>PVKB01001132.1:381237-484567 GCA_004027205.1 Ctenodactylus gundi | reverse complement strand
TATTTTTTTTTTTTTTTTTTTTTTTTTTTTTTTTTTTTTGAGACAGGGTCTTGCTCTGTAATCCAGGCTGGTCCTGAACTCAATATGTAGCCCAGGCTTGTCTTGAACTCTCAAGGCAATCCTCCTGCCTCAGTCTTCCTAGTGCTGAGATTACAGGCGTGCAGCACTATACCTGGCTTTATGTGGTGCTGGGGAATGGAACTCAGGGTGTTGGGCTTGCTAGGCAAGTGCTTTAACCACTGTGCCATTCCTTCAGTCCCAGGTCTCACTAAATCTCTAAATTGCACAGGCTGGGCTTGAATCTGCAATCTCTCTCGCTGGGGCTACAGACCTTTGCCATCAGATCAGGCCACAGATCCTTATTAAAAGATGCAAATGCAGGCTGGAGGAACAGTGGAGCCGTTATAATGCTTGCCTTTCAAGCCAAAGGACCTCAGTTCAATTCCACTGCACCACATAATCTGGGTATGATAGCCCATGCCTGCAAACACAGCACTAGGGAGGCTAAGGCAGGAGGATTGCTGAGTTCAAAACCAGCCTGGGCTATATAACAAGTCAAGGATCAGCCTTGACTACAGAACAAGACCTTGAATCAAAAGAAAAAAGTTAGTGCTTAAGCTGGACAAGGTAGCACACACCTGTGATTCCAGCACTGTGGAGCCTAAAGGCAGGAGGAATGTAGCCTATTCAAGGCCAGCCTAGACTACATAGTGAAAAATAAATTAATAAGTAAATAATGTCTGTGCTTATAACGAGACCTGCAGTACCTGCTTAATAAGTGATTTTCAATTTTGTAGTATTTATCCAATTTTCACAAAGAATCAACTCATTCAGGTAATTTCAAAATAATTACAAGCAAGTATATGTGCTCAAAAATGTACTATTTAGAACCAACTTTTAGACTAAACTTTTAGGTTTTCTAAGCTTATACTGCATTAACATTACTTAAGCAAAATAGTTTACTGAATACATATCCATCACAGTAAAAACTCCAAACAAAAATACTTAACTCCATAGTTTACTAATGGTTCAAAGTGAGAACTATTTCAACTCACAGCTTTATTTACATTCAAAAGAAACCCCAGCTTCTCCCAAGGTGACTTTAAGAATCTGAGCACGCAATCATTATTTGGAACAGCAGAATGATGGTCTCAGCTATCTAGAAAAAGATTTTACTTTATTTTGAACAATTTTACACTGAATTGATATAGATTATGAATGGTTGTCTTAAACTGTTAAGTTCCTTTAAGACAGGAACCTCTAACACAAAAACGCACACTGGTGTTGTTCAATCACTATATTTCTGCTGTTTCTTTCGTTTTTTGTTTCATTTTATTATTGGGAAACAGGACCTCACTCTGTGGTCCAGGCTGGTTCAGAACGCACTATGTAGATCCAACTGGTCTCAAACTAAAGGCATTCCTTCAGGCAAGTGCTTTAGCCGCCGAGCTATGACCCCTGCCCCTCTGCTGCTTCTGATAAATCAGTGTAAATAAAATTTAAACATAAGCTGAAAGGATCTTAAAAGCTGAGTTGTAACTGGAGCCTATTTTTAAAATATGCACTATGAACCTCACTACTAATACACTACAGACACAGCTGTATACCAAAATACATGTTAACTAAAGTAAAAGTTACAGTAGCCCTTTTTGGAAGTCACTAAAATACCATTAATATGTAAAACTGCCCGTTTATTAAAAAAATGCTGATGAAAGTAGTACAGTATAATATCCATGTAGTAATACTATTTTTCAGGGTGCTCCCCAGAGTATCAGCAAATGTAGTACCTGACATGAACTAAAGGTTGGAATGTTTCAAGGCACTGAGATACTTATATTATCACAGCAACCCCGTGGCCTAATTTTATGAATGAGATTCAGGATTTAGGGGTTAGTCAACTTGTCCAAGGTCACTCAAGAAATCAGTGGTGCAGCTACAGTTCGAGGGTTCATTTCACCTGACGCTTCCCACATCACCCTGCCTCCCAACTGTGGCTTTATGACAGAAGGAAAGCAGATGAGACTCACGTGTGTAAACCCCGCCCCTACCAAGGAGGCGCAGGCTTGCCTCTGAAAGCTTTCCTCAGCCGCTCGGCGAAGAGGAAGTTGCACCGGACAGGCAGGCCACCCACCAGCCCAAGGAAGTGACAAGGCTGACAGGCGCACCCCCAGTGGTCCAGTCTGCACTCCCAGGAGGCCCTACAGATCTGACGCCGGCCAGACTGGGCTCTGAAACGTCTGATAAATCCCCCAGTGAGTTTCGCCCCCTCCTGGGCGCGAGAAACTGGCAGGGAGCTAGGCAAAGGGCAGCCGGCCACCCGAGCCGGCCATGTGTCCAGCCCGTCACGCCCGCCTTGCCCGGAGGCTCGTCCAGCCTAGACCGCAGCAAGAGGCCCAGTTCGCGACGCGACGCGCAGGAGGCTTTGGCGGCAGCACCACCGCCACACCAGACTGAGGCGCCCCGGCATGACACCGCCATCAGGTCTCCGCCACGCATCTCGGCTAGGCCCCATGCTGAGCCCGTCCACGCCTCAGGCCAGGCCCAGCGCGCCCGGCCTGCCACGGTCGGCCTGCCTGCCCCTGCCACCACCACTACCCGAGCGTCCTTACTTCATTTAGCTGGCGCTCCGCGGCCTCACGTAGGGCTGGATCCATGGTGCCCCGCAGGGCCTCGATAATGGTATTGGGATCCATCACAGCGTGGGCTCGGTCAAACCCGGGGCACAGGTGCTTCTGGACCAGGAATAGCGCCACTCACTGCGCACATGGACTCGCCGCACTCCGCAGCGGCAACCGGCGCGAAAGGAAAGAGAAGCGCTAAGGCCCCGGATAGAACCTCTTCGCCTCGGCGTGGAGGCGGGAGATACTCCGGCCACTTCCTGTCTGCGTGCCCCCAAAGCGCCTTGGGAAATGTAGTACGCAGACGCAGTCGACAGCCCACGTGGATGGCTCTCACAGTCTAGCGACTCGAACAGGAAAAATAAAAAATACTCAAACGCCGTAGAAAGAAAATTAAAACAACCAACTACAAAGATTTCATATAATATGACCAAGAAACTTGATGCAACGTGTAATACAACGTATTGCTAGTAGCTTTCTAACTGAAGGAAACTTTCTGAAAATCATTTTGAGGTGTATTTCTATTTTTTTTTTTGAGGTGTATTTCTAAATGGCATAAAAATGTTAATATTCTCCGCCGGAGCTGAGTTTGCAACTGCTGAAGTTTAAGGCCTGTGGGCTACTGCTGACACTGATATTGACTAGTATTCCAGGAGTTCTAGTCGTGAGAAACACATAGAAGACTTTGAAACATGAATTGGATACTTGGATACCTCCCAGAATTTACTCAATTTGCTCACAAGCTTCATCTTTTATTTTCCTTTTTTTTTTTTTTTCCTGAGACACAGTTTTGCTCTGTAGTCCAGAGCTGGTCCTGAACTCACTATGTAACCCAGGCTTCTGCCTCAGCCTCCCAAGTGCTGGGGTTACAGGCATGCGCTGCCATGCCTGGTGTATGTGATGCTGAGGAATAAAACTCAGACTTATCATTTGTCAAGCATAATCTCTGTGCTATTCCTCCAGCACCGCACATGCTTCGTCCTTATAAACTATTCCATTGACCCTCTCACCACGGGGCTGAACCTGCCTCTGCTACTGGTGGAAGTGGGAACTCCAAATTGCTACCCACAGTGCAGAAAAATAGAAGACAGACTTCAAAATTGGCATTATCCTCAATAGGCAAAGAGCTTCCCTTGTCAAACAGGCCAGACCCAACCATATCACCACCTCTGTAGACACACAAAGAAAAAATTGGCTCTGCTGTGAGGATATCTTGGTGAATTCTCATATTTGAGGACACTAGTCCTGAAATCGCTGTGTTAGACAGTAAGTTTATACCTGATGCCTTTGATCACATTGTAACTAACACGAAGCATAATCATTTTATGGTTACAGGATATAATACCACATTGAATTACAAATTTATTTTTTCCCATGATCCCCACCACACACACATATTCAGGAAAAGGTACTGAAGACAGTCCAGGGCCTTATTCACACTGAGCTCTTACATCCCCACTCCATTATTATTATTATTATTATTATTATTATTATTATTATTATTATTATTTTGCAAGGGGGAAGTTGAGGGAGGGAAGGAAAAGGTCTCTATCTGTAGTCCAAGTTCATCCTGAATTCACTACGTAGCCCTCACTGGTCTCAGACTCACAGTAATCCTCCTGCCTCAGCCTCCCAAGAGCCAGGATTACAGGAGTGTGCTACCATACCAGGCTTCTGTGGTGCTAGGTTATCAAACTCTGGGCCTTGTAGTAGGCAAGCTACAATACCTTTAGGCTGAACTACTCCCCCAGCCACTGGCTATAAATGTATTATACACATGGTAAAAGGCACATATTTTTCTTTTTTAATTTTTGGAGTATATTTTTCATATGATGGGGAGAAAGCATTTGTGCTGTTTCTTGTTTTTGAGACAGAATCTCTCTCTGTAGTACAGGCTGGAGATAAATTCACTGTGTAGCCTACGCTGGTATCAAACTCAAGCAATCCTCCTACCTCAGCCTCCCAATGCGGGTGTATGCCACTATACCCTGCTAATGTGGTGCTGAGGAATCAAAACCAAGGGCCTTGTACTTGCTAAGTAAGCAGTCTAACTGCTGAGCTACAGCTACAGCCACCAGCCCCTTTGTGCTGCTTTTCGGACTAGAACATCTAGTGCCTCTCTTGGCACACAGCTATACTATTTCCTGTAGATTGACCATGGTGAGACTGCAGCTGCCCACACCTGCTCTGTCCTGACACAGCCTGAGCCTGTGGACCCCCAGCCTCTCCCAGCCTATTCCCACCATCTATTGAACCCACTGTGATTTGTGGAAAGAGAGGGAGAGGGAAGGAAGGAGAGAAAGAGAGAGAGATTCCACCCCCACAAGCCCACCTCTGGTATTGGGGATTGAATCCAGGGCATTTTCTGTGAGCTACATCTCCAGAACCTTTACTGTTTTTTTGAAACACAGTCTCCCTAAATCACTAAGCACTAAGTTGCCTAGACTGGGTTTGAATTTGCTATCTTCTTGCCTCAGCCTCCCAAAGTGCTGAGATAACTAGCCAGTGACTGTGGGCCCAGAAGAACTTCTGCATAGTGTGGTAAAAATATCAATTTGAATTATTTTAGTAAAAGAAATTGTAGCAGTGTATACTTAAAGGTACATAAAGGCCTTTTATTTTTAAAAGAAAATTATTTTAATAAATGCTGGGAGGAAGGCTAGGGGTATAGCTCAGTGGGTGGAATGCTTGCCTAGAAAGTGCAAGGCCTGGGATCCAATATCCCAGCACCATATAAGCCAGGCATGGTGGCACATACCTGTAATCCCAGCACTCAGGATGCTAGAGCAGAAAGTTCGTCATGTGTTTGAGGCTAGCCTGAGCTACAGAGAGGGAACATAAGACTACCTGAGTCAAAGACTATAACATAAAAGATTGAGTGAGCTTTATGAGTACTAGGTATGTTTCATACTACATGTAACTAATTACAAAATACTGAAGGTATAGCTTTTTATTGGGTATCCAAATCCTAGCTTGTTTTTTTTTAAATATAAATCTTCTCTAAATGCAAAGTTAAAGCATAATCCCTATTAAAACACCTTAACAGTCAAAAAATTCAGAATGGTTAAATAGCTTGTACAAAAGCACTTAGCAAGAGGGTTAACTAAGCTTTCAACAACTAAGATCTCTATTTTCAAAGTTTTGATTCCAGTAAATCACTCTCCCTCTCCAGAGAAACTTCTAAGATTATAAAAATGGCTAAGCAAATTACAAGAATCATGTCAATTACATCACAATCATTAAAATTTGCAAATAGCTGGGTCCAGTGGCATAAGCCTACAATCCCAGGACAATGGGAGACTGAGGCAGGAGAATCACAAGTATAAACCCAGCCTAGGCATCTCAGCAACTTAATGATTGACTCAAAACCAAAAACAAACAAAAAATAAAATTTAAGAAGCTGTTATAGTGGGGTACCTATGTACTTCTACCCACTACCACAGTTAGAGCAGGAAGGTGGTTTAAGTACAGCAGCTGAAAGCCAGCACCTGTCTCAAAACTATGTGTCTGTGTATATATAGCTTTGTAACATAAAGAAAGGCTGGGAAGGAAGGTTGGCAAGTGAGAAATGATTTTCTACAATGTGAGCTTTTGGGCAATTTCCTTTCGTGTTAATTATTGTTATGCACCTCTGCAAACAGACAAAATGAATTATAAGCCTTCAAATACATTTTATTGTGTGTGGTACTGGGGATAGAGAAACCCACCTTCTGGGTCAGGTGTTGCTGGCTCAATGGTTAGAACATTTGTCTAGCAGCTGCAAGGCCCTAAATTCTGTTCCCCAGCACCATACAAACTGGGCATGGTGGCACATGCCTGTAATCCCAACACTCAGGAGGCTGAAGCAGGAGGACTGTCAAGAATTTGAGGCCAGTCTGGACTATGTAAAGAGTTAGGACTAGCCTGGGCTACAGAGAAAGACCCTTTCTCAAAAGAAAGAAAGAAAGAAAGAAAGAAAGAAAGAAAGAAAGAAAGAAAGAAAGAAAGAAAGAAGGAAGACAGGAAAACAAAACAGAAACCCAATTTCTGCTTCCTTTGTGCAAATTCATTAGCTTCCTCCCATCACACCAGGCTTATTATGGTTTGGATATGGAATGTCTCCCCAAAGCCTCATGTATCTGAATGTTGTGAATTATCTATGGATTTTATGTGCTGTTAGGAGGTGGGCCTGGATGGGAGGGGCAGGCCACTGAGGGCTTGGCCTAGATGAACAATATCCTCTAGCCCCAGTTTCTCCCCAAGCCCTGATCCTTCCTCTTGCAATGCACTGAGCAGCTGTTCTCCACCAAACCCTTCCCACCACAGCCAGTCATCCATGAATGGACTGAGACCTCTTGAAACTATGCATTAACATAAACTTTTCCTTACTTAAGATGTATCAAGTATTGTGTCCAAGTAATGAAAAAGCAATTAAGACAAGGCTCCTCTGTCATTTCTGGCTAACTATATATGGACAGAGACCTTCTGAAACTCTGAATTAAAACATACCACTTCCTTAAGTTTTGAGTGTCAAGTATTGTGTCCCAGCAAAAAGAAATTTATACCAGTGAAGTAAGATCACTACTGTGACTCTACCTTACTGTGCTTTTAGAAGCCTTTGGAACTGGTTTGCAGGAAGACTTTGAAAAGATTTGGCGATACCAGCTACAGAAGCCTTAGAATGCTGTGAGTCAAATGTCTTAATTACTTTTTTGTTGCTGTGACATAATCCCCAGCATCCATGTGTTATTTTTATGTGGCTGTGACTCAATACTTGACATCCATAACTTAGGGAGGAAAGATTTATTGTAGTTTACAGTTTCAGAAAGTCATAATCCATTCACAAGTGGGTGGCTAAAAAATGGTGGAAACACATGGCACAGCTGAATTGGGGTCAGGGCCAGAGACAGAGCTCCAGTGCCGAGATCCTCACAACATCATGGTGGAAGAGAGAAAGACTGTGAGGAAGGAGGGCATACTAGCATACACCCATCTCTCCAGGCTAAACCTCAAGCATCCACTCCTTCCAGCCAGGCCCACCTCCCAACCCTACACAGTATCCATAGGAAGAAAGATGATGCTTCCAGGGGACACTCCAGATCCAAACAACCACAATCCACAATTTACAAGAGGAAATATTTATTTTACTTCACAGTTTCAAAAAGTCTTAGTCCACTCATGGGCAGTCAACAATGGTAGAAGTACATGGCAGAAGTCTAACTAGAGAACTGTTCTCAGCATGGTGGACAGGAAGCTAAGTCAGGGAGGAGGGGTGGAACTAGCATATACCCTTTCAAGTCCTATTCTCGTAATCTGCCCCTTCTGGGTCAAGCCTCAATGTTCTGTTCCTTCCCAGTTAAGCCCCATCCACCCCTGCCAGGTCACAAGCCCAGTAACGTGCTGCATGCCTATAATAATTACACACCCCTAATCCACCACATGCCTGTAATTCACCCCTCCTGACCAGGCCTCACTTCTTAACAGCACATGGTTCCACAGGTATTCCACAACAGCCAAATACACAAGGATTTTAGGGGACATTCTAGATCTAAACCATAACATCAAACTTCATGGAAAATTCTGATCAGAACTCAGAAGACCACAATACGACAGTAATGCAGACAGTAATGACCAGGCTCAAGAGGTTTCAGAGGGGAATGTGGAACCTATTGGCAACTGGCCTAGAAGCCATGTGTGTTACACTCTAGCAAAAAATGTGTCTACATTATCAAGAATATACAAGTAACTGGAAAAAGTAGACCCTCCAGAATAAAGGACCCAATCAAAAAATGGAAATCTGAAATGAGTAAATAGTTCTCAGAAGACGTCCAAATGACCAATAAATATATGAAAAAATGTTTGACATTGTTAGCCATGAGAGAAATGCAAATTAAAACGGCAGTGAGGTTCCATCTAACGCCAATAAGAATGGCTGCTATTAAGAACTCAAAAACAACAAATGCTGTTGAGGCTGTGGGAAAAAGGAACCCTCCTACATTGCTGGTGGGACTGCAAACTGGCACAACCACTGTGGAAAGTCGGCTGGCCTCAAACTTACGGCAATCTTCCTGCCTTAACTTCCTGAGTGTTGGGATTACAGGTGTGCACCACCATGCTTGGTTTACGTAGTGCCAGGAAACTGAACTCACAGCCTTGTGCTGAGGCTATTCTTGAATTCACTATGCATACAGCCTGGGTTACATAGTGACATAGTGAGCTCAGGAGCAGCCTAGAATACAGATGAAAGCAAAACATCATTAAAAAAAATTCTAGTCTAAATAGAGGAAGAATGGGAAGAAAACTGAGCCCTGGTCCTTTCCTACCAAACTTATAAGGGACCTATAGAGCATCCTTCTGAAAATCTGCCCCCACCTCTCCCCTGATCCCTTGCTTTTTTTTTTTTTTTTTTTTTGAGACAGAGTCTCACTCTGTAGTCCACACCAGTCCAGAACTCACTAAGGAGCCCAGACAGGTCTTGAAGTCACAGCAATCCTCCTGTCTCAGCCTCCTGAGTGCTAAGACTATGGGCATGCACCACTGTGACTGGTTAACTCTAATATGGTGCCAGAGAACTGAACCCAGGGCCTTACACATGGCCAGGCAAATGCTTTAACCACTGAGATTCTCCCCCAGCACCAGGGCAACTTCAGGATTTCAAATTTCAGTCTCAGATCCCAGTCCAGGGTGGGATTATGGAAACTCTGCCTGATGTACTCTGGGCTGTGTGGGCAGAAATAAACTCCTAGAATCGCAGGGGTGCACATTCCTGAGCACAGGCTGTGGGGCAACAGCAGGAGTTCCCGCCCCTCTGCCTGTGTGACTCACTTAGCTTGTGCTGACTCACCTCTTCCGGTCACCTCTGTCATTGGTGTGGACGCTGTGTGTCACAGCTCAGCAATGCAGGAACCGCTGGCGTCTCCTGCCCTGTCCACACCAGTTGCAGTCTAGCCTCTGCTGTGACTCAGCCATGTCCCAGCATCCACGGATCTCTGCCACTGCCTGCCTTCTCCCTGCCCTAGTGTGTCCTTCTTGAAGCCCCAGCGTGGTTGGAGGTCTGATAAAGCCAAGCTCCAGGGGTTAGCCCCAGCCAAGCTCTTTGCAGTACATTGAAGAGTCAAGCCCCTCAGCATAGTAAACATCCTTCTCCCCACAGTGCAGGGCACAGATTGGACTCAGACTTATTCAGGCAATGGAGGCCTCCCATAGCATCTACAGGGCCATTAAATGTGGCTGAATATTACTTGGCACGTGGGCAAAACAGGGATGATTCTGTGCCCATCCTGGCAGATCTGGAAAGAACCCAACTTACCTCAAAGTTAGAAACGGCTTGTAGAAATTTACCTGTCCAAACAAAGGATGGACATGGGAGGCAGGGATGACAGGGTATGAGGTTTCACTTTTCTTTTTTCAAAAAGGGTGACCTTCCCACATGCTACTGGAGAGAGGCAAACCGAAAACGGGGAGGGGGGGAGGGGGGGTCGGTACCCACTTCAATTCCTAGGTCGCAGGTCCCTTCCCCTGCCTCTTCTTATCGGCAGGATTCACAATCTTCCCGAAAAGATCTAAGGCACTGGCTCAGGGCCAAGTTCATCACAACATCTTTACTCAGGGCCAAGTTTACCACAACGTCATTACCTTTATCCCTCCTTTCCCTTTCCGCTCTTGTCTGGTCACATGGTCAGGTAAAGCGACAAAATGTAAAGATCCGCCATCTTGAACAATGTGCCATTGCTACCGCTAGGTGACGCTCATACTCAGGTTTTGTTATTCCTTCTTTGCACGCATCTGTGTGCACTGTACGTGCACATGTATGTGTTTTACTGGGAGCTGATTGAACCTAGGACCTTCACACCTAGCTACATTCCTAGACCACTTTTATTTCTTACCTCTGCAGTCAAGTTCTCAGTAAGTCGCTGAATCGCCTAGGTGATTGTGGTCCTCCTGCCTCAACTTCCAGGAGCCCCAAGATTACAGACCTGCACTGCTGGCCCAGCTGCCAAGTAGATGCTACAGTATACCCTTCCTGTCATGCATGAGAAAATGTAATACCCTGTTGTCTTTTGGGTTGAATGGAAAGTTATTTTGTTAGCAGCCACTCAAAGATAGATTCTTGTTTGCCTGTCCCTCACAGACCAAATCAAAGGAGATTTAAGCTGGGCCTGGTGGAAAGGAGGCAATTTTTTTCTTTCTTCTTCCTCTTCTTTCTCCTCCTTCTTCTAATTATATTTTATTTGTTTGTTTTGTTTTACTATACAGCCAGCCCAGGGCCTTCACATGGAGCTAGATTCCAGTCCATTATGTTTTTTTTTCTGAGTCAGGGCCTCAGTAAGTTGCTGAATTGCCAAAGTTGGGCTTGAACTTGAAATCTTTCCGCTTCATTCAGCCTCCCAGAGTGCCTACACCACTGGGCCTAGCTAGAAAAATCATAACTTTAAAAACTGTACTTTTTTAGGTGTTCTATTCTGAAAATAAAACCAGAGGGAGGGAAGCTTCTGCTAGCCAGAAGGGATCCTGAAATGGGATACCATAAAAATTGTACTCTTAAGAAGACTGCAACTTCATGATTGGGCTTGTGGTGCACACCTGTAATCCAACACTCGGGAGACTGAGGTGGGAGGATTGATGTGAATTTCAGGCCAGCCTGGGCTACATAGTGAGTTCAGGACCAGCCTGGGCTACAGTGTGAGACACTGTCTCAAATAAATAAATAAATAAATAAATAAATAAATAAATAAATAAATAAAAAGCAAGTTTTTGGGGAGACAGTGAGAATGATTCACCAAAATCACCCACCTCTCTGAGTTGCCTGGTGTATAAGAAGAGCCCTTTATAGAATGAGCCAGCAGGAAAAGGGAAACACAAAGGGCTTGTTAAGCGAGTACTTTAACCACTGTGCTATTCCTCCAACCCACTAAGGGCTTTTGATCCAAGTTTACATAGTATTTTGCAAATACTATTACAGTCTGAGCTGGGACTGTTAGACCTGTGGTAGAGATCTCTAATCACTGACATTTGTATCAGTGCCTGGAATTTAACCCTCTTTTTTCCTCTTTTCCTTGAGGTTCTTATTTACTTACCTTGATTTTGATGGAAAGGGAAGCTTGTCAAGAAATTCTTAGTCTCAGACCACACACACACAGATGCCAGGTATGGAAGCCTGGTAGACAGAGGGGAGCACCTTGTCATCTTGTGCAGTCCCTGGGGAATCTGTCTTATAATCAAAAATGAAAAAATGACCAAACACAGTATCCCTGGTATGTAACCCTAGTGGCCTGGTAGGCTGAGACAGGAGGATCACAAGTTCAAGCCCAGCCCTTGGCCACTTAGTGATGTAGGGAGACTCTGTATGAAATAAGTAAAAAGGAGGTGAGGATGTAGCTCAGAGCAAAGGCTCTGGGTCCAATCTCTGGTACAAAAATAAATCAATGAATGAGGGTTGGGGATGAAGCTCAGTGTGAAGGCTTGGGCTCCATCCTCATTACACAAGCAGATGAACAGGGGCAGGGGACACGGCTCAGTGGTTTAGAGTGCTTATCTACCACGCACAAGTTCCTGGGTTCAATTCCCCGGCACAACATAAAAGATTAGCTGGTGCAGTGGCACATGCCTGTAATTCTAGCACTCAAGAGGCTGACGAAAGATTGCTGTGAGTTTGACGCCAGCCTGGGTTACACAGTGAACTCAAGATGAGGCAAGACCCTATACAGCAAGACCCTGTCTCAATAGAGTATTGTTTTTGTTTCATTTTCTTTTCTCTCTCTCTCTCTTTTTGAGGCAGGGTCTCACTCTGTAGTACAGGCTACACTTGAACTCACTATGTAGTCGCTGTTTGGCCTTGAATACATGGTAATCCTCCTGCCTCAGCCTCCTGAGTACTGGAATACAAGCATGTGCCATGTGCCTGGATTACATAGTACTGGGGAATCAAACTCAGGACTTGCTCTCTTTTTTTTTTTTTTTCAAGACAGGTTGTCACTTTGTAGCCTAGGCTGGCCTGGAACTCATAGTAGCAATCCTCCTGTCTCACCTCTCGAGTGCTGGGACTGCAGGCATGTGCCACCATGCCCAGTTTATGTGGCGCTGGGGAACTGAGCTCAAGGCCTTCTGGCTTGCTAGGCAAGCGCTCTAAACTCTGTGCTATTCCTTTAGCATGTTACTATTCTTTTATGGTGGACTTAGTGCTGACTTGTGGATACAAACAGCCACTAGATCTCAGAGCTGGTGGCAAATGTGAAGCCTGTACTGTTACTCAGCCCAAGATTCAGCACCTGTGGTCATTTGTCTTGTTCAGGGCTAAAAGAAAGGAAGGGATAGTTGTACTTGAATCTTTTTTTACAAGGAAAAGTAAAGGAAATTGGGGCATCACTCAGTGGTTAGTACTGGGTTTACAGGTGTGGTGTGCTAATACTAATACTAGCTAATACTGTTTTTCTTACGGAACAGTGGAATGAACTCACTTGTGTGTGTGTGTTTGTATGTATTTATGTGTGTGTGAGTGTGTGTGTGGTGCTGGGAACAAAACCTTTGTTCTTATCAAGAACAAGGACCTTATAGATAATTTTTAAAAAGTTTATGTAAGTGCATTAGCCAAACTGAGTGACTGGAGTCTTCCCTCTGGCATTGTTAGAGACCGATGCTTCATTCTGTGATAGAAAATGGAAGTCCTGTTGATGGACCTGCTACTAAAGTTCAGTTACATTGAACTAATAATCAGGATGAGGACCTTTCAGGGCCAGGCATTCTACTGGTGAAAGTACTTAAAACCTCACCCTACTATGAAAGGGTAGTCAAACTATTCTAACAAGAAAGCCGTAAGAATTGGATAAGCACAGTCACTTAAGGCATAAATCTTATATTTACTTTGAGTTTGTGTGAGAAAGTTGAGTCTTGTTGTTAACCTTTGTGGTAGAGGGACATGGCCCTGTCCCCAGAACCTGGTATACATTACCTCTTATAGTAAAAAGGGACTTTGCAAATGGGACCAAATTAAGGCTCTTGATATGGGTTGATTGTCCAAGATGATCTGGGTGGAACTGATGTAGCCACATCAATCCTTATAAGAAGAAATCATAAATAGTCATAGGAGAAGCCTATGTGACGAAGGAAGTTGACATGGCAATCAAATGTCCAGAAGGTGGAGAGATGAGCCACAAGACCAAGAACACAACCAACTGGGAGAAGTGTAAATAGACAAGTCAGGGCACCCCCTCTTCAGCCCTACTTAGTTCCCAGGAGGAATATCACTGCTGACATGCCGACTTTAATCTGAGAATTCAATTTTAGATTTCTGATCCCCAGACCTGTGTAAGATAATAAAATAGTGTTGTTTTAAGCTACTATATTTGTGGTGATTTGTTTCAGCAGCAATCAGAAATTAATTCAGCTCCCTTGTAGTAAACTGAAGTAAAAATCTATTGCAAGGGGAGTGAATTTATGACACTAATGCAATGAGTTTTTCACCAGAACATCTAAGATTCAAGGTTTTAAAATGTCTTCTGATTTGGAGCCATTTTTAAATGTTGATCTTACTTCCCACCCTGTATTGTTTTTAGTGTTATGTAAAAGTTCATTCTTATTTTTAAGAGATCTGCTCAGTCTCAATTATCTACTGTTATTACACTTAACACACATCTTAAGTTTCAGCATCAACTATTCTATTCCACTAAATTATGTATTTAGAAAACTGTTTTTCATATTCCATTGGAAATTTTTTAACCTCTGGGACAGCTTATTAGAATCCCTATTTTATTTTATTTTATTTTATTTTATTTTGAGACAGGGTCTTGCTCCATAGCTCAGGCTGGTCCTGAACTCACTGAGTAGCCCAGGCTGGCCTTGGACTCATGGCAATCCTCCTTCCTCAGCCTCCTGAGTGCTGGGATTACAGGCGTGTGCCACCACGCCTGGCTTATGTGGTGCTGGGGAATCGAACTCGGGTGCTTAGTGCTTGACTTAGCGCTTGTGGCAAGTGCTTTAACTGCTGAGCCATTCCTCCAGCCCCAGAATCCCTATTTTAAAGATGGGAAAATGATTAACATTTGTTAATTTATCAGCCATTTGTTAATGTCTGTTCATTTCTTTGTAGATCAGTGGGACCACTATAACTTCAACACTGGGTAACACATGAGGTGAATCTGTGGTTGGTTTTAGGAACCTCATTGTTAGTTCTATTTTCAAACTTTCTTTCTCTGATTTTTATACTAGTGTAAGTAATGACCACTATTGTTCTTTTTGGTGCAGTTGTTATTAGAGCAGGAGTGTCCTAAAACACTAATTATAGATACCCAAATCTGCCTGTAGTCTTCTCGGCAGAAATGATCAACCCACGTGTTGGTTCAGCCCTTCAGCGAATATTTATCGAGTACTTTTCTGAAAAACAGGAGTCGGCTTCATTGACTTGATAGTGCTCGAAGTTCTTATCAAGATCAAGGAACTTTAGATATGACTAGGGACTCAGAGGTCAACCCCCCATGATTTTATTGCTAGTTACCAGAACGAGGGTTTGAAAACACCCATTAACTGGAATTTTATTTAAAAGGAATAAACCTTCAAACTCACATTGTATTTTCCACTCATGAGGGTTTTTTTTTTATTAGTGTCTGAATAAAAGTAGAAAGAACCTCATGACTGCACATGTCAAATCATCTCACAATTAATATTCTAAAAGGGAGTTTCTTTGTCATAGAACAGTTGATAGATTTTTTTTTCCCTGCTAGTGTGGTGACAGGAACCATCTCCCTTTAATAAGTACATTCAAGTGATTTTTCCAAAGTTTCAGACAGTAGATAAAATTTCCAACATTCTTTTTTTTTTCTTTTTTGAGACAGGGTCTCGCTCTGTAGTCCAGGCTGGTCCTGAACTCACTATGGAGTCCAGGCTGGCCTTGGACTTAGGGCAATCCTCCTGTCTCAGCCTCCCAAGTGCTGGGATTACAGGCGTGCGCCACCATGCCCAGCTTACGTGGTGCTGGAGAATCGAACTAGGGTACTTAGCACTTGACTTAGCGCTTGCCAAACAAGCGCTTTAACCGCTGAGCCGTTCGTCCAGCCCAAATTTCCAACATTCTGATTAATATTGGTGGAAGGAATCACCCTTTATGCTTACTTTCAGAGTTATAGAAAGTCTATGCTATATAAGATATGAATTCTTACATGGAAATAAATATGAAAGCCAAATGAATTGATGAAGGATGGAGTAAAGATAGTATAATTCAAGATCAATTTTAATAAAAAACCCTCAAAACTTTTAAATTATGTTCTACATATAAAATTAGCAAAAATGCATTCAGTACTTTTATATAATTTCTTTTATAGCCCTGATATAGACCACCAGTGTACTGAGTTAGTAGTCATGAACGCTCATGAGCAGCACAATCATTAACAAACTTCCTTATCTTCTAAGCATATCAGAAAATTTACCTTTGGAAGGTATGTTTGGTCTTTCTGGAGAAGATTCAGAATTGGAATAAGAAAAAATATATTTAATATTTATTAAATTAATGTTGACCATCTCAGTGTATGTTGCTCAAATCATTCAAGTGATATATTTTTAAAATCATTTTTAAATCATAGATTCAGTTGTAGGGAAGTAGGTTAAGATATCATTTCTTGGGGGGCTTCTGGTCAAGATGGTGGCAGAGTAGGCACCTTAGAGAAATAAAAAAGTACAAATGGAATCTGTAACATAATCAAAGGAGTAGCGTAGCCCAGGAAGGTGACTCACAGACAAGCGGCATCGGGCTCCTCCCCTCCAGACCTGAGTGGAAAGGGGTCAGCGGTCAGAGGTCCATGGTTTGCACAAAGCCCACAAAGCCGCAGAGGTGAGCAGACTGCAAAGAGGCCAACTCGCCTAACCTGAGTAGCAACGGATAGTGAAGAGCCTTCAGAGCAGGTAGCAAAAAGGCCCAGCACCAACAGGGAGGGAGCTGGGAGAGCCGGAGGGGAGCCCAGAAAGCAGCTCACCTCCAACTGTTCACCTCCAACAGTGGACCTTGGGAGGCATATGTCCCACCCCGCTGGGACTGCAACGGGAGCTTCTGAAGCAGTGCACCCACACTGTGCCCTGCTGCGATGGCAGGTCTGCAAGAAGAGTGTGCTCGGCCCGGCCAGGACCCATAGGAGTGGGAGAGGCGCACACAGGGAGAGGAGCTGAGCAGCGCGCCCCCAACTGTGCTCCATACCACCCGGCCCAGAGAGGACCAGCAAAAGGGAGAGAACCAAAGAAGTAGAACAGTGGGGTGACTCCCTCAGGCAGCAGCTCTGAAACCAGCTCCACATAAACTCATAGCAGAGTAACTGTTTTTTTTTCTATTATTCTTTTCTCTCTCTTTCTCTTTTTTCATTTTGCTCAGTTAGTCTGCTTCATAGTTTTATGTTACAGGATTGTGTGCTGCTAGTTGATTGATTGATCGGCTCGTTCTTTGACTCTTCTTTTGTCCATTGGATCTCATTTTTATCCTTTATTATCTCTTTTCTTCTCCTGTTCTGCTCCTCTTTGCCCCCTTGCTCATAGTCCTATTATTTTTTCAAGCCCCTGAATAAGTTCTCGGACTTTAGCACACGCTTATATTAATTTTTTTCTTTTACCTTTGTTTTCCCTTCTCTTTGTGTTTTTCCTCTCTCCCTTCTCCCCCACACTGCCACTCCCCTTAGTCTCAGTACTATTACTCATAGGGCTTTTCTCTCTTGGTCAACTCTGGGCTAGGGTAGGAGTATCACCAGGCTTTTCTCTATCATACAAACATTTATCTATTTTTCAAGTCCCACCTAAAACTAACTCACAGTCCTAATCTGCCCCCTCCCTACTCCAGCTCTTCTAGTATTTGAACTGATAAGTATCAATAACCCTCATCCATACGGAAAGACCAATGGCTAGGAACAGATCAGTAACACAGTTCTGTATATATATTTCTACCAATAAGATAGTGGTACCATGAACAAATTCCTTTTATAGGTCTTCATAATGGTATACAGGAATCACCTTGAGTAGCTTGGATGGCAATTAGTATGCTAAGTGGAGACTGGGTGTATATATTAATACTGGGTTAGTATAAATATATAACTAGTAGGTAACTAAAATAAATGAAAGTAGTATAATGGGTGGATCAAAACAATATACAACATTATTATTTTAATATCTATGTCATACTATCAATATCAATAGTACAATTCAATAAGTCAGCTCTAGGTTCAATTAGATGTATAGTGAATGAATGTATATTGCATCCATTACTGTTATGAGGAGAATATATACAATTCTGTTAATTAGTTACTAATATTAGATAGTATTGTAAGGGTAAACCTTTACTCAAATTATAAAATCAAACATAGATAATGATCTTCATATTTAAGTTACATTAGCAAATACTCTGTTAAGGTAACAATTAAAACAGAAAGAGTTTAATTCAAGAATCTTGGGAAAAGAAACAGAGCTCATCAGCAATACTGGAGCCTCAACTCAGTATAACAGAACCATGAGGAAACCAGGTAATAAATCACCTACAGAAAAACCTAACTCCCCAGAAAATGATAACAGGAATACTGAAATAGCAGAAACCAAAGACAAAAAAGGCAAAAAAGATGATAATTTCTGGGCCCAGAAATTCTTAGAATTGAAACAGGGAAGGAACGGGCTACACCAGGACATAGCTATACTATAAGCAAATATAGACAAGAAATTAGAAGAAAATAAAGAAGATGCAACCAGCAGATAAGGAAGGCAATACAAGAAATTAGGGGAGAATTAAGCAGAGATATAAAAATATTGAAATCTGACCTTCAGGATGTGAAAAACACACAGGAAAAAATAAGTAATGAGTTTGAATATTTTGAGAATACAATATCAGACCTAGAAGATAAAGTGGATGAGCTGGAATGTATAGGCGGTAAAAAACACAAAACAAAAAAGGAAGAAAAAAGCATGGTTACAACAGCTGATGGATGACTCAAAGAGAAACAAGCTCAGAATTATGGGAGCTCAAGAGAAAACTGAGGATAAAACAAAAGGCTTAAAAATCATGTTCAATGAAATCATGGAAGAAAATTTCCCAAATCTAAAGAAAGAAATGAACACTGAACTACTGCAGGCATATAGAATACCAAACAACTTTGATCAGAAGAGAACGTCATCACAACAAGTCATAATTGAAATACTAGAGACCCAAAACAAAGAAAGAATATTAAAAGCTGTAAGAGAAAAACAGAAAGTTACTTACAAAGATAAGCTCACCAGGATAACTGTAGATTTCTCAACCCAGACCCTAAAAGTCAGGCGATTATGGAACAATATCACCAAGCACTAAGAGAACATAAATGTCAACCAAGACTACTATATCCAGTAAAATTATCTTTTAAATTGGAGAGAGAGATTAAAATTTTCCATGATATAGAAAGCTTAAAGAAATTTGCACCCACTAAGCCAGCACTGCAGAAAATACTTAAAGGAAACTTAGAAAGCAAAAGGGAGGCTTATGACACCAAGGACCCAAGAGCAAAAGAGACAACAGAAATAGGAGAATGAGCTGTCAAAAGAATAAGTTAAGTAAATAACGCTGAGAAATTATAACGATGGCAGGACATACCAAATACACCTCAATACCAACTCTGAATGTGAATGGCCTCAATTCACCTAGTAAAAGACATAGACTGGCTGACTGGGTCAAAAAACAAAACCCCACAATTTGTTGCTTACAAGAGATACACTTTACCCACAAGGAAACTCATAGACTGAAAATAAAGGATGGAATTCAATATTACATGCAACAGGACCCAGGAAATAAGCAGCAGTACTGTATTAGTCTCAAACTCATCAGATTTCAAAATAAAACAGATTAGGAGAGACAAAGATGGCCACTTGTATACTGGTTAAGAGAAAATTAGATCAGGCAGAATTCATAATCATCAAGACATATGCTCCCAACTCTGGAGCACCCAATTATGTAAACCAAAAATTATGAGATCTTAAAGGACATATGAGCCCCAATACAATTATAATAGGGGACTTTAGTACTCCACTATCACAGACAGATCAACCAGACAGAAAATCCATAAAGATATACAATAGTTAAATGACTCTATAGAAAACTTGGACCTCACAGATGTTTACAGAGTTTTCCACCCAACATCAACAGACTATATGTTCTTCTCAGCAGCATATGGAACATTTTCTAAAATGGACCAAATTTTAGTCAGGCTTCCAACTACATGGTTAGGTAGTCACAGCAATGACCTCACTTCTCTGGTATTAGTTTCTGTCTCAGTTAATTTCTTGTTCCTGGGACACAATACCTGACATGTTTAAATCAGGGAAGGACAGATTTACTTTCGATCACTATTTCAGAAAGTCACACTCCATTCATGGGTGGGCAGCTGGAAAATGGTGGAATTAAGTGGCAGAGCTGAAACCAGAGGTCCTCACACCACGGTAGAACACAGCCAAGTCTAGAAGGACAAGAGGAAGTAGCTCATACCCTTCCAGATCCTGTCCCAGTGGTCTGTCCCTTCCAGGTGTAAGCCCCTAATCTGCCTGTAATCTACTATCCACCACACTCCTGTCTTCCACCACACACCCATAATCCACCCCTCCAGACCAGGCTCCCATCTTGTAACAGCACATGGTTCCACAGATAATCCATAATCTCCAAAAACAAGAGACTTTCTAAGGGACATTCCAGATCCAAACCACAATGATCACCCCCAAAGGCACCCCACAGTAACACTTATTTTCCTCTGAAACCTTGCTAGTCCTAGAACTATCACTAAGGAATGTTTGGTCCCTACGTGTTTGCCTAAGCTAGACAATTTCTATAAATGGACTCATACAACATGCAGAGACTTGTGATGTCTTCCTCACATGGCCTTCTAAGTTCATCTCTGTGGGACATATCAGAACTTCACTCCTTTGCTAAGATACATCACTTCCCACCCCACCCCCCTACCCCCAGTACTAGTGACTGAACACAGAGCTTTCACTCTGAGCTACACCCCAGCCTATTTTTACTGTTTATTTGATAAAGGGTCTCACTAAACTACCAAATTGCCCAGGCTGGGCTTGAAACTTGAGATCCTCCTCCCTCAACCTCCAGAGTGCTGGGATTGCAGGCCAGCACCACCATCCCAGCTTTTAAAGTGTCTTTTGATTATACTGTTCAAATAAGAGCAAAGTGGTATCTCGGTGCCTTGGCTTTCCATTTCTTTAATGACTAATGTTTCAGAGCAGGGTTTTTTTTTTTTTTTGGTATTTATTGACTATTTTCATATCTTCTACAAACAGTTATCTATGAAAGCTCAGTGTATATTTTTTAATTGGGTTATTTGCCCTGCAATTACTAAGTTGTTATGTAATCTAGACTGGAGTTCCTTATCAGTCACATGATTTGCAAATATTTTCCACCATTCTGTGGGTGATCTTTTTACTTGCATCATCAGATGCCCTCTGAAGCACAGGCATTTTTAGTTTTGATCAAGTCAGAAGTTGTTTACTTTTTTCTTTTGTTATCTGTGCTTTTAGGTGTCTTAAGAAATTATCTAATCTAAGATCAGAAAGATTTACTTTTTTCTAAAAGTTTCATAGTTTTGCTTCTTACATTGAGGTCTATAATACAACTTTTTCATTGTATGAGAAGAGTCTCCAACTTCTTGTGTGTGTGTGTGTGTGTGTGTGTGTGTGTGTGTGTGTGTGTACGTGTGTGCGTGTGCGTGTGTGTGTGTGTGTGTGTGTGAGACGCTGGAATGGATCCCAGGGCCTTTACACTGTGCTACATCTCCAGCCCATGTTTTGGTTTTGACTTTGGGACAAGGTCTCTTAAGTCATTAAGTTTCCCAGTCTGGGCTTGAACTTGTGCCTCTTCCCTCAACCTTCCAAAGAGCTAGGATTATAGGTCTGACTTCTAACTTTATTTTTTTGCATGTTAATAGCTAATGTCCAGCAACATTTTTTGTGATACTAGAAATTGTACCTTGGGCCTCTATCATTCTAAGCCAGCACTCAACTACTGAGTTATATCTGGGAAATTTTTTTTGAAAAATTATTCCCCCCCTTGTCATCCATATAAAAATTAATTGACAATAAGCACACTGACTTATTCCTGTATTTTCAATCCTACTTATTTAAGCTTTGATTCGAAGACAGGGTCTTGCTAAATTGCTAAATTGCCCAGGCTAGGATCACACTTGCCATTCTCATCTCAATCTCCCAGAGTTCGGGGATTATAGGTATGTACCCCATGCCTCAGCATCCCAGAGTGCTGGGATTAGAGGTGTGCAGCACCACATGGACTCCAGCCCATTTTTAATTTCTAATTTTGAGGCAGAGTCTTACTAAGTCACTAAGTTGTGCAGGCTGGGCTCAAACTTGATATTCTTCTGCTCCATGCTCCCAGAGTGCTAAGCTTACAGGCTGCACCACTGGACCTGGCTTGCCAACTAGGACAAGACAGAAAACAAAATAAGAAAAAACATGCTTGACAAAACTCTAAATATCCTTGATATGTAAATACTGCCTTCACCAAAAGAAACAACCAACATGGTGAAGACACATCCCACCAGATCTTCACCAGTAATACTTCAGGTGACGGATTAATATCTAGAATGCACAAAGAACTCAAAAACATAAAACCCCCTAAAATAAAAAACCTCTTCAAGAAGTAGGCAGGTGAAAAGAAACTTCTCAGAAGAAATACAAATGGCCAAAAAGCCCATGAAAAAGTGTTCATTACTGGCTATCAGAGAAATTCAAATAAACAATGTTGAGGCTTCTCACCCCCGTGAGAATGGCCTACATCAAGAATTCAAAAAACAGTGACTGCCGGCGAGGGTGTAGAAAAAGGTACTTTACTCCACTGCTGGTGGGAATGCAATCTGGTCCAACCATTATGGAAAGCATTCTGGAAATTCTTAACAAAGCTGAGAAAAGAAATTCCAGTTGGGGCTGGAGGAATGGCATAGCAGTTAAAGTGCTTGCCTAGCAAACACAAGGCCTTGAATTCTATTTCCCAGAACCATGTAAAGCTGAGCCTGATGGCACAGGTAATTGTAGCATTCAAGAAGCTGAGGCTGGAGGACTGCCATGATTCCAAGGCTAGTCTGGACAATGAGTTCAGGATCAGCCTGGGCTACAAAAAGAAAAGAAAAAAAAAGAAAAAAAAAGAAAAGAAAAGAAAAGAAAAGAAAAGAAAAGAAAAAAGAAAAAGAAAAAAAGAAGAAATTTCATTTGATCCAGCTACTGCTCTACTGAGTATGTTCCCAAAGGAAATAAAGTCAACATACCAAAAAGACACATATCCATGTTTATAGCAGCACAATTCATAATAGGCAAATCCTGAACCTACCCACCCATTCGTAGAGGAAAGGTTAAAAAAGATGTGGTACCTATATACAATGGAATACTATGTAGCCATAAAGAAAGACAGATATGAACATTTTGAATGCAGATGAGGCCACTTTGAGTCAATAATGCTCAGTGACATGGACCAAACACAAAAGACTCACTATAGACAGGTGTCCCTCTTATGAAATACACAAAAATAATGGCATAAAAATGCCCCAACATGAATGACAAGGCAGAAAGAGGGCCAATGATCAGCCAGAAAAAGGGTGAACTTCCCAAAAAGGGGTACACATAGATGCTCATTGATTCCCCAAACCTGAAGTCTCTAATGTGTTATAGAATTTGGAATTTATGTATATACAAATTATAAGTAAATAAATAGCTTAAACACACACAGAAAAATCTAAAAAATAAAGAGTGCCTTGAGAAGATGGTGGACGAATAACAGAGCTGCACAATGCCTCCTTATGAACCCACTTAAAAAGTTGAGAATATAGTCAAAAACCACGTGTTCAATGTGCCCAGGAGAGGGAGGAGCACCCCAACAACTGAAAGGAGTCCACGGGAAAGTCAGAAACTCCCAAAACACATCAGAAGCAGAGGTAAACAGCAGTCCAGAAAGGCGCCCCAGACCAGCTGTGAACGGCTGGGAGCTGCCAGCATCTGCAGACAGAGGAAAGCCCAGCTGGATCCTGAACCTCTGACCCAAATTGGGAGAAGAAGGAGCACCCCCAACAACTGAAAGGAGACCACAGGAAGGCCCGAAATCCCAAGGACATATTGGAAGTGGAGAAATTCAGCAGCCCAGGAAGCGGCCGTAGGATGACTGAAATGGACTGATGTAATGATAACCTGAATGTCTTTTGTATGTACAAATATTTACCTTTCAAGACTCAACTAAGGAATTTTAAATTTAACTTTTCTTTCTTTCTCACATTTTTTAGCCTTAAGAATTTTATTGGTATAGTTCTTATGTGGATTGGTGGTTGAGGCCATGCTAAATAATCTCAACAAAGATACAGTAAGATACAGAAAAAAAGAATTTGCGACAAATTGTCCCAATAAGGGCTCTGCTGGCCTCAGAGAAGAAGCATCAAGATATGGCCACTGCAGCCCACCCTAGGGGTGGGAAGCTGAGCTAAAGGGTGGTGATTTGAGTGGGAGAGAGAGTAAGATGCAGAAGATTAAATATGTTAAGTATCACATGGTTTCTCTGATTTGGGAAACCCAGAACACAGGATGATAATAGGAGTTGGAGGGGGCGGGGATTGGGAAGGGTGTGGAGTGCTGAAAATAGGGTGGGGAAGAAATTGTAATTGAAAGACCCAGGCTAACCAAACTCCACGACAGGCTTCAGATTCACCAGAAAAGCAAGTAGGCCTGAGTCTTGGTTTCCCAGAATAACAAGGCAGTTACAGGAAAAACCACTGTTCAAGGCTGAAGCCACACTTGGACCCACCCTCAGGCCAGCCCATCAGAAAAGTTTTAAAACATGCATATCTAGCATTCCTGCTGCACCCTGAGGTAAGGTATCGAAACTATAGATAGTTGCTAAGGTCCAGGAGCTGCATATCTAACATTCCTGCAGCCTGGGTGGTGGTCTAGGGACTACATATCTAGCATTCTTGTGACATAAGTTAGGGTCTGGAGACTACAGATAGTTACCTTGTGCAAACTGACCAGCTGCTCACTGCTTGCCCAAACCCCCACGTGGGACCACTGACCTCAACTTACACTTGGTCATTTTCAAAAGAATCTCAAAAAAGTTATGATAGGGTCCCACCAAATATTTCAAATATTTTATGGATTCTGAGTGGTTAATATTGTTGCTATGAGTGCTGTGTGATTATGATTGGTTTTTTGTGTGGTGGTGCTGTGCCTATGTCATATTCCCTGTAACCACCCCTTACCCTAGCCCATAAAAGCCCTGCTCGACTGCTGTTCAGGGCTCTCTGCACGGATCCACTGCATTGGTGAAGTCTGAGAGCCCGAGCTTAAGCCCAAATAAAGGCTCCTTGCTTTTGCATGTGTGCCTCGGTCTCCTGGTGGTCTTTGGGGTCTCTGAGATCTTGGCCTAACAGTAATATTGATGCAACATATATGTGCACAAAATCTTCAAGTTCATTGTAAACATTATGTATCATATATATAAAATCATATATACATCATATATTTACATATATAAATATATAAAAAAGGTGAAAGAAAAAAGAGTGCCTTGAGCTACAGAGCAAGACTCTGCCTCAATAAAAAGAAATAGAGTGCATGAATTTAAAAGTTTTTAAAAACAAGGCAATTCCATTTGTTATGCTTTCCAAGATAACATTTCTGAAACAATAACAAATTGTAAAACTTTGTGTTTAGAGTGCTTTTTAATTTTTTTTGACAGGGTCTCACTCTGTAGGCCATGGTGGTCCTGAGCTCACTATGTAGCCCAGGCTAGCCTTGAACTCTCAGCAGTCTCAACCACCCAAGTGTTGGGATTACAGTTGTGTGCCACCATGCATGGCTTACATGGTGCTGGGAAATCAAACTCAGGGTGAAAACAAACAAAAAGAAAAAGAAAGAAAACAGCTTACAGGAATATGTTTATGTATGCAAAAATTACAAAAGCATGCCACAAGACTCTGGAGTGGCTCACGGAGAGGAGAGCTTCCGATGGAGGCTATCACGGGGAACATTTTCATTCCATTTTTGTAAACTCTGCACCACATGTAATTACTACCTAATTAATAAATGAGCTGGTCATGATGGCACATGTCTGTAATGCCAGCACTTTGGGAGACTGAGGCATGGGTATCACAAATTCTATCCAGCCTAGGCAACTGAGCATCTTACTGAGGCTCGGCCTCAACATAAATATAAAATCTAACTCAGAGTGAAGGCCCTGGGCTCAATACCCAGTTCCTCACACAAAAAAAATACTGAATATACGTAAATGCATTTGAAAAGCCTTAGTCAGTTTGGTCAGCTGTAATGCAAACCTACTCTAACTTGCTTTGGAAAGGCTGCCATTTGAATTAATACTGAATTTTCTTAAAGGAAGAAATAACTAGCATCTGCAAACTACGCCCTGAGAGCTAAAACTCTAGGTCACTGACAAAACCAGTCAAACAAGTATGACTTTCAAAAAAAAAAAATACTGCTGCGGAGAAACAGAGCAAGTGGCAGGGGCTTAGCACTCCCAGCATTTGATGATGTCAGAGAGAAGGGATTGTGGAGAGTCGATGCAATCCCGTCCCCGCTCACCTCCTCCTCTCATCTATCTACCTTTTGGCATTGGGACTAAACAATGGCCTTCTAAAACAGTAATGACAGCAGACCTTTTTTGTATTTTTAAATTTTGAGACTTAAGTTGTAACTTTGCCAGAGCTGGGATCAAACTTGACATCCTCCTGCTTCAGCCTCCTAGAGTGTCAGCACATGGCACAGACAGAGGTGCAGGCACCTCCTCATAACATTACAAACAGGAAGCCAAGTTCTGTCAAGTCCAATCTCCTCTAGTCTGAGAGAAAGGTAGCAGCATAAGCATGAGGCCAGGTCCCATTCCAGTGATGGGCCCCTCCTGGATTCAGGTGTGGAAGGTGTGATAGCCCTCCACCACACACTTGGAACGCAGCCTACATGCCTGCAATCCATCCCTCCAGCCCATGCCCGAATCTCCAAAGAGCACAAGTTCCATAGACAGTCTATAACATCCAAATACATGAAAATTTAGAGAGACATTCCAGATCCAAGCCACAATAGTCCCCACTGTCATTGTGCATTCTCCCCTCCCTTGTAGGCTGCAGAGTGCTACAGGTGGACAGAATGCTGGCCTGATTTCTGGCTGGCTGGCCTCTAAGAACCTGGGGAAGCAAATTCCTTCCTCTACACACATTATCAATTTCCCTGTGATACAAGCAGGACATTCATCCTGGCAGGTGCCATCAGTGAAATTGGTGAGAGTCAGAGAAAAGGAGTCACATGGTCGCCTTTATGGTACCATCGTTGAGGACCTAAGTGTGTGGAAAAGAGGAGTGGATCTGAGCCTGGATGCTAACCTCACTGTTTGTGTTCCCAGGTTTCGGAGAGCACTTGACCTCTGTGCAGGGACGCTGAATGCTTACAAGTGAGTGACGTGGGTTGCTAGCAAACAATACAATACTGTGAGCAAATACACACAGTCACAGATAAGTCAGACTGACTTTTGGACTCTTTGAAGTCTTGTCCATCTCTTGTGTAATTTACTGCACTAGATTGTGTGCTGTTTATATGTACATCATTGAAAAAATATGAAACACTCAGAGCCTAATATAACTGACCACCACTTTGGTGTCTATGGTCCTGTCGCGAGTACTCCATAAGAGGAGACAGACAGGACAGAGGCAGATGAATTTACCTGGGAATGCCCTTTATTCACACAACAATCAATTAATCCAATTTATAAATCAAACAATAAAATCGATCAATTAATTAATTAAGCAGGAAAACAAGCGTTGTTCTGCCTCCTAAAACTATTCCTGTCCTGGGTCCCTTATGCTCACAAGTGTGACGTGCTCTTGACTACCAGCCACACAGTGACCCGCGTATGAACTTGTCCGGGGTTCGCCAGTCCATGGTTGGATCAGGACCTGCTAGTAGCTGCCCGGCTGAACAATCACTCCTTCTCCAGGAGGGGTCTCACTTTTGGGATACGAGAAAAGTGTAGTCTCGCACTCGGGAGGCAAGGAGGCTGGGGACGAGGAGCAAAACGCATATCCTGTGTTCAGGGTCTGTGATCCCCTACCTCGTCCCTGAGCTTAGGGCCAGGATGGTTTATATACTACTTTTATGCCCGCAAGCTACAGATAGCGATTTTGTAGGGGTCCACACGCAGGTAGAGAGAGGTTCTGGTTATCAATCATACAAGGGCTTTGTCCGCAGGCTAGAGATAGCGATTTCGTCACATGGGGTCCACACACAGGTGGCTCACGACTTATCAGCATCATACAGAGCTTTAGGCAGTTTCCAGCAATTTACTTTATTGCACTTAATATAGGTTTACTTTTACTTTGTAATCCTCATGCCATTCATACCAATGCCTTCAAGTATACACTCCACATTCTACCTGTGCTCCAGACAGGTCTATGTATTTCTAATAGAGTATCCTTATCCTCTTCCAAGCAGTGCATTTGTGTTTGGTCTGGGTTCTGTTCATTGATTTTCTTACTTTCACTGTGTGTACATCAAAATTTATGTTTCAGAGAAATCTACTTGGAGGAGAAGCGGTAATGGGTTTTGGATGTGAGAGTTTGAAAGGTGATTCTTCAGCTCCACTCCCACCCCGCTGAAGTCCTTCAAGTGCCTATTATTCGTTTTGAAGGTCTATAGTTCTGATAGTCCAGGCAGGGTCTGTGAGCCTCCTGGAGACCATGAGGAGATGTTTGAGCCAACATGGCCAAATGGGAGAGAAGGAATGGGCTTCCTGCCTTTTAAGAGGGTTTTGCTTCCATTTGTGTTTAAGGAGTGCCTTGTAGAAGTTTACCCTGTGTCAGGAGTGAGCCCAAAGTCTCTGCAGGTGGATAACATCACTGCTGGTGGGATGATGGGAACCCAATACTGGCAATAGTTAGATCCTAGCTATTGCTTAGGAAATGGGGAGAATATATATTCAATAAGAAAAAAGAAGTCTTCATAGAAACTTTTGTTGATGTGCACATTTTCCAATGCTATAAGGGAGATTTTTTTGTGTCCCTGTGTGTGTGTAACTCTTATTGCTTGCTTTTGTATGATCTAATCCAGAAAACAGATTCTGTAACCTGTTGTCCCAGGAAGCTTGAAATATTTGTGGTTGGATCAGTCACCACCTTTTGTGAAATACACCCACAAGTTGTTCCTAGGTGGGTTTAGTCATTTGGTTCATGATATTTCTAGTGGCCACTCAAATTACCGAAACTTGCATATAGATGCAAAGGATACTTCATTCTCCCTGCTAGTGAGGCCTGGGAGCCCAAGTCTGAGGCCCAGCTCTGTGTTGCTGAGGCTGCTGGGGGAGCTTCTCCAGGCAAAGGACGCAGTGGCAAAAACAGAATCGGACCTGGGTGCAGTGCGTGGAGGAACCGGCAGCACACATGTGCATTCAGTGTTGGAGGTGTGCACCGGGAAGGACATGGCTGCCCTCCATAGCTGCCTCATTTCCAGCACTGCCCTGTCTCTGCTTCCTGTGTGCACTCTGGGATTGCAGAGCCTCTCCAAGGCTAGTGGCACGGGGCTATGTGCTGTAGGCTGATTTGCTGTTTCCTGGAGAAGTGGGAGGAGAGGTGCTGACTTGGCAGCCATCGCCCTCAGGCACATAGACAAGGGGGTGCCTGCTCCTTGTTTCCATCACATGGGCTGCGTAGACATGTGAGGCAGTGGAGCCTCTTCTTTTCTGAGTGTTGGTATGCTGCTCTGTGATGATTCACTAATCACATTTGTCTTTTTAAATAGTGCCCAGTAGAAACCTTCTGCTTCTCCAACAGTGAGAATGAAGACTCCTCATACAGCACTGGTTGTACTGACTTGGGTAGTTTTTTGTTTTGTTTTTGTTTTTGTTTTTGAGACAGGGTCTCGCTCTGTAGTCCAGGCCCCAGGCTGGCCTTGGACTCAGGACAATCCTCCTGCGTCAGCCTCCTGAGTGCTGGGATGTGATGCTGGGGAAGTGAACTCGGGTACTTAGCACTTGACTTAGCGCTTGCTCAGCAAGCGCTTTAACCACTGAGCCATTCCTCCAGCCTCCAGGCTCCCCTAGAGCAGGTCGTTGAGAACAGGTAATTTCTACTTGTTGCTCAGGAGTCTTGGGTGGACTGCGTATGATTACAGAAAAAATGAAAGAGGAATTTGCGGCTGCAGGTATGAATTCATCTCTTCTGATTTTAACAACATGGTGGTACGAGGGTGTTTTTTTCTAGTATTAAGCATGGTCTGAGATGTTTTTGTCTTGCTTTGGTATTTCAAGACAACCTGTTCTGTAAGAGTAATCCTTTCAGGCTCTTGCCACAGGAAGCACCAAAGCTTTGCATTTTTGTTGGTCAAAAAGCTTTAGGAAAATGCACCAAAGAAAGTTTTAGAAGTGTTTGTCCCTAATCGCTGTCTTGTTTCGTTAGTTCTTTTCTTACACAGTGTGTAAACACTGAACTTATACATAACCCTGTGGCTAGGGACTTCTTGCTCTGTGAGCTTCTCTGAGAAGGGGATAGGATAGGACATGTAGTGCCACAGATGTCTGTGGAGTCAAATTTGAAACTAGAGATAAAGTCCTTCCAGTGTGTGCCAGGTGCTTGCAGACAAGTCTGTCCTTTTGCTGTACACCTGCAGGCCTGGCATGTACACCCTGCTCTCAGGGTGCACTACTAGATTGTGTGGCACTGCCAGGGCTTGACCGGTGAGGTTCTTTTGTTCCATATTTTACATCTCCAGCACCCTGGAGAAGTGGAAGAAGAAGCATGACCTGGTTACTCTCAGTCTCCACATATCATACCTGGTGGAGGTCTGGCTTTGCTGTCATGAGTGACATCCAACTGGCATGAGAACTCATCCATGTACAGTGAGGAATTCTAAAGGATAAGTGAGAAAAAGCAAGGGAGTGTTGCTGGACATTGGTCTTCAGAAACCCATGGGTATCTTCTGGACTTGAGAGGGCCCTGCTCTTGAGCAGGAGAACTGTAGGTGGCTACTCCTCTGCTGCACTCTTCTCTAGCCAGACAGCCCTGCTCTGTTTCCCCACAGCATGTATGTCCCTTTCTGCTCTGTATCCCAGGCCTGCAAGGTGCCCCTCATCCCAGTAACCTAAGGATTTGGTCAAATACTGGTGTGTCTCATTCTTTCACATCTCCAAATCTGCTCCTCACATAACAGTTTAAGGAATTTAGGTCAGGTGCAATGACGATAAATTTGAGTTTGCCGTGTTTTGTAGTTTTGAAGACATATGTGTTTAGTGTCATGAATGCACATATTTCCCAAGAATCTATGTTCATCCCAGTTCCAAAAGGTCATTTGATACACAGAGTATGGTTGTTATCTCCGACAGAGACCAAGAGATTGCCTCACCCCCAATAAGTGCTTGTGGCCTAGGAACGGATGCCTGGATTTCTACAGTGGAGGAAATCTATTGATTGTATGTCCTCCCTTGACTTTATCTTGGTGTTGTGGTTAGGATCTGGAGTGCCCCCCAAAAGTCTTATGTATTTTAATGTTATGGATTGTCTATGGAGCCATGTAATGTTGGTGGATTGGGGTCTGACCTGGAGGGGTGGATTGCAGTTGCTGGGATTAGGGGCATGTGAGTTAAGACTAAGGGCATGTGAGTTAAAACTAAAGGCATGTGACTTAAGACTAAAGGCTGGTGAGTTAAGACTAAGGGTGTGTAGTGGCCACACCTTCAATACCAGGATGCAAGAGAGACTAAAACTGGGACTTAGACTAGTCTCTATTAGTCTCACTTTCCTGTCTGTTTGTGATGTACTGAGAAGCTGCCTCCACCTTTCTACCTCTGCCATGTACTTCAGTTGCTGCCGGCCGCCCCTGAATGGACTGTGAGCATCTGAAACTGTAAGCTAAAATAAACCATTCCTTTTCCTAAAATTGTGGGTGTCACGTATTGAGTCACAGCAATGAAAAAGTAACTGAGACACTTGGAGACACTATTATTGTCGCAGATTGTAAAGGAGAAAAGAAAGGGCATTAATCAAAAGAATCAAGAGCTGACACAGGTCAGGTAGTGCTATGTGCAGAATGTCACAGAACGAGTGCTGTCTTCTGGAATGACATTTTTTCCTGAACACAGTTATGCGTTACACGGCTTGATGTGTACTGGGAATTAGAGATCCCCTCTCTCATTCAAATGTGGAGTAATGTTGGCTTTGGTGGAGGTTTTAAAAATGTGTTTGGCAAGTAAACTGCATACCCAGACCATGCTCTCTGGGAATAGGTGTTCATTCCATACCTGTTAATGACACTGTGTGAGGCTGAGTCCTCCCACGGCTTACTCTATAATGGGAGAGGCTGGAAGCCTGGTAGGACCATAAAGTGCATTAGTACAGTGGATGCCACTCACTGTGACCAGTGCAGATGTTGCTACTGTTTCTCAGCCTCTCATTATCCTCATAGAATCAGTGAATGCAGAGCACAGCCTAGGTGTATGTATTTGTGGGGTTACTTCAGATTTCAGGCTGATCTTCCTAATTTTAAGGCTTCTGGGAAGAATATGGGGTAGAGCCTGGCAGTTCAGGCTCCTTGTCATACTGTCAGGACAGTTCAGTTGACCCTCAGTGGTGACTCTGGGGGTAAGAAGCAGGCCTTCATATACAGGAGCAGGTGCTACAGGATCCAAGACAAAACTGTAACTTCCTCATACCCAGCTCGTTCAGCGTCTGGGGAGGCCCTGGAGGTGGAGTCCTTCATGGCCCTCTTCCTCTGGGTGACGTGAAGTCTTGTGTGTATGGAGACAGTATTATATGGGATTTGTGCTAGGTTTTTTGGATGTGTGAAGTTCAAACCACATAATGAGGGTGTGCACTGTGCTGCTCTCATGGATGAGATGAAGGAGCTAGACAGAAGGTCTCTTACATTTCTCTCATTTGTTTTTCTCATTCTATAATTTAGTTATACAGATGCTATCATTACGCTTGAACAATTGTTGAGTCTTTCCACACCTCAATATTTTAGGCTGATAAGTGAAGGTTCAACAATGATGTCTTACTTTTTAAACTGGAAGGCACAAAAAATTTTGGAATTGTCAGAGGAAATAAGGCATCAAGAAATGACAACTTTAAGAACCTTTTATTTTTTGATGGTTGAAAAGCCAGATGGATCTTGTGGAAGTTAGGCTTGGAGGAGCAGGGTCATTCTTCCACCTACTGACATTAGACTCCTGCTTTGCAGCAACCAAGGTGCTAAGTGGAAAGTCCCACTATTTGTGAATGAGACTCTTCCACATATGATTATAGAGAAAAGTTCATGTTGTGTTTGAGACTGTAAGAAATTAGGTATGTTGTCTCAGAGAGTTCATGAGAGAGAACCAGGCAGAGGATTGGGTTGGACCTTGAGAAGGAATGGACAAGAGGAGCAAGAAGAGAGGACGTGTGTCCAGACTCTGAACAGGCTTGGATTCCATGGCTGCAGGTGAGCAGTGCCGGTTCAACAACATAACCTCAGGTAACCAAGCGGGCTGGGCCCCTTCTCAGGGGCAGGGTGCTGAATGTGACCCTGATGCCTGATCAGAGCTTTGGCAGGTCTCTCTACAAGAGCCTGGACTGAGGAATTTCATTCCTCTCTGTGTCTCTGTGTGACACAATCCTGACTTTAGGATGGCGGTGGCATCAACAAAAATTGCTGAGAAGCAGAGTTGGTAGCTCATGAGCCTGCAGCAGCCTGGCAGAACCCAGGTGAAAAGAGTAGGCGAGTGGGTCTGAGCTGGAGTGCTTGCCTCAGTGTTTTGCTGTCCCCAGGCTTCAGAGTGCCTGGTCCATGTGCATGGGCACTGAGTTCTTTGAAGTGAGTTTCTTGAGGTAGAGAGCAAACAGCTCTGTTAGTGAACAGCAAGAGAGAAACTGTCATGTCATTCTCATTTTTCAATTCCAGGTCTGTGCCATCTGTTGTGTATGGCATTGTGTTATTTTGTTGCATACATGTGTATCATATAGAAACTTGAAATGAACTATACAGATCCTTCCGTCTGGAGCCACATTTAAAGCATCCATGAGGCACCTGCTTGGATTGTGCAGAGAACATTCCCACCGTATTCTGGGCAGCTGCTCTGAGCCTGGCCCAGTGTGTTGAAGCCTGTATTCACCGACTTGCCACAGCTCTGTGTTCCTCCAGGCTGAATATTAGGATTGCACATTTGGAGGTGGGAACAATAATGATTGTGGACATGAGGATTTTTAGGGTGATTCCTGTGAGCTCCTCTCCATCTCAGTGAAGAATGCCCACTGACTGCAGTGCTCTGGAAGGCCTCTGAGTCCTGCAAGGCCTTGGAGCGTACCAAAGCCTGGGCAGATGTTTGAGCTAGCATGGCCTCTGCTAGCATAGGGAAGGAAATGATTACTGCTCTCTGACAACTCATTGTTTCCATCTGAGTCCCTACAGATTCCTTCCTGCCGTCACCACATTTATCCAACCGAGGACAAAGGCTCCACAGGAGACCAGGAACAGCATCGGTGGCACCAGTTGGAGCTGGCCTTTGTGAGATCAGTACCACTTCCTTCTCTGGAGTCTTTTGTGCCTTTAATATAGCTGCACAAGAAATCTCAGCAAGAATCAACAAATGCAGGCTGGAGAAATGACTCAGCGGCTAAAGCGCTTGCCTAACAAGCACTAAGTACCTTAGTTCGATTCCCCAGCACCACATAAACTGGGTGTGGTGGTACACGCCTGTAATCCCAGCACTTGGGAGGCTGAGAAGGGAGGATTGCCTTGAGTCCAAGGCCAGCCTGGGCTCTGAAGAGAGTTCAGGACCAGCCTGGACCAGCGTGAGACTCTGTCTCAAAAAAAAAAAAAATCAACAAATGGAACGACATTAAACTAAAAAGCTTTTGCACGGCAAAAGAAACAATCAACAAGGTGAAGAGACAACCCACAGAGTGGGAAAAAGATCTTCACCAGTAATACTTCAGACAGAAGGTTAATGTCTAAGACAAACAAGGAACTCAAAAACATAAAGTCTCCTAAAGTAAACAACCCCATCAAGAATCGGACAGCTGGAATGAAAATTTCTCAGAAGAAGCACAAATGGCAAATTAGCCCATGAAAAAGTGTTCTTCATCACTGGCTCACAGAGAAATGTTAAAAAAAAAAAAAACCAAACATGTTGAGGTTTCACCTCACCCCAATTACAACAGCCTCCTTCACGAACTCAAAGCACAACAACTGTTGATGAGGGTGCAGAGAAAAAAAGGAACTCCATGGCTAGTGGGCATGCAATCCGATATAACTATTATGGAAAGCAGTTTGGAGATACCTTAGAAAGCTGAGAATAGAAATTACATTTGATCCAGCTACTGCTCTACTGGGCATGTTCCCTAAAGAAATAAAGTCAACGTACCAGAAAGACATACAAAGATCCATGTTTATAGCAGCACAATTCACAATAGCCAAATCCTGTAAACAACCTACGTGCCCATCAATAGAAGAATGGTTAAAGATGTGGTACCTATACACAATGGAATACTTTGCAGCCATTAAGAAAGATATGAAGCATCTGAACGAAAATGAAGACACCCACAGTCAACAATGCTCAGTGAAATGGACCAAGCACAAAAGACTAATATAGATGGATGTCCGAAATGCACAAAAATAATGACACAAAAAGGCCCCAACATGAGTGACAGAGAGACAATGGTGAGGTAGAAAAGGGGTGAACCTCTGGAAAAGGGGTGGATGTAGACATTCACTGATTCCCCAAGCCCCATGTTCCTAGTGTGTCACAGAATTTGGTCATGAATTTACAAAAAATAGTTAAATCTTATGTCATGCTAATTTTTTTCCACAATAAAATTATTTTAAAAAATAAAGAGAAAGTGTAACAAAAAATAGATTGATATTTGAATCATTTGGTTGGTGTCATACTAAAACAGTACCAGCTTTCTCAGAGAATCTGTGAAACTTTCCCCCAAAATTATTTTAATAATATATTATTTTACAAAATACAATAATTATATTCAACATGAAAAACTGGTATAAAATCTTTAAAAATATGTACACATGAATTTTTGGATGGATAGTTAGATAAAATGATAAACCTAATCTGGCAAAATGTTAGAAATTAGTGAAATGTGAGTAAATAATTCATGAAAGTTAGAGAAATTCTGAAATATCTAAGTATGCCACTGTATCTATTGCTTATGTATAATTTACTCTTGTGATATAGACATAAGTTGACTGAACATAGTAATTCACATATTCGGTCTTTGATGTAAGTTTATCCTAAGAAAACTGACTGATGTAACGACAGTCTGAATGTCTTTTCAATATACAAACATTTACCTTTCGTTTGAAATTTAACTTTTCTCTTTTTCTTTTTCACATTTTCTAGTTGTATGAATTTCATTGTTATAATTCTTTTCTTATGTGGATTGGTGGGTGAGGCCATGTTAAAGAATCTCAACAAAGATATCCTACGATACAAAGAAAGAACTTTTGGCAAATCTCCCCAATAAAAGGCTCTGCTGGACCCAGAGAAGAGGCATCAAGATATGGCCACTGCAGCCCATTCTAGGGGTGGGAAGCTGAGATAAAGAGTGGTGATTTATGCGGTAAAGTGAGCCAGAGGCAGAAGATTAAATATGTTAAATATCGCAGGGTTTCTCTGATTTGGGACCGAGAATACAGGCATTCTACAGAACCAAACAGGTGTGATAGTGGGAGTTGGGGGGATGAGAGGATGTGGGAGGGCCACAAATAACAAGGGACTGGTTTGCTGATGTGATATGTAGGTGCACAAAATACTCAAGTGCAATGTAAACATTATGTTTACGTATAAAAATGGGGAAAAATTTTGAAAAAGATTTTGCCAAAGAATTTAAAGAGGAAACAAATGCAAAACTATCACAGCTACAGAAGTCAATACAGGAAATGAATGACCAATTCACTAGCATCCAGAGATGAAAACTTCCCTGGAGAGCACAGGGAACCAAATGACACAAAATGAGGTGAGAACTTCTGATTAATAGGACATGACTGAAATAGTGATGCAGACTGTTACGACCATGAAATAATTCAAATTCAACAAGAAAATAGAATACAACAGATTATAGCAGACTCAAACAAAACTTAATCTCAGAATACAAAAAAAATGGAATTTCATACAAAAGAACTAAGAAATCTAGTCATTGAAGTCATAAGAGAAACCTTCTCATATACAGAAAATGAAACACACACACAAGTGATGGAGGCATAATATATACCCACAAGACATGACCAAAACAGAAGCTCCCCTAGACTAAGTACATTACTAAATACTAAGTACATTATAATAAAACTCACTGAAATACAAAGCAAAAAAAAAAAAAAATTCTAAAAGCTGTAAGAGAAAAAAAGCAAGAGACAAACCTATCAGGGTAACAGTGGACTTCTCAACACAAATTCTAAGGGCTGGAAGAACCTGGAGGGAAGTCCTCAAAGCCCTAAAAGATAGTTCAACCAAGACTCCTGTACTTAACAAAAATATCATTGGAAAATCAATAATGAAATAAAAATAAAAAACCATGAAGAAATTTATATACACCAAACCAGCACTACAAAATATTCTCAATGATCTGCTGAATAGGGAAACAGGGAACAACCACAAAAAGAACACAGTGGCAGGCTTAGCTTTAACAGAAAATCTAAAGAATAAGTAAACAAAATAATTCAATATTCATAGGGTAACAAAATGGTAAGACCTAAGACTCACATATCAATTATAATCCTAAATGTTAATGGCCTCAACTCACCAATCAAAAGACATAGATTGACTAACTGCATTAAAAAATACAATCCAACCATATGTTGCTTGCAAGAGACACATTTCAAACATGGCGATAAATACATTTCAAAGTGAACTCAGCTGAAGGACTCACAAAAAAAAAAAAAGCAGGGATAGTGATAGTTTTTGCTAAAAAGCGAACTTTAAGCCAAAACTGGTCAAAAAAGACAAAGAAGATCGCTTCATTCTTGTAAATACAACAGTCCAGCAAGAGGAACTGACAATCATAAACAGTCATGCCCCAAATAATGGTATACCCAACCCTAAAACAAAAGCTTTCAAAAAACACATAAACTCCAATGCTATAATAGTAGGGGACTTTAATACCTCTCTATCCCAAGACAACAGGTCAACTAGATATAAAATCAACAAAGACATTGTAGATCTGAACTACATCATAGAAGAAATGAATCTGACATACATATACAGATTTTTTAATCCAACAAAAACAGAATACACATTTTTCTTAGCTGCTCATGAAATATTCTCCAAAACAGACCACAATCTAGGCCACAACAAGCTTAAACATACACAAGAAAATTGATATAATCCAATGTTCCATGTCAGATTATAGTGGAATAAAACTAGAAATCAACTACAACACAAAGAAAAGATAAAACTCAAACAGATGGAGACTGAACAGTATCCTTCTAAATAAACACTGAGTTACAAAAGAATTCAAGGAAGAAAGAAGAAAGGTCACAGAGAGAAACAAAAATAGTAGCACATCACAATGCAACCTCTGGGACACAATGAAGGCAATGCTAAGAGAGAAATTCATTTCGATAAACAAACACATAAAAAGAATGGAGCAATTCCAAATAAATAAGCTAACCAAACAACTCAAGGCCCTTAAAAGAAAAAAAAGAAAAAGAAAAAAAAATCCACCTCAAAGCTAACAGAAAGAAACAAATTATAAAGATCAGAGTAGATATTAATGAAATAGAAATTTTAAAAAGTAAATGAAACAAAAAGTTGTTTTTTTGAAAATTTAAATGAGATTGATAAACCCATTGCTAAACTCAAAAGAGAGAGAAAACTTACATCAATGCAATTTGGAATGAAAAAGGTGAAATTACAACAGATAACATGGAAATCCAAAGGATTATACGAAGTTACTTTAAAAATTTATACTCCAATAAATTCAAAAATCTAAAAGAAATGGAAGAGTTCCTAAACACCTATCAACCACCAAAACTGAAAGAAATTACACATCTGAATAGGCCAACATCCATCTATGTAATCAAGAAAGTAATAAGAAACACTACCAATCAAGAAGAGCTCAGGCCCAGACAGATGTCAGCATGGGTGTGAGAGGGCTGCAGAGAGATCAGCTGTAAGTGGACCAAATAAGATACCAGGTCCTCCTGGGAGTGGTAAGGAATGACACATTGTTTTTGTGTGGAACGCAAGTGCTGAGTGGCATCCAAGTTCAAGGCTGAGTAAGGCCTTTTGGAGTCAGTAATGTGTCCACAGTGATCTACTAAACAAAAGTGAATTCTCTCCTAGTGAGGAGGACGATGCACCTGCAAGTGCTTCCATGGGCCTACGTCTGGGCACTGAACACTGATGGCAGAATGAACCCTAGAGCTGGCTGGGACATTGAGGAGTGTGCAGGAGATGAAAAAGGGACAACATATCCATTGTACTGACATACAATACTACACAGCACCATCCAGCACTGTCTTGGGCCAGTGATACATACCCAGCGTTACACCCAGCACAAGATAAGCAAGCTTGACATGCAGACATGACATAGGGTGAAAGGTAACCAACATGTTACAATTCCTCTTTGCTCCAAGGGCTCCAAGAAGAGTGCTCAGTCATTTATTGCTAGTAATTTCCACATGGGCCCTGCTAGTAGCCATAGGTTGCTGCTAGTAGGTAGAAGGTCCTCCTCTCTGGAATGCTCCATAATTCCTATACTGCTGGCCTTGTCCTTCCTGTGAGTAGGAGTGTTGTAAGGGCAGGCTTGTAGCTCGTGGGAGTGTCCCCTGCTGGGCAGTGTCCCGCTGGCGCCTGGCCTGTGCTGGCTGTGCTGGGAATTCCTCCCTCTAGTTGCTGCATGGATTCCTTAAACTAGCGATCCTAACTCTGCTCTATGTAGAACATTGCTGGTAGGCGTAATCACCAGTGCGTATGGGTAGTACTGCTGAATCATGGGCTCCAGGTGCCCTGGCGGTAGCTGTGCTGCTAATTGTAGTCATCCTCCCAGGTACCACTGAGGGCACCAGAGCCGGTGACTCATCATGCTGCTCCCAGGCCAGTTTGGCCCCTCATGGTGATGGATGGCTGCCCTGGTAGCACTGGCTCCGACCTCGCACTGAGTTGCCTGCTGGTGCATCAGGAGGACTAGACTAGGGTGGACTGTGAAGATGGGTATGAGGCACAGAGTTGCCAATGCATCCTGGCCCTGCGTGGGAATTCTGTTTGGGCAGGTCCCAGAGGGCTGTAACTGGCCCAGAATGGTGACTGCTGCATAACATGCTCATGGAGGTCATGGGCAGACACTCTGTGCTGTCTGCTGTGTGCAATATGTTCTGACTGTGACCCATCTGGCCTTGCATGAGGGAGGCGGGAGGCTGGAGCTTGGCCTGTGCTGATGGTCCCATTGAGCCTCACAGGTGACCCTGGTGCTGGGCCTGCCTAGAACCCCTGATTGCTCCCAGACCCACGTTTGTGTTCTGAGCTAGTGGATGGGGGAAGGAGGGACAGGACCGCAGTTCTGGTCAGAGTCTAATGGATGCCATGGCCGGGTAGGTCTGGTTCCCATGCAGGATCTGCTGTGGACTCAGAGTTCTGCCCTGGCTCAGGCAGCCCAGGATGCACTGAATCAGGTGGCAATTTGAGTCCAGCATCTTCTGGATGATTTGCTGTCTTAGTTACTTATTGCTGTGACAGAATACCTGACATTCACAATTAAGAAAGGAAAGATTTACTTTGCTCATAGATTCAGAAAGTCTCACACAGTCCATTCATAGGCAGCAGGCTAACAGTAGAAGCACACAGCAGAGACAGAAGCTGGAGAACTGCTCACCAACTGCAGACAGAAGCCAAATGAAGCCGGAGCCTAGCATGTATGTCTAGCAACTCAGGCAAGGATAGAGCTTTCTCAGGAAGAAGCTGTGACAATGTTCCTTCTTCCTTACTTTCATTACTTTAAGCATCCCTTGGGGGGCTGTCCACTAGGATGGCTGCCCCTCCCTCATTTCCTGTCATTTCCAGGCCCACAAGTCAACAACACACACCTGAAAGCTCTGCCCTTGGCCCCACCAACTGCAACAAGTTGACACAAGCTTTTCAGGTCAAATCTTAAGCAGTGTACTTTCCAGGCAAGCCCAAACACACAGGTCCAAATACATGAGACTTTTGGGGAACACTCAAGATCCAAACCGAAGCACTATCTGAGCTCCCCTCTGTCTCTTGGCCGCAAGGACAGGAAAGCCGGGAAATGCCAACACAGCAGAGTTCATGCTGCACTGGGCGCCAGGTGGCGACTGAGGAGCTACTCCTCTGCTTCGCTGGAACAGAGGCCAGGGATGCTGCTGGCTGGCCCTTCCACCTTAAACTGCTAGCCCAGGCCTCAGGCCCACTCCCAAGTAAGGTCTCCTGATGCCCATAGGGGACCCCATGCTGGTCCCTGGCATGTAGTCCTCTGCCCCATCCTGCCCCACATTATTTTTAATTTTTAAAAACCCCTAAGTTAACACACTTGAGGAAATTCAGATGTTCTTTCTTCCTCATGTAGATGCATGCATTCATTATCCTCCCAGATGGGAAACAACTGTTAAGTGCATGGTATTGTAAGCTTACTGAGTATAAAGAAGTTCTGTCATTATTTATGTGTTAGTGTGACAAACACCTTGTCTGGGGAGAGAAAAACAGCCCCCTCCCCAACCAAACTTAGTTTTACTATGTTGCACTGTAGAAGCAACTGAAGGAAGGACTGGTCCTTAAACTTTGGTGCTGTTTCTGTCTGGGCTAGCAACTTTGGAAACTTATGCTTTCCTAAAATCGCTTAAATTTCACCCAGATGTCCTTGTTTCTTCCCTTCTTCTGTTCCCTTACTCATTTATTCACTCAACAAACATTTATTAATGATTAGTGCTTGCTATAATAGGCCAAACACTTTTCAAGGGACTTAGCACACATCACCAAACACAGGTCCAAGCCCTTGCCTTGCCTCTTGCAGCCACATTCCAGCTGTTCTTAAAATCACAGGTGTGAAGTGCTTACGAAAATCCTGAACATTAAAGGGTTTAATCTTAATCTGGGGGTTATTTTTGTACATCCTGCTCTTTGAGGTTATCTGTGCGCCAGATACCCACAGTATCTGGCATTTCTGCTGCCTCTTTCTCCATTTGATAAGAATGCTTTTTTTCTGATTCACCTATGTTTATCATTTTCCTCAATTAAAAGCCCCAAGACAAAATTTATGAGTTCCACTATTTCGAGTAGTTTTATTTCTTCATTTTTCATTTGTGTTGCTTCCTCTTTTCTCTTTACTTATTCTTTTCTGGGTTTTCAAGTTAGCTGCTCTGTCTATTTACTGTTTCTTTGCCACTTAAAAACATCATGTGTTTTAGGCCTGTATGTTGCTGTGAGAAACCACCAGCCTTTCTTACTCCCTTGTTATAGTCAAGGACAAAAGTATCCATGCAGTTACTATATGTCAGTGGTGCTGGGCACCTAGTACCAGGTAGTAGAGGATCATGTGATCTCAGTAGGGGCTGAGGACAAGAGGACCCCACAAACCAGGTACTGTCTTGAGCAACCTATATTCAACACCTGATTTATACCCACCAGCACGTGGTAAGCTGTGGGCTCTCCCTGTCCTGTGTCTCTGATGCTTTCTTGGCTCTGCTGATCCTGGGATGTTAAAGCATGAAGAGAGGCAACCACATAGGGACTGCATAGGGTGAGAGGTGGGTAGGGGAGGCCAAGTAGAAAGAGCCCATAAGGCAGTTCCCGAGTGAACATCCAAGGACTGGAGGAAGGACATACAGGAGTCAGGCACCTGTGCCTACTAAAGCACTACTAAAGATTATTCTGTCAAATGAGAAGACAGGCAAGTTGGAGGTATCTTAAAGTTATACCTGTTGGAAAAGATTTTTGCCCTTTGGTAATAATGTCTAAGAACCCTTTTTCTGAAATCTCTGCAACTTTGCCTTTTTTTTTTTTTAAGGGCTGATACAGGTGAATTCTTTTGATGCTGACAGTCTCCCCCTCAAACACCTGCCCTTGTGTCTAGGTACATTTCCTTTCCCTCTGCATCATCTGTGTCTTGGGTGCCTCCCTGCCAAGACAGCTTTCCTAGAGCCCAGTCACATCAGGTCCCATGCTGGCACGGCCAGGGTGTGGGTGACAGACACTGTACGTCAGTGACAAGAACTGCTTTTAGCCAATTCTGAGCAGTATAAGTTCTTCAGTTAAATTTATCTAGAGTCCACAAGTTTAACCTCACCCCTTTTACTGGTGATAGCACCTTAAAACATGGGCAACTCAGAAGGTAACACTTACAGACTATCCAAGAAAGATGTAAAACAAGCCAGTAGCAACCAAGCCCATCCAGTCCATACAGCAGAGTTGGACTACAAAATATACTAGCCAATGAAACCTCACCAAAGAACAACAGTTTCTCAATGAGGAATTTTGCTTTTGCCTAGAAAGCACATTAAACTATGTTTGGAGTCGTATTTTTCTGCAAATGCATGCAAATTGCCACTTGGAAAGAAATTACATTATTTAATGGGACAAAATACCAAGAATTAAAGTTCAGCAACGTGGCTGCATTTGTTTTTGTTTTCTTTTTAGTAGAAAAAAATTGTTTTTGTTTTTTTAGACACACACAGAAGAATTTCAAAAATGGTGAATTCAGACTACAAGAATTATTAATAACTTCTGTTTGTCAACTAGGAACACAGATCTCATTTTGTTTATTAAGAAGCAAAACTACCTCTTATTGTCAGAAGACAAATAAAGCTCTTCCAGCTAAAGAACTGTAAGTAATACAGTAGCAATTCCGCAAAGTAAGTGAGTTATTACTACCTATATGGGAAGAAAACATCACATGACTGCCTCATATCGGGACAATCAGACTTTTAAAATAATGTGTATCATATATAACAGTAGTTTACACCACCAGAATTACAAACTTTAAACACCAGCCCAAGTAAACCTTACCTAAGATTTATTTTTACTAAACAATAAAAACTTGCTTTCACTGCCACCCTCTCCAGGACCTTCCCAAGGTCCTGGCAACTCACGTGCCCCAGTGGACCTGCCAAGAAGCCATCTCAGGCATAGGCGCATCCCACCTTGCACCACCCTCTCCTGGACCCTCCCTAGGCCCTGGCAGCTCGCATGCCCAGCAGACCCACCAAGAAGCCATCCTGGGTGTGCCACTTGTGCTGCCTCTCTCTGTGCCCTTTCAAGGCCCCAGTAGCTTACATGTCTCCAGGGACCTTCAAGGTGGGTCCAGTAGCAGCACCCAATACTGAGTTATTTGTGCACTAGAAATCCACCAGTCTGGTGGAGACAGGAGTGGGGACTTCACAGCATGGGGTCCTATAATTTGAATGTCTTGACAAAGAGTTTGGTGGCTTCCCTGACCAGAATGGCGGTAGCTGCAATTGGCCTCAGCAATTGGGCCTCCTTGTCACCACCAAGTCCAGTTGTTTGAACAAGTATACTATTGGTCTTTTCCAGGGGTTTAGAGTTTGGGTGAGGACCCCTCTGGCTTATTCCTTGGACCTAATGCACGAACAGCTGGAATGGTTTAGTGATATTAGGCAAGGCTAGAGCTGGCACTTGTGTTAGTGCCAGTCTGAGCTGGCAGAAGGCCTGGTCTTCTCATTCCCCTCAGGTCAGGATAGCCTCTTTACCTCCAGTGGTGGCATAGAGAGGCTTGGCGATCTCAGCAAATGCTGGTATCCAAAGGCAACAGTAGCCTGTAGTTTCCAGGAATTCTCTCACCTGCCTTCTGGAGGTTAGTGTAGGTATGCTTAATATAGCCTGAATCCTGTCAAGCCCCAGTGAGCGTTCTCCATCATGGATTCAGTATCACAAGTAAGTTACAGCTTCCTGGCAAACCTGAGCTTTCTTAGTAGACATTTTGTAGCTTAAGGAGTCTAATTCTTTTAACAAGTCCTCAGTGGCTTCTGAGCAGTTCTCTATAGAGTCGGCTGCCACAAGTAAGTCATCTACATATTGAAGTACAGTAACATCAGAGTGAGTCTCTTTAAAAGGAACCAACTCCCTCCAGAGAGCTTCATCAAACAAGGTGGGTGAGTTCTTAAATCCTTGGGGCAACTTAATCCACGTCAAACTGTCTACTACACGATCCATCTGGATCAGTCCATTCAAAGGCAACAATGTGTTGGCTACCTTTGGCAATTGACAATGTAAAGAAAACATCTTTCAAATCCAAGACGGCACCAAATTCAAAGCTTAGCACAAGTTCACTGAGGAGAGTATAAGGGTTAGAGACAGTGGGTGCATAGTTTCAACCCTTTTATTGACCTCCCTGTGGTCTTGCACAGGCCTGTACTCAGAAGTTTTTGGTTCTGGGACAGGGAGCAAATGAGTGTTGCAAAAGGAGTGACAAGGAATCAGAATCCCTGCTTATCTCAGGTGATTAATATGCTTAGCAATTCCCAGGCAGGCCTGGTGTCTAACAGAATATTGCCTTATCTTAACCAGGGTGACCATGCTGGTTAACTGAACCATTATTGGCACTTGATGTTTTGCCAGCCCAGGAGGTTTGGTTTCTGCCCATATGGTCAGGATTTCTTTTTTACATTTCTCTAGAAGGGAAGAAGTTTGTCTCATAGGTTTTTCAATAAACTGATATTCCTCAGATACAAGGCAGGTGACCAAGATAGTAGGAGGCTGTAAGTCTAGGTCAACAGAAACCCCAGTGAAGGCAATGCAAGCCTTCAGCTTATATAATAAATCTTGTTTTAGAAGAGGGTAAGGTCAGTCAGGTATGAGCAGGAATGAGTGGGTAACAGTCCCCTGAGCCAGGTCAGTGATCTTAGCCTGGATGTGAGAGTACTCCTGAGTCTTTTCCATAGCTCCCTGAATATAATTTTTTTTCTTTAATCATAGGTCCCATAGGCTTTTTGAGGACTGAGTAAGTAGGTCCTGTGTCAACTAAAAAGTTGGTGTCTTGCCCTTCTACTGTAAGAGTTACCATAGGCTCTTGGGGATCTAGGGAAAAGCCTTGGCCCCATTGTTTGGTGGCTACTTCAGTGTCTTGGAGGGCAGGAGTTGCCCTCTTTTTATTAGACATTCATTTTTCCAACGCCCTTTTTTTTGAGACAGGGTCTCGCTCTGTGGTCCAGGCCGGTCCTGAATTCACTTCAGAGCCCAGGCTGGCCTTGGACTCACGGCAATCCTCCTGTCTCAGCCTCCCGAGTGCTGGGATTACAGGCGTGTGCCACCACGCCCAGCTTATGTGGTGCTGGGGAATCGAACTCGGGTACTTAGTGCTTGGCTTAGCGCTTGCTCAATCGCTTTAACTGCTGAGACATTTCTCCAGCCCCTTTTCCAATGTCCTTTTACTTTCCAGTACACACATTGATCCTTTTCTAGTTTGTGATTTTTCCCAGCTACTCTGAATTGTTTATTTTCATGGGGCTGAGGCCTATTTGGTGGCTTTCCTCAGGCAGCTACAAGAACTTTTCCTAATTCTTTTCCTGTTCCATTGCAGGATTATTTCACCCAGGGAGGACTGAGATTGGCTCGTGACAAATGTTAGGTGACCACAACAAAAACAAACCAAAAATAAACCAAATGTCTGGACTGTCCAAGTCCAAGATTTTCAAGCAGTTCTGCAGATGTTTCCTCAGCAAATCATCTAGGGAAAGTAGTGTTACATCCAGCTTCCTATCTAGTTGTAAAACTTGGCCAGAAACAGATTGGCCCCAAGTCTAGCCAGCAAAGGCAGACATCCTAGCTACAAAGTTACAAGTCTGGCTAGAGACAGAAAGAGAAACAGAGATAAACTTGCACCACTTACCTAACCAAGACAGAGGGAGGAAGGCCAGGGCTGAGCAAAGGTGTCTCAGAGACCTCCCCCTGGCGGCTCTAGCTTTGGGCCACACTTTGAGAGATTTTTTTCTCTGAACAATAGAAGATCTCAGCAGAATCTCAAAATGTTATAGACCAAAATTAAGAGACCACCAAACACGAGCTGGAGCAAGGTAAGGTTTGTTATGGCTGGGATGTTCCTGGACACCGGGTAGGAGTATGGTCCTGAGCAAGTTTAACAAAGAAGTTTTACAGGCTTCAGTGGGGTGGGTTTACATCATCTCATCACACAGCAACCACACAGAAACCAACTGTAACTTGACAATGGGGCATTCTTTTTGGTGGGTTATTACAACACTATAAGGTAACCTATTAGAACCAGATACTCAGCTGTAATTTTTGGCGGGCTTGTGACATTATTATAAAGCAACCAATCATAGCCAGTCATTACTTTTGGCAGCCAACTATGTGACTTCTGACAGGCTTCTATGTGCCTGGGATCAGGAGGTTCCTGGGAGCCTTACTGTACAACTTCAGGCACATTCTGTTTTACAGGCAAGTTACCCTACTTGGCAAGCAAGCAGATTACAGGCACAAGAATGGCAGTTAGCAGTTCCTGGAATCCTCTGAGTCACGAAGTTAGGAGGTTACAGGAACCTACAGAAGTTATTTTAAAGTATAAGGCCTAATAATAAAACAATAATATGGAATTATTCGTGTCTGTGTGTGTGTGTGTGTGTGTGTGTGTGTGTGTGTGTGTGTCTGTGTCTGTGTGTGTGTATTAGTTTGGATTTTATGTTATCATCATAATGGTGTCTTACTAGCTTGTTGATGGGACAGAATACTCAACATCCACAACCTGAGGAAAGATTTATTTAGTTCACACTTTCAGAAGGTCTCACACATTATACTCATGGGCACATTGGCAGAACTTGGAGAGCTGTTCACAGCCCTGCAGACAGAAAGCCAAGTTAAGTGAGAAGGTAAGTGATACCTGGATCTGGGGCAAGACAGGAGCTTTCCCTGAAATAAGCTGAAACAATGTTTATTCTTGTCTTGCTTTCAATTCTGAATGGATGTGGCATGGGGAAGGAGACCATGCAGCACCCACCCACATGCTCACAGGAAGTTGAGGGAGGGGAGTAGAGGAGTCCTCACATCACCAACAACCTGGATTAAAAAACAATATCTCAGGAAGTCTTAAGGTGAGGATAATGATGCAGACAACCACCACTGGCTCCAGTGGACCCAAGGAAATGCAATTCACAGTTCAAGTTCAGGAGCTGACTCATCCACACTGAAAGTAACAGTAAGGAAGAAGTGCTCTTTCACCTTCCGTAAGGATCTAGAGAACCTCCTCACCCAGGGTGACCCTGACAGACTCCAGAGGCAGTTACCCAGAGCAGCTGGCTAAGAGGCACCTTGTCTGTGAGCTCAGCTCAGGAAACCATAGTCATAAGGATGAAGGAGGAGGAGGAGCACAGGATGCCAGTGAGCTGCAGGATGGGAAAGTGAACCAACTCTTGCCAGATTCATTAGGTGAACAGCATTTCACCCCTTCTGCTCATCTGGACCTGCATGACTTACAAGACAAAAGTGTCACAAGTGCTGCCTTCCTGTCTGAGGACCCTGAGGTCAGCTGTCATCTTAAGGCAGCTCCCATTCCAGAGCCTGTCTCCAAGGGCTTCTGGGACTTGTCAGAGCTGTAAGCTTCACATGCACAGGTGGAGTCGAGTGCCCAGGTGAATAACTATCTGTGAATTAAGCTGGATAAGCACTTTTCTAGGGTGACAGCAAAGACAGTTGGAGCCTTTCCTCTCCCAGCTGCAGATTTTCAGGCAACATTGATTGTGGTATCCAAGGGATCATGGAACCACCTCCCTACGGACACCTAGGATCACTTGTAGTAAGGTCTACAATTTCTATGGAGCCCACAGATATTACACAGAGTGAAGAAAGTCAAGAGAGTTACATAAAGAGGGATCCAATTTTCACAGATTAGAAATGACAAAATGACAGAAATAATGAGCACATTAGTGGTTTCCAGAGTGTAGAGAGGGAGAGGAGAGAGGGTTCTGTGATTAGAAAAGGGCTATGTGGGGACCCTCATGGCTTTCATGTTGTCTTAGTTACTTTTTCACTGCTGTGACTCAAGACCCAATGTCCACAAATTAGAGGAAGAAAAGTTTATTTTAGCTCACAATTTCAGAGGGTCACAGACGCCTCAGGGGTGGCCGGCCACAGTGGAAGTACATGGCAGAGGCAGAGGCAGAGGTGGAGGCAGCTCCTCACAACATTGCTAACAGGAAGCCAAGTAAGGGCAAGTGAAAATCTAGTCTCATAAGAAAGGCAGGAAGCAGCTTATACATCCTTCCAGGCCTGTCCCAGTGACCTGCCCCTGAGCTCCAGGAAGGACCCCCACCCACACTCTTAGCAATCCCTTAGTGACATCATCTCAGACTAAGCAAGACCTCTGAGCAACAAAGTTTCAGGTGATTTTAGCGCCAGTCATTCAGGGTCCAGCTTCTGGGCCCAGTGCTGTGGAGCAAAAGCCAGCAGCTCCACCTACACAGCAGGCACGATGAGACATAAGAAATTCTGTTGCTCAAAGCCACTATAGTTTGCCAGCTTCTCTGCCCAAGAGTGAGGCCCTTTCCTTCCTCCCCACTGGAGTTGAATAAGGTTCCTTCCCAAATCCTTGGAGCTATACTTCTGGCCTGCTGCACAGCAGTCACTCAGCTCATTGGCTTGCTCGTCCTAAACAGCCAGGAGGGCTGTGTGGGCTCCTACATCTCCTGCTTCCTCTTTGGGGCAGGACTGCTTTGCCCATCCCCCTTTGAGTGGGAAGGTAGGCCTCCATGTGACCTGCTCTTCTCTTTGCACTTATGTGGAGGCCTTGCCAGGAAGGGAGGAGGAAACGTACTAACAAGATCTCACCTCAACTGCACGCCAGTAATATCAGCACCAGAGGGGCTGATGCAGAAGGACTGCCATGTGTTCAAGGGCAGCCTGGGATACACAGTGAGTTCAGAACCAGCTTGGACTTGAGTAAGACCTTACCTCAAAAAACCAAACCAAACCAAATCTTACCTGCTAAGACAATCTTCCCACCCTACTTGGCAACCTAAAGCTTGCATGCTACAGGCAGCACACCTGGCTCAGAAATAAGAGAAATGCTGTTGCGTACAGGAGTCCAGAAGAATGGAGGGGGTGGGAGACAAGATACCACCCCTGAGTCCATCCTCCCCTTGGAATACTCTGCAGATCAAGGCACACAAGTGAGAATTTTAGAAATCAACTTCTACAACCCACAAGTGCTCTTAATGAACCAGGCATATCCATGAAAGGCAGGCTCCTCTCATGGCAGATGGGGTGTTAAAGGCAACTTCTGAGGCCATGCCTCCAGCCTGCCATTTCCAGCCTAGTCTGGCAGGCAAGAAATAGCTCAGTGAGGCCCAGATCACACATTGTCCACCAGCCACAGCTCTTACACAACCCTCCCCTCACTCAACCTCACTGCACGGACCACAGGGTGACGCCACGCAAATGAATTAGGAATGCACTTCCAACGCAACCATGGTCCCTCAAAAGTCCCATGCTGGTTGTAAAAACGTCCAGGATTCCACGGCAAAGACTCCTCAATCCTATAGAGCAGCATGTTGATAATTGCCTGATGCCTCCTGAAGGAGTCTCTGAGTCAGGCCCTACCGAATGTCAGACACTGAGGGCCAGGGAGTATTAGGCATGAGCTGGGCTTCAACATCCTGACCTCATGGCAATCTGAACACCTATTTCACAGGAGGCACGATGAGACTCTGAGAAGACCAGGAAGACAGTGAGGGATGCACAGCCTTTTGGATGCTTCGGGTGGCTCTTTGAATTACTTACTGCAGCACAAAATAAATATCCCACCACACAGCCCAGAGGTCTCAGGGAAGCCGTGAAGTGCTTTGAAGAGGCCAAACCATGTGAGAATGGGAAGGCCAGAATAACCTGCAGTGGGACTCCTGCCTGAGGACTGATACCTCTCAGGTTACAGCAGATTAACCTGCTGGGGGTGTTATGTACTCTAGCTGGGGAACCCTGTTCCCAATTACAGGTCACCACCGCTGGAGCCTTAAATGCCATGGTGGGCACAGAGGTGGAGAAGTGTACTCACTGCCCATCATAAGGGCTTTGGGAGTGACCCCAGGGCACAACCATCAAATTCAGACTTGTTTCTGAAGCTGGCTGTCCAAGGGGATTTGAGTTTTGGGATACGACGGGACTTGGGATCAGGAGGCCACAAAGCCTCTAGGTTTCAGAGCCACTGAAGCTTTCTGGGTCTGGGCCATGGGATGTGTCACCAGGTAGCTGGGAAATGGGGTTTCCAAGGTGAAGTTAAGGATGAAATGGGCCAGCCTTCCCACCTCTGTGGACAGAGTATATTTTGCAAAGTCGTTATCTGCCAGGCAGAAAAAGTACGAGCACTTATGTTCTTTGAGGGTGGGAGAGGCAGAAGCTTCCTGGCTGCCAACCCTCCTTCAAGCTGCTTTGTTTCAGATGAGACCCTCCAAACGAGACAACAAGATAACAGTTTAAAGGAGAAAGAGCCCCCAACCCTGCACTACTAGGTGACAAGTATTACCCATTATAATCCCACTGAAGTGCCAATTCCTAATTATATGTGTTCCTATGCAATATTTTTAAACATGCCATATATGAATGAGCATGACTGGACTGTGATCTCATTTGCTCAACAATGTGCCTGCCTCTACATGTGATGACAAGTCTTTCCTGCATAAAAATACTTAAGTGTCTCCAATAAAATCCCCTTGCACCTGTGTTCTGGGACACATCTTTGGCTAGTTTTCTCTGGAGCTCTCTTGCTGAGAGTAACCTCACCTCATCTTGTACCCCTGGAGGTGTATATTGGCTTTGTACTCACCCAAAGCAAATATACTGTGCTCTCTTACAAAGTGTAAACAGAATCAGAAATATGAAGGGATTCCAGGCCTGGAGGCTACTAAAAGTTTAAGGGGTTATCCAGGCTAACCCTGGGAAAAGCTTGCCATTATCTAGTCTCTCCCACAGGAGAGGAAAGTGAGGTATCAGGATGATATCTGAAGCAAAGGTGGGCAGCCTGGAGTTCTGAAGGTCCAGGCAGACTCCAAGCCTGTGGTGGGGTGGGTGTCAGCTCAGTCTCTTTTACCTCAAGCCCACTGGGCCACCAGCCTTATATAAATCAATGCTCTATGGGAAGGCACTAGGGAGTTGAAGCACCTCTGTCCCTTACTTTTGTTACAAACAGGGTGTCCTAAAGTGACAGGTTTCCTAGAGGACCCACCATGCCACCCTTCTCTGGCTGGCCACAGGGAGTCTGGTACCTCTTGAAGAAAGAGATGGGCCCCAAATGGGCAGACCCTCCATGACCCTCCATGCCCCGCCAAGATCTTTACCATCAGCAAGGATCTGCAGTCTCTAGATCCCAGGACACCTATCCCTTCCTCTCCTAGCTTACTGCCTACACTGGATGACTCCAAAGACCAGATGCCAGGACCCTAGACAAACTCCCCTGTACTGCCCCATCCACATCTCAATATGACTTAGGCCCTGCTACACTTTGGATATTAAGTGGCCCCCAAAAGCCTCATGCATTTGAAACTGTACATTACTGGGAGGCAGAGCTTGGCTGGAAGGGGGGATGCTTGGGGTTTAACTTGGAGGAACTGTATCAGCGTGTTGAGAGTAGTGGTTGTCTACATCCACCACAGAGCTTTCAGGTGTTTGTTATTGTCTTGCCTACCTGGGAAATGGAAGAGGGGGCACACACCCTGAGTGTGGGGACCTGAGCCCACAGCCTAAGCTAAGAAAAGGAAGAAAGAACAGACATTGCTGCAGCCTCTGCCTGGGAAAGCTCCTTTGCTCCAGACTTAATTGGCTTCCATCTGCAACGGGGTGAGCAGCTCTACAGCCTCGGTCTCTGCCATGTGCCTTCACCACTGCTGACTGTCCTGTGAATTGACTCTATGTGTGAAAGACCTTCTGAAACAGTGAGCTAAATAAATATTTCCTCCCTTACATTGTGGATGTTGGTATTGAGTGACAGTAACAAATAACTAAAACATACCCCAGCATGGTCTGTAGCCTCTGGATCCAAGGACAACTGCCCCTTACCTCCCAGGCTCCCAACTTATCTTATCTGCACACTCTGTTATAGACCAGAATTAAGAGACCACCAAACACCAACCGAAGCAAGGTAAGTATCTTTATTCACAGCAGGACTGCTTCTGGGCTCTGAAGTGAGCATGCAGAATACAGCAAGGAGCAAGCTCAGGAGAGGGTTGATAAGGGTGCCTACAGAGGAAAGTGATATCATCACATAGCAACCAATAACCATTACATAGTAACCAATCATAACCAACTAACTAAACATTAGTTTTAGGTGGGCTCTCACATCATTGTGAAGCACCCTATCAATTTAAAATTTCTTTGTGCTGATGACCCTGTCACTTTGTTTGAAATGACCAATCATGAATTGACTTGCAACACCAGACCTTAGCAGACCGTTACATGTCTGGCCCAGAGGAGGTTGGGGAGGGGGTCTTATCACAATACAAGGAACCCTTTTTAGCAAGCTTGCAAAGTTACAGAAGCAAGATAAGGCTATTAGCAATTCTGAGAATTTGCTGGGTACAAGTTATCACAATGAATAAAGAGCACTGTAAAGTTACAGAATTACATACAAGTTTACCCAAAAACTAACAAAAGGCTATTTTGGAGAATACAAAACTTATCTACACAGTAGAGGCACAACATTAATAGCAAACTAGAGAAATGTGAGGTCTCAATGAGCACCACAAATACAGTCACTTTTGCACATTAGTATTATGAGTCAACTGCACTACCACAATTCCAGGGGCCAGATGCCACAACCTGACAAACTCCCTTGCATGCCCCCCCTGCATCCTACCATGACTCAGACCCCCCAGCACAGTCTGTAGCCTCTGGATCTGAGGATATACCCCCTTACCTCCACTTCCTGCCTTACCTTGGGTACACACTCCAGGACTTACCTCTTCACACATGAGCCATGAGAACAGGCAAGAGGTAGTTGTGGTGCAGAGGCGGGTCTTCTCTTCAGCCAGGTCACTGGGGCTGGGCCTCTGCTATCATGAGTATCTTAAGTCCATCCTCTTGGCTTGACCAAAGCTGACCATGAACTGAGGCCTAAGGAACATGAACAATGAGGGCTTTCCTTTGTGCAGAACTGAGGATCCACCAGGGTAATAGTGGAAGCCTAGTTCCACAAGCTCCAGGCCCTCTTGGGCCTTGGTCAGAGACCTCAGGAGACCCGGAAGTTTCCACTGTTTCTGGCTCAGGCCTTGAACTTGGTGGTATCCTTGCAGGTCAAGGTGTTCTATAAACCTCTCCTCAACTCTGTCCCTGACTGGGAAATCAGCAGAACCAGGCTTTGTTCTGTGGTGTCCCCTCCCCATCCAGCACTACGTTACCTGACCCTTATGCTTCTATCCTCCGGGGCTTGTCACTAGCGTGGTGAAGTTTCCCTACCTGTTGCTCTCCGCAAAGAGCAGCTCCGTGTCCCAGGGGCTCTGACCCCACCTGCTACCACAGCCCCAGCCTCAGTCAAGCAAGTAACATGGCACAGGTCTGGGCAGCCTTGGGTACGGAGACCCAGGCACCCTCTAGAGGCATACAGGCAGCTGCTGCCTGGGACTCCACCTAGGGCACCTATGAAGAAGGCAGAGGTTTTCCTGAGCTGGGGAAGTAATGGGGACACTACTCTGCTCTGGGACCAGCATCCTGGGGTTCCTGCTGCTGTCCAAGGCTCCTCAGGCCTCATCCACCAACGTTCAACTCAGCACAGGGCTCTGGATGGCCACTAGTGGATTTCAGTTCCAAAGACTCCAAGGACTTGGGGGTGAGGAAGCATCAGGGCAGGGTTACAATAAAGGGCAAGGCCAGCCAAAGCAATCTTGAACAAGACCAAGGCAGGAGGTATTACAATACCAGACACCAAGCTATACTACAAAGTTATAGTTGTAAAAACAATTTGGTACTGGCACAAAAACAGACAGACCTGTGGAACAGAATTGAGGATGCAGAGACAAACTCAAATACCCTTAACTACCTAATCCTCGATAAAGGAGCCAAAAGCATACACTGGAAAAAAAGATAGCCTCTTCAACAAATGGTGTTGGGAAAATTGGATATCCACACACAGAAGAATGAATCTGGACACACATCTGTCACCATGCAGCAAAATCAAATCAATGTGGATCAAAGACCTAGACATTAAAACTGAAACACTGAACTTTCTAGAAGACAAATTAGGCAAATATCTAAAAGACATGTGTAGGCAAAGACTTTCTTAATAAGACATCACAAGCAAAAGAAATTGTCCCCATTATCAACAAACGGGAGCATGTCAAATTAAAAAGTTTCTGTACAGCAAAGGAAATTATCAACTCTGTAAAAAGAGAACTGACAGACTGAAAAAAATATTCACTACCAACACCTCAGACAGGAGGCTCATAGTCACAATATACAGGGAACTGAAGAAAAGTAAGCCCCCCCAAAACCTAGGACCCTATTGAAAAATGGGCAAAAGAAATGAATAGGCAGTTCATTGATGCAAAAGTTCAAATGGCTAATAAATACAGGAAAAGATGTTCAACATCCTTAGACATAAGAGAAATGCAAATCAAAACACACTATGATATCATCTAACTTCAGAGAGATTCACCTATATCAAGAGCTCAAACAGCAATCAGTGCTGGCAAGGCTTTGAGGAGAAAGGAACCCTCCTGCACTGCTGGTGGGAATGTAAATTGGTCAACCACTATGGAAAGCAGTATGGAAGTCTCTCAAAAGACTGGAAATAAATATCCCATTTGGTCCAACAATATCCTCTTCTGGGAATATTCCCAAAAGTTAAAAACAACACATAACAGAGATACATGTATACCCATGCTCATAGCAGCACAACTAACAATAGCTAAAATGTGGAAGACACCAAAATATCCATCAACAGACCTATGGATACTCAAATTGTGATATTTATACATAATGGAATACTATGCATCTATAGACAGATAGGTTGGAGGCTTTTGTAGGCAAATGGAGGCAACTTGTGACCATCACGCTTAGTGAAGTGAGTCAGAAGCAGAAGGTGAAATATCAAATGGTTTCTCTGATACTAGAAACCCAGACCACAATTATCTCATGGAACTTAATGTGGAAAATAATGGGAACTGGGTGGGGGGTGGGCCAAAAGGAGAGAGGAAGGTCTTGTAACTTTGCCATGATATGTATGTGCACAAAATGCTCAAGATCAATGTAAACTATAATTTTTGCACTTATATGTATCAATAAAATGGGGGAAAAAACAATAAAGGGCATGGCCAGGAAAGCTCCACTTGGTCTTTTAGGTCCTGGGGCAGACCCAGCCACAAACACAGTGCCACACAGGTCCGTACAGGGTCCGCACCACAGTGTACCTGTGCACCAGAGGCCAAGCCCAGGCCTGAAGTAGCACAGCACCTGCTTGGTCCCCTGGGACTCAGATGTATGGTCTCCTCTCAGGGGAACTGACCCTTTTTCTTATTCTTTTCATTATCCTAAAATAATGATTTAAGTTTTATTGTCCTCTCCCCACCTGCATCCTCCTTTTCAGGGAAAACAGTTTTTTTACAGATATTCAGGAATTTTTTGTGCACAGTACAGTGTTTAGGTTTTATATCTCAGTATTTTTAAAGTGCACTTACGAGGGCTGGGGTCTTAACTGAGTCAAAGAACAAGTCAAATAAGAACAATTCCATCAGTTAAAAAAGTGACAAGCTGAAAACTATAGGCCATCCCCACCAAAAAAAATTAGTGACCATAAAGACCATAAATATTCCCACTGCATTTTTATATTGGTAATTTAAAATTATAAGAATAAAAATAAGGAGGTGCTTGCCTTAACATAATTTTTAAATGACTATATATCTATATTTAAATCTATCTACCTACTTACCTATTTTTTTTTTAAAGACAGACTTTAGCTCTATACTCCAGGTTGGTCCTGAATTCACTAGGTAGCCCAGGCTGTCTTCAAACTCATGGTAATCCTCCTGCCTCAGTTTCCAGAGTGCTGGAATTACAGGTGCGTGTCACCACGTCCAGTTCACGTGATGCTCGGGAATTCAACTCCGGTACTTAGCGCTTCCCTAGCACTTGGTAAGCGCATTAACCGCTGGGCTATTCCTTTGGCCCTTATTTATTTATTTATTTATCTATGAGACAGGGTCTTTGTCTGTAGTTCAGGCTGGTCCGTAACTCACTATGGCGCCCAGGCTGGCCTTGGACTCCACAGCAATTCTCCTGTCTCAGCTTCCTGAGGCGTGCGCCGCCGGCTGGTTTATGTGCTGTTGGGGAATCGAACTCGGGTACTTAGCGCTTGACTTAGCGCGAGCCACTCGTCCAGCCCCATATTTGTATTTTTAAAGACAGGGTCTTGCTCTACAGTCCAGGCTGGTCTTCCACTCACTCCGTAGCTCCGGCTGGCCTGTCCCCGCCACTCCCGGGCGCGCGCCGGGCGCTACCCCTTCTCCGGGGTTACCTGAATGCTCTTCTCGCCGCCTCTTTGCTCGTACCGCTCCTTCTAGGCCTCCGGGTTCCCACCGGCTGGCGCGCGCACTCTCTCGCAACCCGGCCGGTTCCCTTAAACTTTCTTCTCTCCCACGACTCGCGAGTGGCCGGCGCCCTGTCCCCACACGCCCTTCCGCCCCGCACACCCCCACGCCGCACGCAGCACGCCGCGTTAGCCCTTCCGTCACGCACGCGCCCCGCCCCGCACGCCCCACGCCTCACGCAGCGCGCCGCGTTAGCCCTTCCGTCCCAGCGCGTCCCTCGCCCCTGCGCCCGCGGCAATGGAGGCCATGGCGTGGCCGACTTGTCCTGAGTGTGCGTGGGTGTGTGAGTCCCCACCAGGCAGCGTGAGGTGGCGTGTGCCCGGGTCGAGCAGGGCGGCGCTCTGAGCGTGGCGGAAGCCGGCGGTGGCCTCTTGCCAAGCTATGGGCTGTCCAGATGTGCAGGCGTTTCCTCTTTCCTGGCCAGTATGTATGATATACGCCCGAACATGAGAACCTGGTCAGTATGTATGATATACGCCCGAACATGAGAAATGATATTTTCTTTTAGGAATATCGGGAAGCCCATACGAAGTCGGCCTCTGGAAAGTGTATGAAGATAACACTAGAAACGCCCACTTTGCAAATTTCCTGTGCTTCCAGCTAGTGTTGAGGATCCTAGTCATCTATCAAAAAGTGAGGGTTGGATCAGAAATGCATATGACACGGGTTGAAGGACATTTCCTTTATGTGCTTAAGAACTCCCTCCCCCCTTTAAAATTTGTAATCTGCTCCAGCCAAGGCAGAGAGAATGGGTAATAAAGCAAACAGGCTTACTAAGTGAGGTCCTTTATGCATACTGCTGTGGGACTGAATTTATTTCTTCAACAGCTTTCATGAGACATACTTAACATACCACTTGCCTACTTACGGATTATAGGTGAGTGCTTTCTATTATTTTCACAGAGTTGTATAACTATTAAACCACGGAATTTTAGAATTTCTGTTCTCATGAGCTGTCCTCATTCTCTTACCAGCCCTGAGCAATCGCCAGTCTACTTTCTGTCCCTAATTTGGAACATTCATAAGTAGCTTCTTTCATTTACCCTCATGTTTTACAAGTTTATTCATGTGTATCAATACATTTTGTTGCTATTTATTGTATGGATGTACCATTTTATTTTTCTATGATCAGATTACGGACTTTTGGACTGTTTCCTCCTTTTCAGTAGGGCTCCAGTTGGCCTATCTCTGTAAGCTCTTAAAACAGTTGAAAAGGAGAGCCAGAGGGCAAACTGAGTCACAGCCTACTAGGGAAAGCTGAGACTCGAAGTCAGAATGACCAAGCTGTGAAGTAAAGGACAGAACTAAATTGCGGTTGGAGAACTGAGACATTTAGAGCTGGGCAGAGACCTCTGAAGAAGTTCTAGTGTGTTAGCACCAGAGTGCCTGAAACATCTTTGCCACCGATGTAAATCTGATGTATAGTTAGTGTTCCTTGTAAGGAGCCAGGATTGATTATGTGCGATAGTCTTTGCTTCCTCATCTTCTTTTCCTACGTGAATTCTGGGATTATTGATGTTTCTCAGAGCTCTAGCTTTCGTTTTATTTGCCTCACCCTGAGTGCTTATGAAGAAGAGTGGGTGGGAAGTAGAGCTAGACGAGGTAGATGGCGTAGGTCCTTTTTATGGTAACAATGAGAAGAGGGGACCATGGCAAATTGAGGAGTGGACAGGGTGCCACAGAAAGGGCTGTAAGTTGTCAGAACTGAAGGGTCAAAGTTAATAAAGAGAGAATTGATAAAACGCCAAGACAGGGATGAATGAGAAGAAGCAGGTTGATCACCAAGACTGGCTGTGAGGTTGCTGTCATGTGGCATTGAGATCACTCACTGGCTGACTCCAAAGGACCAGAGTGCAACAGGCCGATGGTTCTAGCCTCAATCCCTTGTCCGATGGACAAAATAAACCATGGCTAAATAACAGGAATTTTGTTTCAATTCTGGCTGTTAGAAGACAGGAGGTAGAGTAGAGTAAGAGTTGGACAGTCACAAAGCAGGTTAGAGTAACAGAGGGAGCTCTGATTTTTGAGTTTTCCCACTTGTTTCTGCTTTACATTAAGTAGGCCAGTGGAGTATTTGTGTTTGGAGGAGACCCAGACCATGCCAGGGTTTATGTAGTGTATAGACCTGGCTATGAATCCCAGGTTCTCTGGTTTGGATACAATTGTTTCAATGAAAGTGTAAGGAAGTGGCAAGAACAACAGTTGCTATGCAGATGGTCCTTCTGGGTTGACATGTACAGAGACGTTTAAATTTTGAGAGCTCGGTAGAAGGGCTAGAAAAAAGGGCTATTCATGATGTGAGTTATTTGGAAGATTCCCTGAAAACAAGTTTATTCCTTTTTTGGCCAAATAAGCTTTTGGTGGACATTGTTACTTAAAGTAGGAATAAAAGTGGGGAATACTGGAGGAAGATTAAAGAGCTGGAATAGCTTGTGGACGGTCATTAGAGTTGTGTGCGTGTGTGTGAAGTAGGCAGTCATTTTTGAGGTAAAGTCCATGGTGGAGGTTCCACAGGGCCCTGAGAGGGTCGAAAGTGATTGTCCCTCAGCTTTCTGTGGCTAATTCTTTCCTTGATCATGGATGTCAGAGGGACTTATGTTGATGGTGTATACCGCCATGAGTGCCAACAAGAACAGCAGAGCTCTGAACCCAGTGGTCCAGTAAGATGATCTTCATAAAATTCTCAAGAAAAAAAGGATAAAGTATTTAGTCAAGACTACAAACCTCCCCTATGCTGCTGCTCCAGGTGCTCATGGCTACTGCCAAGCACTCTCCTGTGGGTCAGGCCAGCAGGGATGTAAGGAAGTGCTTCATCATGTTCACTAACATTTTGTTGGAATAGGAGAATTTTAACAAAGTTTTCCAAATTCAGACTACTCCAGACATATTTTCTTTATTTCCTCTAAGGAACAGGCTATAGTCTTTTGTTCCTTGTAAACATTTTTTAACCCATCTGATAATAGAGAACAAAACTGCAATATCCACATCCTTGCCCTGGGTTGTGAGACGGGCTTACATAAGAAGGTGGGCAGAGGCAGTAAGCACATGTGAGCTTCTCTCCTTTCCTTTTCTCTCCCCGCCCCCTGCCCACCTTGGTGCTAGAATTAAACCTAAGGTCTTCTCACTGAGCCACATCCCCAGCCCCTTTTAAAATTTTATTTATTTAGATATGCTAAGTGTCAAAGTTACCAAGGCTGAGCTTGAACTTGAGATTGTTCTGCCTTAGTCTCCTAGAGTCCTGAGATTATGGGTATGCACTATCATGCCTGGCTTCATGTGAATTCTTACTTGGTTCAAAGTAGGTCTTGGGATCCACATGCCAGTATAGCTCACTTTCTGTGAATTCCAAGAGTTACCATGACACTTTAGGGGTCACAGACCTGAGGAAGGACTGATATTTCCACTCATTATTGATCAGGATCACTACTTTAGACCACTTTTCCAAAGAGTCAAAGGTCAGAAAGCTGATAGCGTCGCACAAGACCATCTCGACAGCATGTGTAGATCTGCTTCTCCCATGTCGCCACCTGGAACACAAGAAGTCACAGCTCTGAAGAAGCCTGGCATTCTTCTACTTCAAGAAGATGGAGCATTGCATTACTCCTCACTAGTCCAAGAGAGTCTCAGAAACTTTTTTGACTAAAGGCAAGGGAGGATTGTATCCATCATATGTATTTGTAATCTGTAGGAAAGGTCAAGAATACACTTATGACTGGAATGTAGAGAAACTAATTGGCCTAAGAGGAATCCTAACCCATTAGTGTTCCTCATGGTTCAGCGCAGTGTCTGCACCTGGAGAAGAGATGGTCCACTGACAGATCCCTCAATCTTATAAGATGGTATGCAAAACAGTTCTGAATATGAGACATTTTTTTTCCTAAGTAGTATTCATTAACTTCTCAAAAAAAAAAAAGGTGAAAACAACTAAATCATGGAAATAACATGCATTGTGGAATTAAGCTAATACTAGGTTTACTACCATGTAGCTGCATGCCTTAGGACAACTTTCCCAATCAGCCTTACAGAACAGTGGGATTACAGGCTTGCTCCCTGCAGCCTGGCAGCTTCCATATGCACTATCTCATTGTCCTCATTTTACAGATGAATTGGCAGACTAAGGAGATGAAGAAATGTTTCAAGTTTCTACTTCTGACTCAAAATCTTAATTTCCTTCTACCTCACCATACTGCTGGTAAGTAATTTAGAACACCTAATGAGCTCAAGGCAGTGCAATTTACTTCCTTCAAAGCCCTAGACCACAAATGAGAATCATCCCAAACTGGTGTCCTTCCAGGTCTGTACCTTGTACACAGGGTCACAGTCAGCCCCTGTGAGCTCAATGACATAGTCTAAATCTTGCTGAATAATGAAACAGCTTCCATCACCTAAAAGGCAGAAAGAAAATGTAGATATTTAAGGAATATATTAGCTTAAAGAACATGGTTATAAGATACAAAATGGCAGATAAGTCTTACTATGTGGGCCAACTATGATGACCTGTAGGTGCTGCCTGGAATTCTGGGTTGGGGAAAATGCAAAGGCCAAATACAAAGTCAGTGGGAAGAATGTCTAATTGTTTTTTTAGTTTGTATTTATTTTTTAGAAAGTCTATCTTGATTTGTGATATCTGACAAAGGCATAGAACAATAAAACTTCAGGTTTATACAACTATGTGTAAACTTATCCTTGACAATATTTTTGTATAAGAAAAATTTTCATATACATGTTTTTAAAAAATTTTTATACCAAATTATTTCCCAGACTATAAGCTTGGCAGTGTACACTAGGAGAAAAAAATAATAGTATCTAATCATAGGCAGGCTAGGACTAGCTCAGTGATGAAGTACTTGCTTAGTATGAACTATGCTTGGTTTGAACCCCAGCACCAAAGAGGGGAGAAATACATATCTAATCGTAAATTTAATTTTCTCAAAAAAGCATGGACATATGAACTTAGGGAAATTTATAAATGCTTAATAAAGTGATTTTTGCTTTTGGTTTATTTAATATAAAAGCAATGGCTCATTAAAACATTAAAAATTTAAAAACAGGTAATAAATGACCTATAATCTACCTCTCAAAGATAACTATTAATAACATTTTAAGACATTCTTCCAGTATTTTTAATAAAAAATAATTCATATGATAAAAAGCATGCTGCATAAAAGAATGTATGCAAAATACTTTTTTATTAAGACTTTGTATAGGACCTTGAAAAACAATAAAAAATTAACCTTTTCCAGCTTTTTAGCAATCTGAAAAATTGCTTTCCAAATTCATATGATAATCCACATATAATCCAATCAGCAGTATATTGAAGATAATACCTTGTCTTTTTTTTCCCCCACCCTTCAATACTGGGCACTGAACCCAGAGCCTTTGCATTTAGCTACATCTCCAGTCCTTTTTTCAAAGTTTTGAGACAGGGTATCACTTAGTTGCCTAGGCTGGGCTCAAATTTGTGATCCTCCTGACATAGCCTCCTTAGGTGCTTACTTTGCTTGTTCTTGCCTTATTAGTAAAAACAGTGTTTTTCCAAAAAGAAATCCTCATCTTTTAGAGACACATTGAAATTTTGACAGAAAGAAAATAATTTAATGGTTCTGATGTGTTTCAAAATATTATGAGGATTGGGGGTTGCTAAGAAATGGATAAACAAGATTGGTCATACACTGAAAATAGCTGAAACTGGAAAAATAAGTACCCTAGATGCATTATGCTGTTTTTACTACTTTTGCATGTTTCTCAATTTCTATAATAAATTTTTTTTTTTATTTTGTGGTGCTAGAGACTAAGTCCAGAGTCCCTAGCACACTAAGCAAGGGATCGATCATTAAGTTACATCAATAGCCCTAAAAAGGTTTTAAGAAATTGTTCAGGTTACAATTTAAATCTTCTCACTAATAGCCAGAGTTCCAAAGGAACACAAAGATCATGATGTACACCAGCATAGAACATATTATGAATTGAATATGGCTCCTGATAACTTTCTCCTATCAGTCTTAGTCTTGTCCTAGGAAAATGAAGTTATACTTTCTTTTTCTTGCTTTGCCTGTAGGAATTAGAAACAGAAGTAATGCCTTACCTCCTTCCCAGTAGAAAGGGCTACAAAATGTAGAAGAGCCAATGTTGCTCTTCTCCACCCTTTCATCTTGCACAGAGATGCCTCTGTCCAATAAAATGGCCTACTGGCAGAACTGGGAGGGAAGAAGAGTTGTGGCTTTGGGTGCCTGGTGGCAGCTTCTCAAGAATATTAAGTTCTGATATGTCAGAGATGTTACTGAGACATAAGAGCTGCTACGGGGCCACAGTATATCCTAGGCTTGAAGTCCACATTCCTCTGGTCTCAAAATCCTCACTTTAAGACATAATGGGAAACCAACAATCTCTCACCAGTCTCTCATTGTTATAAAGCAAGGAAAAGTGACATCTATGATTGATTTACTTGCAGTCACATGTTCACATACCTCTTAAAATTGTGAGCTTCTTTAGGACAGAAAATGTAATTGATTTGTTATTGAATCCTCAGTTTCATAGTAAGGGCCCATACTCCCACTCCACCACTATTTACCACCTCCTACTATAAAGTGGGCATTGAGCTAATACCAGGCAAAATATGATGAGAAAGTCACAGCCACTACACTTAAGAAGTCTGGAATGGAGGGAGTCACAGACAACTGTAATCCAGAGTGATAAATACTATGTGATGTACAAAATGTGACAAAGAATCATGGGGAACAGACCCCAACCTAGATCAGCTACTTAAAACTATGCTTAATTAATTGAATGACAGAGAATCATCTCTCTTAATTGGTCCTGGCTAGACTCACCTTGGCTAGCAATGAATCCATCTCTGAAACTCATCAGGGACAGAACGGGTGCTCCTGACCTATGGATGACTTGTACTGGATCCCTGAGATTCAAAGTAAAAGAGGCAATCTTACTTTTTTCTTTGAAAGCAATGCTTGGCTATATTCAACATAAAGTACACAAAAATAAACAGAACAATTCTGGAGTAAAAAACACACATACAGTTTGTTTTCTGGTGAGATCCTTACCTGGGAGATGAAAGCAATTAAAAACAACTTTGGGATAAATATGTCTCTAAACGTGAACCAAGTCACCACCAAAATTTCAAGTTTCTAGAGGAGACTTTATCTGAGTCAAAGATAACAATATTAAGAATATGTCAACTTGGGGCTGGAGGAGTGGCACAGCAGCTCAAGTGCCCCTGAGTTCGATTTTCCAGTACCACATAAAGCTGGGCATGGTGGTGCACGCCTGTAATTCCAGCATTTGAGAAGGTGAGGCAAGAGAATTGCCTTGAGTTCAAGGCCAGCGTGGGCTACATAGCAAGACTTAGTCTTAAATAGTTTAGAGAAAATTACTGTGCTCCTTAAAAGTTCTAGAGGCTTGCAGGTGGGGGTGGCGGGGGGCGGGGGGGGGGGGGGGGGGGGGGGGGGGGGGGGGGGGGGGGGGGGAGGTTGTTCAGTGATTAGAGCACCTGCCTAGGAAACACAAGGCCCAGGGTTCAATCCGCTGGCGTTACATAACAGCTGGGAATGGTGGTGCATGCATATATTCCCAATACTTGGGAAGCTGAGGCAAGAGGATTGCTGTGAGTTCTAGGCCAGTGAGGTCAGGACTAACCTGACCTACAGACTGAGACGCTGTCTCCAAAAAAATAAAAGTAGACAATTATTTTAAATATAAGGTCCATTATTTAAGCTTAATTTCCAAAGCAATTATTGTTGAGCTATTGTGACAAAAGAAATTAAATTACCTTTTAATATGATTCTAGGAATAATAAAAACAATCAGATAATTTACATCAGAAAAGCCTTATCATTTAAAAAAATGCCCTTAATTTAACAGTCATATGATGCCAGGCTAAATCAAGGTGAGCAATGTCCTACTGGCAGAAATCATTTGGTCCAGCCCAGCAAGGCCTCACCAAAAACAAGCAATTTTCAGCAATCACCTTAAAGATGATTAATTATCTTACCAAAAACAGGCTAATTTTTAAGTTGATAATTTTATACAGCCAGTAAATGATCTCATAAATATCCAAATGGCTCTTGGCAGAAAAAAGATTTCCTATTCCTAGGCTAAATCAATGTTAAAGCCAGTAAAAATTTTCAGTTCTATAGAAGACCTACATCATACAAATGAATGGTGACTCACTTTGGACTCCTCACATCCACCTGATAAATGTTTCCATTTTGGGTTCCAGCCACCAGTAAAAAGCCAGAGAGAAAAGCACAGCAGTTGAAGGCATCTGAGCCATTAAAGAGGAACACCTGGGAACAAGGAGGAGTGAAAAATGCTCATTTGTTGCCAAGAATAAACAGACTCGAAAAAGGGAACTTTTTACGATTTTTAGAGACATTTTCTTTTTGCTTTTACACATCCTGGAACAGAAAACACAGCACTCACCAATCACTGGGAAGGAGGCTCTCCTAGGATTCAGAAGCTAAGCTTGGCTCACGGTTTGAGCAGTTTATGCAACACCATGCTCTGAGGTAACAGTTTTGTTTTTGTTTTTGTTTTTTTTTTTGAGACAGGGTCTTGCTCTATAGGCTAGGCTGGTCCTGAAGTCACTATGGAGCCCAGGTTGGCCTTGGACTTACAGCAATCCTCCTTTCTCAGCCTCCCAAGTGCTGAGATAACAGGCATGTGTCCACGCCAGCTTATGTGGTGCTGGGGAATAGAACTCAGGTACTTAGCGCTTGCTAGGCAAGCACTTTAACTGCTGAACCATTCCTCCAGCCCCTGAGGTAACAGTTTTAAACTATTAACTGTTAACACTGACTCAGAGGATCTCACCACTAAGAACATTTTCCCCCTTTTCGTCACATTTTCCTTTTCATTTGAGAAACAGTAGTAATACCCACGTCCAAGTTTTGCTTCATGTCACTTCCAGCAACCTTTTGAAAGGGGACACTTAATAAGAAAATAAACAAACTTAAATAAAGTGGCAATTTAAATAATCACAGTTCTCCCCATGTACCTAAAAATCATTCTACTCTTATTTATTTCATACTGTTAGCTCAAACTAATCATTTCACCGTCAAATGTTCTAAAAAGAAAAGAAAAAAATGTAAACAAGTGAGAAAATCTGATTCTCCCTTGAAAGTAAAAGATGGCAGGGAAGTTCAAGTTCAAAGTCAGCATTAGCAAAAGTGGTTATAATCCTGGAACAAATTTTGAAAGTGAAAATATCACTAGCACATGGAGTAACAGGATGAAACAAAGATACAAAGGCTGTGGTTAAAGTTATTGGAGATGGTGATGAGAGGAGCTAGAAGAAAAATTTTTAAATCTAATTTCAAGGTAGACTGAGTTAAGAGCACAGTCTGCCTAGCCAAATGTAAAAGGATGAAAGAAGAAAGTCCAGGGGCTTGAGGAATGGCTCAGCAGTTAAAGCACTTGCCTAGCAACCACTAAATCAAGAGCTAAGTACCTGAGTTCAGTTTCCCAGCACCACATAAGCCAGGCAGGCTGGTGCACACCTGTAATCCCACCACTCAGGCGGCTGAGGCAGAAGGACTGCCATGAGCCCAAGGCCAGCCTGGGCTACTGAGCTAGACCCTGTTTCAAAAAAGAAAAAAAAAAAGTAACTTCAACTAATCCTTCTACCAATTATATTCCAGATGTTGGTTCATTGAGAACCTTGAATGCATGACCTTCACTGAGAATTTCCTCATATTATCTTACAACTAGAAAGACTCCATAAATAAGATTTATACAAACTCATCATTTTACATACAGCACACTAAGGCACCGAGAGGGAAAGTGACTTTAAAAAGGTCACAAAGCAGTATAGCACTTCGTCCTTAACATGTAACACATGAGTTAAATCTTATCTCAGGTTAGTAATGAGAAAACAGGCTCAGAGAGGTTAAGAAATATATCTAATGTCACATCCATTAAGTGTTAGAGCTAGGATTTTAAATGTTGTCCCATTCCAATTCTAAACTCTTAGTCAAAACATGTACTTCCTCTCACCCATGAAGACTCCTCAAAAAGGGTAAGCAGGGAGCCAGCAGAAATGTTGCTAAACAGCTTGCCAACCACCAAAGTAACCCCGCAGTTCAAAGGTCTTAGAGAAATCACTTGCCGACTGCCTGCTCTGCAGTCCCAGGCACTGAAGCTTCTTATCTTCCCGGGCCACCAGCAGCATTTTTGCTTCTGTTCCAATCTCACGTTCACCTGTGTGACAGATGAGCTACGTTAATGGCAGCTGGACTGAGTAGAGGGCGACGCCCACACAGCACAGACACCGACTTACTCTGTGTTAGCAATCCACTGACTAATGGTACTGTTTGCAGCTTTTAGCCAACTCTATGACAACAGGCAGGAGGAAAAAATGGCAGAGAAAAATGAGATGAAGAGTTTGCGATGCCAGACTAATGTGGTAGCGGTGGTGCCAAAGAGCATAGGAGTTAAAGAGACTAGAATTCAAAAGAAGCCAAGTACTTGCAAAAGAGGGAAGGGTTTGCTCCCCAGGGCCAAGCAATCCAGGCACTCAGAAGCTGCTGCAGCCATGGCGCAAGGAGGCCAGGCTACTTACACAGCGCAAGAGTTGTGGGCTCCTGGAGGTTTGCACCCACACTTCAGAGGAAGACCTCAGAGGCCAGGCGGTGTGCCTCGGGGAGGCAGAGCATGAGGTTGTGAAGGAGAAGCCTAAGGTACAATGCAGACAGGAAAATCTGGAGAAGCCAGGAGCATAGATCGTTCTCTGAGGAAGTCTGCAGGCTGTGGGTAAGTCCAGACCAAAGGAGAGAAGACAGAGGTTGCAGCCAGCTGCAGTGCTGCAGGGATGGGACCATGCAAGCCCTTTGGAGTTCATACCCAACCACACTTCCCCTCAGGTGCTGGACGTGAACTACAGGATTTAACCCTTGTTTTGGAGGGTTAGAACTTGTTTTGTTCCCATTGCTTTCTATCCTACTCCTCCCTTCTGGATTGGCAGTAGTTACCCTGTGCCATTGTATGTTGGAGATATTTAACCTTTCTTTAATTTTACCAGGGCTCACAGCTGAGAGCCTGCCTTGCATACCAGAGGAGACTTTGGACTTGGACTTTATAGCAATGCTGAAACTGTTAAGATTTGGGCAAGGCTTGGAGAAGGACTAAAAGCATTTTGCATGAGGAGGTAGATATGAGTCTTTTGGGGGTCAGGGGTGGAATATTGTGGTTTGAATTTTGAATGGCCCCCAAGAGCCTCATGCATTTGGATTTTCTGTATTATCTATGGAACCATGTACTTTTAGGAGATGGGGGCCTGTTGTGGAGGGGTGGATTATGGGTGTGAGGTGGATTATATGTGATAGAAGACAGGCTATGGCAGATTACAGATTACAGGTGTATAGATTAGATTATAGGTATCAAGTGTGTGGATTAGATTATAAATCATAGACCTGTGATTAAACCTGGAAGTGGCAGAACACTGAGACAGGACCTGGAAGGATATATTCTACTTTCTTCCTTCCTTCCGGGACTTGACTTGGTCTCCTGTTCTGCCATGTCATAAGGAGCTGCCTCACACTATGCCGTGTGCTTCCACTGTTTCTGGATGCCCATGGATTGAATGTGACCCTATGAAACTGTAAGCAAAAAAAAAAAAAACTTCCTCTCCTAAGTTGTGGATGTCAGGTATTGAGTTTTAGCTACATCACTGGCTCATATTTTTAAGTTTTGATTTTAAGACAAAGTCTCATTAAGTCACTAAGTAGCCCAGGCTTGGCAAGTTAGAATCATTCCTACCTCAGGCTCACCAGGCCTGGCTAATCCATTCTGAAGGAGTGGCCAGGGAACATCTAATGCTCAGTAATAGTTTTACCACAATGCATCTATATGGGGAAGTTTAAAAAAGTAAGGAGGAGCACCTATCATGTGTCAAAAATAAGGGGCAAATTAATCAAAATGAATGAAAATGTTAAGTCCACACAAAATCCATTATGTGGGTGTTTACAGCAGTTTTAATAAGTGCCAAAACTTGGGAGCAAACAAGATATCATTTAGTAGATGAACAGATAAATAGTGGTACATCCAGACAATAGAATACTATCAGTGCTTAAAAGACAAACACTGAAATGAAAAGATAGAGGAAACCTAAATACATATCACTAAGTGAAAGCAACCCACCTGATGATTTCAACTATAGTATTTTGGAAAAGGAAAAACTAAAGTAGTAAGAAAGATCAGTGGTTGGGGCTGGAGGAATGGCTCAGCTGTTAAAGCGCTTGTCTATCAAGCGTTAAGTCAAGTGTTAAGTACCTGGAGTTTGATTCCCCAGCGTAACATAAGCTGGGCATGGTGGTGCACGCCTATAATCCCCAGCACTCGGGAGACTGAGACAGGAGGATTGCCGGAGTCCATGGCCAGCCTGGGCTCCACAGTGAGTTCAGGATCAGCCTGGGCTACAGAACGAGATCCTGTCTTAAAAAAATAAAAAAATAAAAGACAGTGGTAGCTAGAAGCTGGCAGTGAATAATAGGTGGGCCTTAGGATACTGATACTATACTGAGCAATACATGTCACCATTCATTTGTCAAAACACAGAATGCACAACACCAAGAGTGAGCCCTAGCATAAATTATGGACCTTGGATGATTATGATATATCAATACAGGTTTATCAAATGTAATAAATGCACTGTGCTAATGTGGACATTCATAGCAGGATGGCAATAAGTGAGTGACAAAGTGAAGCAGAGGGTATAGAGAACTCTGTATTTTGCTCAATTTTGCTGTGAACCTAAAAACTGCTCTAAATAAGCCTATTCTTTAAAAATGTGAGAAGATGACAGAAAAATTGTTCCCATAGAGCTGAGAATTATTAGTACTATCATGGGAAAATGAGAATGAAAGCTGCCTTATGAAATCTTTCTTACCCTGTCTAACCAGAGCTATTCAACCTAATACTCTTAATTCAACCTTCTAGCACACCTTTTTTTATGTAATACTCAATCTCACTTCCACACAATAATGCAAACTACCCAGCACCACCCCCTGCTCTAGCTCCTAGTCTCCTATCCTCCCTTTCTAGTATATTCAAAGGGAATTCATCCTACAAGGCTTAAACCACCTTCTTTGCAATACCTTTCTCATCTCTACTAACTTGTAATACTCCTTTCCTCTGAGAAAATATTTTATTTGCATTAATAATCACTAATTCCAGATGACTTCTGGTCAAGATGGCTGCCAAGTAATAGAACTGCGCAATATCTCCTCAAGGACCCACTTAAAAAGTTTACAATTTGGTCAAAAACCGACTGCTCCATGTAATGAGGAGTACCCCAACAACTGAAAAGAGGACAAGAGAAGATCAGAAATCCTGAAGGAACATCAGAAGCAGAGGAAAAACTTATCTCTCTTTCTCACATTTTCTAGCCTTATGGATTTCATTGTTATAGTTCTCTTCTTATCTGGATGGTGAGTGAAGCCACATTAAAGAATTTCAACCAAGATATAGTAAGATACAGAAAAAAACTCTTAGCAAATCACCCCAATGAAGGGCTGTGCTGGACTCAGAGAAGAGGCATCAAGATCTGGCCACTGGAGCCCATTCTCAGGGTGGGAAACTGAGCTAATAAGTGGTGATTTGAATAGTAATGTGAGTTAGATGCAGGACATGGTTTCTCTGAAACCCAGAACACAAGCATTCTATAGAACCAAGTGAGTGTGATAGTGGGAGTTACGGGAGGATGTGGAGGGTATTGGAGGGCCAAAAATGGGGAGGGGAAGGGATCGTAATATTGATGTGATATGCTTGTGCACAAAATATTCAAGTTCATTATAAACATTATGTATTGTACATATATGTTAATAAAAATGGTGGGAAAAAAAGAAAAAATACTACTTCCTTTCATGTAAAATTTTACTGTTCACTAATTTTTTTTCCCAGTACTGGAGTTTGAACCCTGGGTCTTTTTACATTTTTCACTTGTTTTGAGGAAGGGTCTCATTATGCACTAAGTTGCCACGACTGGGCTCAAACTTGAGATCCTTTGCCTAGGTATCCCAGAGTGGCAGAATTATAGCTGTGCATGACCACATCTAGTTTCACTAAAAGGCTTATCAGCATTAGTCTTTTCTGCTGAATTATGCTCAAGTTAAACAGAGATTATGACATATACTTCCTTTGCTGATTAAAAAGCAACAAAAGGTGGGACTGTAAACTGGTATAACCACTATGGAAAGCAGTATGGAGATTCCTCAAAAAACTGAAAACAGATATTCCATTTGAGCCTGCTATACCCTTACTGGGTATCTTCCCAAAAGAGTTAAAGTCATCATACAAAACAGTGATGCATGCATACTCAGGCTTATAGTAGCACAGTTTATAACAGCCCATACTTGGAAGAAGTCAATATGCCTAACTACACAGATGAATGGATAAAGAAGATGTGGTATATATGCACAATGGTGTACTACTGTGTCATAAGGACAAATTTGAGTCCTTTGTAGGAAAATGGATACACCTGGAGACTGTTGTATTTAGTGAAATGAATCAGACACAGAAAGTTAAATATCATATGGTTTCTGTAATATAAGAAAACCAAACCATTAAAAAAGTAAAAGAGAGATGGAAGAAAGTAAGAAGACAGACTTTGTGGAGAGAGAAAGGGGATTGGTGAAGGGGTGAGAGGAGAAGGGGAAAAGGATGTAATATGTAAACTAAAAATGCAACAAAAATGTAAAAGATACACAAGTAATTATTAATTCTATTGTAAAAATAGAAACACCAGCTACACAGCAGAAAGAGGAAGAAAAGGAGAAACAAGAAAAACATGGAATGGGCTCAAGAAAGCAGAACAAGTTCATATTCAATGATCAACTTACTCGGCATCTGCTCAGGTGAGCCAAGGTTTATGGAGTTGTCAGCAGCACCCACTGCCACTCCATTAATGGAAGAACCACAGTCTGCAACGATTCCCAAACAGGCTGAGCGCCCACAGTCCCAAAGTCGTGCTGACCCATCTCGAGAAACAGATACCACATTTCGCCCACGATCAACAATGGCTGTATCCAGGATACCTGGCAAAAGAAAAAAGTCCTTAAGACCAAAAAAGAGGGGACTGGAATAAGCACTTGCCTAGCAATCACAAGGCCTTGAGTTCGATTCCCCAGCACCACTTACAGCAGGCATCATGGAGGCACACCTGTAATCCTAGCACTTGGGAGGTTGAGGCAGGAGGACTGCCATGAATCCAAGGCCAGCCTGGGCTACATAGTGAGTTCAAGACCAGGCTGGACTACAGAGCGAGACCCTGTCTCAAAAAAAAAAAAAAGACTAAAAAGGAAGAAAAAGACCTGCTGCAAGGGCAGAGAAGATGCAGCTGCACAGATTGCATAGATGGGTTCCTCCCATTATAAGTATGCACTGAATGCAAACACGAACTATATGTTGGGCATTTTTAAGAAATATAGAAATAAACAGAAGGAGTCTTTGCTTTCCAGTGGATCAAAGGCTAATTGCAACTGAAAGCAAGACATATAAAACCAAATATCGACTATGACATTGAGTGGAGTGTTCTACTGCAGTGGTTTGAAAGTGATCTTGGCTCCAAAATCTTTTTTTAAAGTAAGTGAGCCAGGCCCAGGGGTTTAGGCTGTAATATCAGTACTCTCGGAGGCTGAGGCAGGAGGACTGTAGGTTTAAGCCTAATGTGGGATAAGCAAGACCTATCTCAAAATAAAAAGTAAAAAAAAATGGGCTGGGGATACAGTTCAGTGTAATAGCCTGAGGCTTGAGTTCCAGTACCCAAACAACAAATAAATACATAAAATATAGGTAAGTATCTCAAGAGTTCAGTTTACAAATAAAAGATCCTGCTGCTTCCACTGAAAGCTAATTTAAAGGGTTAGCCTCTTCATCTTAAAAAAAGGGTATGACTTTAGGCTGGGGGAAGAGCACAGCCTAGCAAGCACAAGGCCCTGAGTTGGATTTCCCAGCATCACGCGAGCTGGACGTGGTACAACTGTAATCCCAGGAGGAGGACTGCTGTGTATTGAAGGCCAGTCTGGGCTACAGAGTGAGCTCAGGACCAGCCTGGACTACAGAAAAGGAAAGAAATATCCTAGTAATAAAGGACAATGTTTGCACTCAACACCATCCTCTGCTTCTTTGATTATAATTTTGGGGGCTTCTTGGGGTTGAATCCAGATCACTGCACTTACTAGGCAAATGTTCTACCACTGAGCTATATATTCAGCCGTTTTTATTTTGAGACAAAAGTCTAGCTAAATCGCCCAGACTGGCCTTGAACTTGTTATTCAAGTATCACAAGTAGCTTATAGGCCTGAACAAATGTGCCCAGCTGATAATGCTTTATTCTGTTTTGTAAATGGTTTGCGTTTGGCTAATAAAAATGCTTCAAATCTTGTAGTTTGGGAGATTGTTTTTTTTTTTTTTTTTGGTGGCGGTGGTGGTGGTACTGGGGATTTCTGAGAAAAAGAATCCAGACGTGGGAGTGCATACCTGTAATCCTCACACTCTGGAGGCTGAAGCAGGAGGACTGCAAGTTCAAGCCCAACTTCAGCAATTTAGTAACCTAGCAAGATCCTGTCTCAAAATAAAAAGTTAAAAAAGGACTAGGATGTAGCTCAGTGCAAATGCCCTCGGTTCAATCTCCAATACCACAAGGAAAAAAACCCCAATTATTAAAAATAGCCACACAGACCAGTAACACTTCAGACAAAGAATTAGTATCTAGAATATACAAAGAACTGAAAAACTTAACACCCACTCAAGTAAATGGACCCATCAAGACACAGGCAGCTGAAATGAAAGAAACTTCTCAGAAGAAGTACAAATGGCCAACAAGCATATAAAAAACTGTTCTTCATCACTGGCCATCAGAGAAATGCAAATAAAAACAACACTGAGGTTTCAGCTCACCCCAGTGAGGATGGCCTACATCAAGAACTCAAAAAACAACATCATTGGTGAGGGTGGAGAAAAAAGGAACTCCACTGCTGGTGGGAATGCAACCTCGCACAACCATTATGGAAAGCAATCTGGAGTTTCCTTAGAAAGCTGAGAATGGAAATTGCAGCTTCTGCCCTATTGGGCGTGTTCTCAAAAGAAATAAAGTCAACATACCAAAAAGACACACGCATATCCATGTTGATAGCAGCACAATTCATAATAGCCAAATCCTGGAAACAACCTACTTGCCCATCCATACAGGAATAGTTAAAGAATATGTGGTACCCATACACAATGGAATACTATGCAGCCATAAAGACAGATATGAAGTGTTTAAATGAAAAAGGGGCCACACAGAATCAATAATCCTCAGTGAATGGACCAAGCTCAAAAGACTGACTACAGATGGGTGTTCCTCTTATGAAATGCACAAAAATAGTAACATAAAAAGGCCCCACTTGAGCTATATATTCAGGGTAGAAAAGTAGAGGGTAGAAAAAGAGGCAGTGGTCAGTAAAAAAATGGGTGAACCTCTGAAAAAGGGATGGACACAGATGCTCACTAATCCCCCAAACCCAGGGTTCTAATGTGTCACAGAATTTGGAATTCATGTATGTACCAAAAAAAGGTTAAATTTTATGTCATCTGAAGTTTTAACCAACATAAAATTTTAAATTATTTTAAATTTAAAAATAAAATTTAAAAAATAAATAAATAATAGCCACACAAAACAACTTGGAAACCATCTGGCTAGAGACAATGACTTCTATATTGCTATTACTAGAGACTAGTCCTGAGTTTTGCTCTACATTATGGAAGAACGGGCAACATTAAACCTGGGGCTGCTTTATAGTAACTGAGGGGAACATTCAAGTGAATGGAAAGGGACAGTCAACACCCGACAGGCATCAGCCCACACTGGATTTCAGGTCACTTCTCCCACAGTGTATCACTTCCGTTCAATCTAACGAAAACCCTCTCTGCAAGGGAAAAAAATAGTCAAAGTTGTTTATTCTCTAACTTGGAAAAACTATGAGTAAAAGCTTAAATTGGGCTCATAAAACACTGTCTGAACTAAGAATCACAGTATATGTACCTAATGAGACCTTAAAATACAAGGAGAAACAGTGAAAATTCATGTGGCTGGCACACTCAATAACCGCACTGATTCGAAAGTTTTTATAAACTTAAGTAAGACCTGATGCCGTGTATGCACTGTGTTAAGTTCAACACGTACAGTCCTGTGTTGGTGCACTGAGAAGTCTCCCTGGGCCCCCCACATTTAGAAGGAATTCAGGGTGAATCTTTGGTGATCCTCCTGTTCCTGTAACTCCTGGCTCACAGCTTTGCAGGCAACTCTGATTCCTTAGACTTGCCAGTTCTTCGGGAAGTGACGAATGTTTCAGTAATGTGACAAAGGCTGCAAACATTTTCTCTCGTCCTCCTCAATGTACCCATTTCCTTACAGTCATACAAGTAAACCATTTGTTTGCTGAGGTTAACATGTATGTTTGTTGAATGATTTGCATGCAATGTGATAAACCAGTTATTAAGAAATATTAAAACTTAAAACTTGATTTCCACATACAAGTACCTCATAAGGTCATGGGGTTTAGAAGCAAAAACATATAGGTGTAAATACCATAAGTAAAGGCTAATTTATAATTAATTTGCAAGTCAGTGGTACACAAAGTATTGTTATGGTTCCTAAGAAGGCATGCATGGTAAGGAACTATTTAAGGATGTTATTAAATTTTTTGAAACATCAAACTTGTAACAGCATATTTATCACCTTCTGAATAAAATTAAGAATGAAACATCCCTGGATTATGTCTTTTTAAGCAAATCAGCTAATCTATTACAAAAGATATTCTCTAAGGCAGGCATGCTGGCGCACACCTGTAATCTCAGTACTAGGGAGGGTGAGACAGCAGAATGGCCATGGTTTTGAGGCCAGCCTAGGCTACAAAGAGTTCAGGACCAGCCTGTACTACAGAGCAAGACCTCGTCTCAAAAAAAATAAAAATTAAATTAAATAAATAAATAAAATATTCTCACTCTGTATCTACAATCCACTATTATATGGTCAAATGGATAACCCACTATTAAAATAGGAACTGTAATTTAAATCCATGGAATCAACAGTCAGTATCAAGTTCTATCTATAATACCTGGTGATGAAAGCATTTGCCATCCAGCTTTTACTATCTCTTTGGCCAAAGGACTTCTCTCCTTCTCCCATATTTACTCTCCCCTGCACACAAGTAGATGGGGAAGATTTTTTTTGCCTTGTGGAAAACTGTGGAAATAACCATCTGTGTAAGACAGTTTAGATAGCAATAATAAGGCTAACTAGCAAAGGAGTTTCTAGTCCTTGAAGAAATAAATAGCAGCTCATCCAATGGCCAGTTGGAGGAATTACTTATTTATGCATTTGTGAATAACTAGCTCCTTTTTAAAAAAAATCATAGCAGTGATTCATTGCAAAGACAGAGAAGCCTTTCCTACCTCCTTTGTGCCCTTTGAATGTTGCCACACAGCTAGCATCTTCAGCTGACCAGATCTTCAGCTGAGCATCCATTCCTCCACTCAAAACCACAAGGCCTGATGGAAAAAACCTGCAACAATTCACATCAAACACATGTCCTTCCAAAACTCTCTGAAAAAAAAAAAAAAAAAAGAAAACACCATGCTAGGTCTTTTGTCCATCTCTTGTCCATTTTTTGTCATCTGTTCTCTCACTTCCCTTAATTTTGGCAGTTCTATGAAATATCCACATGCTATTCCTTCATGCTCAATTTTCTAAAAGGCTGCCAAAGGATCCTTATCAGCTTATATGTCTACTAAGTAGTATTCTAAGAGCTTCTGGTTCCTTTTCCAGGACTATGATACAGATGTTGTAGAAATGAACTCTGTGGCTCTCACAGCCATCCCTAGATCTAGTTTTTATTTTTATTTTTTTTCCCTCCAAGACAGGATCTTACTCTGTAGCTCAGGTCCTCAACTATGTAGGCCAGCCTAGTTTCAAACTCACAGCAATCCTACTGCCTCAGCTTCCCTGGTACCACCACATTCAGCTTATGTGGAGATGGGGAATCAAACCCAGGGCATTGCACAAGCTAAGCAAGTACTTTAGCCAGTGAGGTAGACCCCCACCTCTACTGGACCTAGTTCTAAGCATTAGGAGCTGAGGAGGCTTGAAGACTCTTTTATTTGAACTTCTTAAAATTCTCTATCGAGTCTGGAACCTTAGCCATATATTACAGTCTAGCTACTCTGGATTAGAAGCTGATCACAGAAGACAGGGCTTCTTTCAAATCTAGGGCTCAGCCACTACCTGGTCAAATGCTTCAGCCCCACTCTGTCTCGCCATCATCTTGAGAATAGTTCTCCAATTAATAGGAAAACAAACCAACTGAAATGCAGTGGTTCCGTAACTTTATAATGGACCACTCTTCCTTCTGTGACCCAGTCCAGATCACCCTTCATGTGTAAGACTCTAAAAGTATATCCAAATCCTTTACTCTGGGTTCTCCATTAGAAGCCTGCCAAATCCTCATGCTCCCATCGGAACTGCAAGACACACCGAGGCCTCCTCCACTGGAAATATCCAGACATGTTATCTGTTCAAAAGACAAAATAATCAATGTTACAAATAATAAAATACTCTTATTCCCTTCAGTTATAAATTTGCTGTTTCATATTCTTCCAAAACTTCTTTAAACTTCTGCTTCCAAACATGAAGAATCTATGTTTGATACAAAGACTGAGTTTGCATAACCTAACCTCTGAACAAGACTGCAGCCAACACATTTTACTTTTCTAAACAAAAAGGTATCAATAAAATCATCTGAACATTTCTTGTTTGTTTTATTTTGTTTTGTTTGTGGTGCTGGAGGTGGAACCTAACGTCTTTGCAGTATGCCACATCCCTAGCCATTTTTTTTGGTTTTGATTTTGAGACAGGGTCTCATTAAGTCACTGAAGTTGCCCAGGGTGACTCAAACCTGCAATCCTGCCTCAGCCTCCCACAGTGCTGGATTAAAGACCTGTGCCAATAGGCCCTGCTTTATCTAGTTTCTTTCTTCAGCTAAAAAAGATTTCTTCTTTCTGTATCATTTCCAGTTTCTACCTTTTTGGGGGAGGATGAGGATCAAGCCTAGGGCTTTCACACCGAGTTATATCCCTAGCCCAGTTTTATGTTTGATTTTAAGACAGGGTCTCACTAAGTCACTGTGTTCCCCAGGCTAGGCTCAAATTTACAGTCCTGCCTCAGCCCCCAAGCATGTTGTAGTTTGGATCTGGGGTGTCCCCTAAAAGCCTCATGTACCAAAGGATACTGTGAACTGTTGGGAGGGGCAGATGCCTAGGGTTTGACCTCAAAGTGCTTTTGCTGGTTCTGCCCTTCCCCCTTGACTTAGCTCTCTTCTGCCATGCCATGAGCATCTGTCTCCACAGCTCTGGCATCAGCTGCGGCTCTAGCATCAGCTGTAGTTCTACCATTTCCAGGAGACCTCCTGTGAATGAACCAGATCTTAAGAAACTGTGAGCTAAAATAAATCTTCTCTCTCTAAAGTTGTAGATTTCGGGTATACAGCCACAGTAATGAAAAAGTTACTATAAGACAGTACACTTCTCCTAATTCTTAGGAATTCACTTACATAAATGATGACCTTCCAATAGGTATCAAAAGGAGTAATGACATTTCCATATATTCTCTATCTAGATGTGCACATATAAGTATAGATACTAAATTCATAAAAATACAAAATGATGAAATCGGAACACCTGTATGTCTAGCAATGTAAGATTGGAAAATTATTGTAAAGTTAAATGATATAATACTATGCAGCTCTTTAAAGAATACTAGAAAGATAATATAGAATAATATATACATTAGTAGGTAATAAAAAAGCAAGCTATAACACTGTTATTGCAAAATCTTATTTGTATAAAATAAAAAAGACGATAAAGTAATATAGTATGTTGTGTTCAACATGATGCTGGCTGATTGGAGATAATAAAAAAATGTTAATTATCACTACTATTATTAATAAAGGCTACATAATACAAGTTTAAAGGAAGTCACAGGAGTGATTTCTTTTTAATTGTGGTCCGCCTGCCTCAGGCTCCCAGAGTGCTGGGAATGCAGGCTAATGTACTACCACACTAGGCTTCAATTTCTCTTTAAAGACCATTTCTAGGGCTGGGGGTATAGCCCAGCAGTTAGAGTACTTGCATAGTAAGCACAGGGCCCTGGGTTCAATTTCCCATAAGCTGGGCATGGTGGTACACACCTGTAATCCCAGCATTCAGGAAGCTGAGACAGGAAGATTGCTTTGAGTTTGAAGCCAGCCGAGGCTACACACAGTGAGTTCAGGATCAGGATGGACTACAAAGCGAGATTTTGTTTAGAAAAAAAAAAAAGAAAAGAAAAGATAAAGACCCTGTCTCCATATGCAGTCATATTCTGAGAAGTCAGGAGTTAGGACACAATTTAGATTATACCACATGAAGAAAAACAGATGTTGAGGCATTATCTCTCTTACTTTTCTTATTTTTGTATCTTCTATAACAGTCTTCCTGTCTCCAGATTTATCCTAGCTGGATAAATTGTCTACTTTCTATTATATTCCCTAAATTTTTATAACTATATATTTGTTTTGCAACAAGGATAAAAGAACCCTGCATGTTTAGTTTACTTAGTGGCACTAAGGACTGAACACAGAGCTTTTGCACACTATATCCCTAGACCTCTGTTAGTTTTTCTATTTTGAGACAGGGTCTCACTAAGTTGCTAAGTTGCTCAGGCTGGTCTCAAATTTGCTATCCTCCTGCCTCAACCTCCCAAAGTACTGGGATTACAGGCATGCATTAACATACCTAGCTGAAAAGTAGTCTTCTTGTGTTTCTTTTTAAAAATGTAACATAAAGAAGTAGGTGGCTTTATTCTTATCAGTTTATCCACTAGTTTGCTTCAAAAAAAAAAAAAAAAAAGGCCATGTTAGGGACTGGGAGCACATCTAAGTGCTTAAAGTACTTGCCAAGTAAGTACAAAGCTCTAGGTTGATTCCTCAGTACTACACAGCTATCACTTGGGAGGCTGAGGCAGAGTTGCCTTGGATAGCTTGGGAAACAGTGAGTTCAGGACCAGCCTGGATTACAGAAAGAGACCCTGTCTCAAAAAAAAAAAAAAAAAGTCCATGGTAATTGAAAGCTTTTTTTTTTTTTTTTACAAAAAACTCTGAAAATTATTCCTATCTAACAAGCAAGATATTATGCAAGTTCAGCTATTATAACACTATCCAAAAGCAGGTAAGCACTTCATGAAACCATATTTGTAGAAATTATATATAATCTCTAAAATTACAAGTGAGTGGATTTGTATACAGACTCTGTGGATAGAGAACCAGTTTTGCCAAATATATCAGTCTTCATCAGCTATATCATCTTACAATGAAAGAAAATTACAGATATTGATTATGAATATGTTTAGAACACTCAAGCAGATAAGATGAATGAAAAAATACTATTATATTTTATTTTTATAAAAATACTTACACTCTTTGTATGAATTCTGGAAAAAGTAGTGTATGGTGCCAAAAATTTAGAAGATGCACTTTCCTCTGGACATGAAATATGAATGCTTTTCTAAACAAAGATGAAAAGAAGAAACCCATCAGTGAAGTTACTCCAATGTAACTAAAGCCTCTTAGAGAAAACATTAGGACTACAGGAAATTTTCATCTTTTATTTGTACTCATTGTAATCCTCCTACCCCAGGCCACAGAGCAATTGCCCTCCTTGGCTCAGAATTCGTTCTATTGCAACTGGCTACAATATAATATGCTTTGGCTGAGATGCCATTATTCTTTTACATTCAAGTAAATAGTCCCAAGGAAGACAGACCAACAGTAAGATACAACTAAAAATCAAGGAAGCATTAATTTTCAGAAGAAAATCAAATAGCAATACTCTCAGTTATCAGGAGAGCAAGAAACAAGATCAGCAAGAGAGTGTAGAGAGATGTGAGGAAACGCACCATGGGATGGTTTGGGTCTGAAGCGTCCCCCAAAAGCCTCATGCTCCTATGGATACTGTGTAGAGCAGGGAGGCGGGGCCTGGCTGGAAGGAGTGGAGGTGTGGGCTTGACCTGGAGGCGCGTGGGTTGGTTCTACCCTTCCTCCCGGTCTCTCCCTGTACCACCATGTTGCAAGAATCTCTGTCGCTGGAGCTCTGGCTCTGACCCTGTCCCTGCTCCAGCCCTGCCATGTACTTCCACCATTTTCCATCTGTCCAGCCATGACTGAACTGAGACCTTCTGAAACTGTAAGCTAAAATAAATATTTCCTCCCTAAGTTGTGGATGTTGGGTACAGAGTCACAGCGATGAAAAAGAAACTAAGACACACCACCAGCCCCCAAGCCTAGGGCCTAAAAGAGGTCTAAAAGTAAACTTGCTGTCTATAAGAATTTTTAAGAAACTGACTATGACACTTAGAGTTACCAGAGGAAACTGGTAAGTTATGGTACACCTATACAATGTCTAGGACTGTTATGGTTGCATCTAAAATGTCTTCCCAAATCCTCATATATCTGCATGTTGTGACATTCCAATGGAATCATTTACTATTAAGAGTTGAGGTCAGCTAGCACTCAGGAGGCTAAGGCCAGCCTGGGCTATAATAGTGAATTCAGGACCAACTTGGACTATACAGCAAGACCCTGTCTCAAAAAAGAAAACAACAACAAAAAAAAAGAGAGATGAGGCCTGATTTGAATCATCTGTGGGAAAATAAATATATCTTAGATCATCATTCTTATAGGCCCCACCTAATGGTAGCAGTGGCACGTTTTTCAGATAAAGACGGCAGATCGTTCAATTTTGTGAGCTTTCACCTGACCAGGTGACTAGACAAAAGAAGAGGAAGGGGGGAGGAGGGATAAAGGTCATGCCACAGTGACTGACTTTACCCTGACCCAATACCTTAGATTTTATCGGGAAGATTGTGCATTCTGCCAATAGGAAAAGACAGCGGAAGGGACTTGAGATCTGGAGATTTAAAATCTCCACCCACCATACTTTCAGTGTGCTTTCTTCATCTGCATGTGGGGAACTAAACTCTTTTCACAAAAATATAATCAAAGCCTCATATTTCTGTCCTCCATGCCTCCCACATCAATACTTTGTTTGGACAGGTGAACTCCTATAAGACATTTCTAACAATGCTTAGCAAAATGAATCTGGCGCAGAAGATTAAATATGCCATGGTTTCTCTAATATGAGAAAACTAAACCAAAAACAAAAGGAAAAGAGATGAAAGAAAGTAACAAGATAGGCTTTGTGGAGAAGGAAAGGGGACGGGGTAATATTGGTAATGGAGTGGGAAGGGAAAAAAGAAGTAAAAATGATCAAGATGTGACATGTTAAAAGAGAGAGAGAGAGAAAGGCGAGGCCTGGTCAGAAGGGATAGAACATTGGGGATTGACCCAGAAGGGCCAGATTACTGGGACAGGTAGCTCCGCCCTTCTCCATCATTTGACTTTCTATCTGCCTCTCTGCCATGCCATGAAGAGCTCTCTGGCTGTGCCTTTACCATGTTTATCCACCACTGCCCATAAATGGATTGTGACCTTCTGAAACTGAAATAAATTTTTCCTCTCTTAAGTTTTGGATGTAAAGTATTCTGTCCCAATAACAAGTAAGTAATTAAGACAAAGGCTGTATCAAGACTAGTGTTGACTCTTCCTATAAGGAGTAAAGCAGCTGCTAACCTACCAAAGGGCCCTATCCTATCTTCTCTTTTGCAATAGTACCTCAAACTTTCTGGAAATTCTTCAAGACAATGAAATATCTTCAGTAATCAAAACTTCATTAGAAAGAACAGCTTCAAAACTGGGCGTGGTGGAGCACACCTATAATCCCAGCACTCAGGAGGCTGAGGCTGGAGGACTGCCTTGAGTTCCAAGGCAGCCTGGGCTATACAAGGAGTTCAGGAACAGGGTGTACTACAGAATGAGACTCTGTGTCAAAAAATAAGGTGTGTGTGTGGGGGGGGGGGGGGGGGTTGGGGAGGAAGCTGAAAGAATAATTCAAAAGGTTAAGATGCTTGCTGAGCAAGCCCTAAGTACCTAAATTCAATTTCCCAGCACCAAGTAAACCAAACGTGATGGCACATGCCTAAAATCCCAGCACCCTGGAGGCTTCAAGGCTGGTCTGGGCTACATAGTGAGTTCATGACCAGCCTGGACTAGAGAGCAAACCTGACTCCAAAAAACAAAACAAAACAAAGACTAGCCATAATGCTCCCATCACTAAAAATCACTGTGCTCTTATTACAGGTCATTTGCTCCTTTAAAAAGAAAAAACAAGTAAAAAAAAAAAAAAAAAACAGACCCAATTGCACAGGCCTATAATCCCACTTCTGTGGGAGGCTGAGGCAGGAGGATCACAAATTCAAGGTGAGCCTGGGCAATTTAGCAACTTGGTAAAATTCTGTCTCAAAAAAAAAAGTATGTGGGAGGTTAGGGAAAGAGAGAAGCTGAGGATGTAACTCATTTGAAGACCCTAGTTCAATCTCAAGAAAAAAACAAAAAGCCAGCATATCCATGCTTGGCTGCCTGCATTAAACGAGCTTTTTTTCCCTAACCATGTGACAAAGCCCATATAGCTACAGGACAGCTGACCTGGATCTGGAACTGCCTCCTACCCGGAAAACTGAAATGCCAGTTAAATTCTCTTGGCTGAACAGCCAAATCAGCAGGGATGCAAGATGCTACCTACAAAAGCTTAGTGCTCTGACCTCTTTAAGAACTGAGTTTTCTCTCAGAAGACTTCATTTCTTTGGAGCAAATTCTGTGAAAGATTTTTCAAGAGTCAGTGTTTTTCTCCTGCTTATCAATCCTAGAAATCAACCTTTAATTCATAAACAGACTACAAAGAGAGATAAATATTGAGCTACCTTTCAGCAGTACACAATCATGCTGTTAATGAAAATATCTTAAAGAAAAGCAGCATGAGATACCAAAACAGAAAAAAAGCGTAAGTGTGCTACACTAACATAAAAAACATTTTTTATCCTCTAGGGTTAGGCATTAAAGCACAATGACATCTCCTATTTAAAAGAACAACGTAGCAACATCAAGTAGCAAAATGACTCATGGCAGTCAGGTAACACGAATGTTCAACCATAGGCACTTACTGTCTACCACTGTCTACCACCCCGCCAGTTCAAGCAGAAAGGAGCAACAGGGATGGAAGAGATAAGGGCTGTATCCAGGCCTGGGTGTGAAGGGAAGAAATACAGATCAAGATCAAATATTTTCAGTAAAAAAATAGTCTGAACTGAGATGTTTTACATGTACAAAACATAATTTTAAAGACTTACCCAGATTGTAGATGGATACTAGCAATGCATCTGGGAAAAAAATGTAAGCTTGCAAGGTGGTATTAATCTTGCAATCAATAGAACTGGGTTTTAATTCCAACACACAGTCTGATTTTGATTACTAAGGACTAATTACACTTGAAGTCTGTTTTCTTGCCTGTCTGTCTATATATCCACCTATTTATTTGAGACAGGGTCTCACTGTGTAGTTCAGGCTGGTCCTGACCTCGCTATCTAGAACATGACTAGAACTCACATCAATCCTCCTGCCTCAGCTTCCTAAGTGCTCAAATTACAGGTGTGGGCCACACCACACCGTCAGTGTGTAGTGCTGGGGGTTTGAACCCAGAGCCGTGTTCTTTTTAGGCAAGCACTCTAATCACTGAGCTAGACCCCCAGCCTTATTTTTTTAAATCTAGAAAACAGAAATTTAGAGTGCCAATCCTGGTGCTAGAGGAATGGCAAAGCAGTTAAAGAGTTCGCTAACCGTGAGTTCGATTCCCCAGCACCTCATAAAGCCGGCTGTGGTAATTCAGCATATAATCCCAGCACTCAGGAGGCTGAGGCAGGAGGACTGCTGTGAGTCCAAAGCTAGCCTGGGCTACACAGTGAATTCAGGACCAGCCTAGGCTACAAAGAGAGACCCTGTCTCAAAAAAAATAAAATAAATAAAATAAAATGAAATGCCAATCCCACAGGATTATTATGACAGACAACAACTAATTTTGTAATATTTTACAGTTTCATCCCTATGTGCTCTCCTTCCCTATTATGCAATCTGTAAGGAAAAATATTAGTTAGCTCTGTGATATAAGTAAGAAAATTGAGGCTCAGAGAACTGTTATTTGTCCAGTAAGTGTCAGAGTCAACTAAAACTTAAACCTGGATCTTCTGATACTTTCCATAATCACAGCTGATTTGAAAAACCAATATAAAAATAACAACATGTAGGGGCTGGAGGAATGTCTCAGTGGTTAAAGCGCTTGAGCAAGCGCTAAGCCAAGCGCTAAGTACCCGAGTTCGATTCCCCAGAACCACATAAGCTGGGCGTGGTGGCGCACGCCTGTAATCCCAGCACTCGGGAGGCTGAGACAGGAGGATTGCCGTGAGTCCAAGGCCAGCCTGGGCTCTGAAGTGAATTCAGGACCAGCCTGGACCCCAGAGCTAGTCCCTGTCGCAAAAAACAAAACAAAACAAAACAAAACAACATGTAGCCTACCACACAAAAAGGGTAATGAATGAACATTTGCTAAAAGTCTTCCATTAAAAAAAATAAAGGATTCCCTATTCTTGTTAGCATATACAAAATACCTTAACAACTACCAGGACTGGTAGTGCAGGCCTGTAATCTGGAAGCAGAGGCAGCAGGATTTCAATGTTAAGCCTAACTTTGGAGTTCAGAGACTTAACAAGAACCAGTCTCAAGCATAAAAAAATTAAAAAGGGCTGGGGAATGTAGTGCAGTGTAAAGGCCTTACATTCAATCCCCCAAAAACAAATAATCCAAAAAAAAAAAGTGTTTATTAATCCTGCAAACCAAAAGAGATTTTGGGGGGTTTTGTTTTTGTGGTACTGGGAAGTCAACGCAGCACCTTCGCATTGGACTACATCTCCAGACCATTTTTTAGTTTTAATTTTGAAGCAGGGTCTCACTACGTTTAAGTTGCCCAGATTGGGTTAGAATTTGCGATCCTCCTGCAGTTTCTTCCCAGAGTGCTGAGATTACACACCTTCACTAAAAAGCCCTGCCAGAAAAAGTTTAAATATACATAAAAAGACAAAAAAAAAAAAAAAAAAAAAAAAAAAAAAAAAAAAAAAAAAAAAAAGGCTGGTTCACCTCTAGAATTATCTCACTAGATGGCACTGACTATAACATGTGGACCAAGTAAAGACAGAAAGACCACGGGCCTGCAACACTCAGCTTAGTCATTGGCTCACTTCACACACAATGGGAAAGTCATTACTACCTACACGTGCTCTTCCTGCAGACTGTAAGGCTATGCTGCTCAGTATGGTAGGGAGAGCCACGTAAGACCATTCGATATCTGAAATGTGACCAATGCAAATAAAGAACAGGAGTTTTAATTTTATTTAAGAGTTCAATTTAAAAATTGATAATCAATTATTACATCTTTTAAATAGATCTGGAAATACTTGAGTATGGATATATTTTTTTCTTTTCTTTTTCTTAAGAGATGGTGTCTCAGCCAGGCATAGTGGCCCATGTCTGTAATTCCAGCACTGAGACAAGAAGGTGCTAATTTAGCAAGATTTTGTTTCAAAATTTAAAAAAATAAAAGGGGGCTAAAGATGTTGCTCAGTGTGAAGACTCTGGTTTCAATCTCTAGTACTGCCAAAAAGAGAGAGAGAAAGAGACATTTTCTGGATATGTTGCCCAGGCTGGCTCTGAAATGCTGAGCTTGAGTGATCCTCCTCCCTCAGTCTCCCAAGTATCTGGGACTACATACAGGTACACACAAACACAGCTAAAATAATGGGTCTTTTCATTTTCAGTACTGTAAAGATTGAACTCAAGGCCCCATGCACACTACAAAAGTGATCTACCACTGACCTATATCTCCATATTCACCCCTATCAATTTGTTCTCAATTGTAAATTTGATAAAACATTAATACAAAGTATTTCCAATTAAAAAATTAAGAGTCTGAATTCAGATGTGCCACAAGTGTAAAATATACATAGGATGTTGAAAACTTAACAGAAAAGGAAAACAAAATCTCATTAATACATCTACATATTAATTACAGGTTGAAATAATATTTAGGCAAGTTAAGTTAAATAAGAAATTAAAATTAATATCATCTATTTCTTTTTAGCTTTTTAACATGCTAAAAAATTTAAAGTTATGAACATAGCTTACACTATCAGAGCTTGTGTAAGGGAAGTAAGAAGCAGTGTGATTCCATTTCAAGTGTAATTAAAGAGAAACAGAAAACTTTCCACACTCAAAGGTAGTGAAAAGTATGATATTATACAATTGAAACGGAGATGACACAGATAAGAGTATAAAGATCTGAAGAAGATATGTAGGTATGATCATAGTTTTGAATATGGTGCCATCTAGAAAACCTACCTTGTTTATTTCATTCACAATAAATCCTTCCGAAGCTGTAACCTCTGGGATGCCATCTAGACCAATTCCTTGACAAGTCAGGCTGCCATACAAAGATGGTTTCCCTGTACCACACAAAAGAAGTATGTCTTAAAAAGTAAGAAAAATGTTGGGCTGGGGTCATAGGTTAATGGTTAAGCACTAGACAAGCACTAGGGCCTGGGTTATAAACCAGGCATGGTGGCTCAAGTCTGTAATCCCAGTATTGGGAAGCTGAGGCAGGAGATTGCCAGTGTTCAAGGCCAGCCTGGGCTCTATACAGAGTTTCAAAGCCAGCCTGGACTGCTCAGAGACAATGTCTCAAAAAATACATATATATAATAATAATTTAGTATTTTTTCTTCTTGAGACCTAATTCAGACATCTGTATAGACAGTATGTACATAAAATTAGCCCATAAAAGTAAAACAGATACCTGTATTGAAAGTCAGGTGAAGTGCCCTTGATCTTAGCCAAAAGGCCGAGAAGCAATAGTCAGGTAAAGTAGAAAGAGCAAACCTAGGGCTGGAGGAATAGCACAGTAGTTAGAGTGCCTGCCTGGCAAGCTCAGGTGCAGGGTTCAATTCCCCAGCACCACATAAGCCAGGCATGGTGGTGCACACCTGTAATCCCAGTACACAGGAGGCTGAGGCAGGTGGGGACTGCTGTTAGTTTGAGGGCAGCCTGGGCTACACAGTAAGTTCAGGAACAGCCTGGACTTACAGAGTGAGAGCCTGTCTCAAAAATTAATTAATTAATTAATAAAGTATAAAAGTGAGAGCAAAACTAATTTGAAAGACTAAATGCCACAGCCACTTATGGTGGTACACACCTGCAATCCTAGCACTCTTGGACACCTGAGGCAGGAGGATTGCAATTTGAATCCACCTGGATAACTTAAGCAACTTGGCAAGACATTGCTTCAGAATAAAAAATAAAATGGTCTGGGCAGGAGATGTAGCTCTGTGCAAAAACCCTGGGTTCAATCTCTAGTACTGGGAAAAAAAAGATTAAAAGTTATGAACAAAATCTAGAGTTACAATACAGCATTTATAGAGAAAGCTGCTTGAGTGATATTGTTTACTGACATGAAAAAGAACTGATTCAGGATGAAAGCTGAAAACATAAATGTATTCATCTACAGTACATACAGTATATAATACATAGAAAAGAATTAAGCTTCAATAATCTAGAAATGTGCTAAATAAAATAATATCTCACATATAAACATACAGAGATGGTAGAATGAAGTTAAAAACTATTCTCCTTCTGGACTTCGTATATTCACAACTACAATAGCCCATAACATTTTATATGTCTGACTTTCCAGTTAGACTATAAAGTTTTTGGGTTCAGAGGCTATTTATATTCAGCAAATAACTGCTGCCTTAAGTTGACATTCTAAAAATAAGAGGGAAGTAAAAATCATTATGGATTCATGCAGAGAATTCTGAAAGAAAGACAGGACCTGGTTAGGAAGAAGACAGGGAAATAACAGAGGGGGAAGATGAAATGTTTTGCAGACGGTGAAGATAAAGGCCAGGCAGAAACAAAACGTCTGGAAGGCACTTAAATGTATGTCATGTATAAAAGAAAATAAAAAGGAACAAGGGTAATACTTGAGGTTTATCTCAGAGGTCAGACTGCATGTCTAGCATGTAGAAGGGCCTGGGTTCAATTCTCTAGCACCACATAAAAATTAGCCAGACATGGTAGTGCACATTTGTGGTCCCAGCATTCAAGAGGCTGAGACAGGAGGATTGTTGTGAGTTCGAGGCCAGCTCAGGCTACATACTGAGTTCAGGACTGTTGTGGTTAGGATCTGGAGTGTCCCCCAAAAGTCTCATGTATTTCAATGTTATGGATTGTCTATGGAGCCATGTAATGTTGGTGGATTGGGGTCTGGCCTGAAGGGGTGGATTGCAGTTGTTGGGTTTAGGGGCGTGTGAGTTAAGACTAAAGGCATGTGAGTTAAGACTACAGGCATGTGACTTAAGACCAAAGGCTTGTGAGTTAAGACTAAGGTTGTGTAGTGGCCATGCCTTCTAAACCAGGATGCAGGAGAGACTAAGACTGGGACTTGGACTAGTCTCGATTAGTCTTGCTTGCCTGCCTGTGTGTGATGTTCTGAGAAGCTGTCTCCACCTCTCTGCCTTTGCCATGTACTTCAATAGCTGCCGGCCACCCCTGAATGGACTGTGACCATCTGAAACTGTAAGCTAAAATAAACCTTTCCTTTCCTAAATTTGTGCATGTCAGGTATTGAGTACATCAACAAAAAAAGTATCTAAGACAAGGACCACCCTGGACTACAAAGCAATTATCTCAAAACCAGAACAAAATAAAGCTACACCTTTCCTTCAGAGTTAACACTAGCTCAAACTTCAAAAAGGAAACCGAGGCTGTAGGACATATTCAAATTTACACATCTATGAACACACATTTATCTACATTTGCATTTATTCTCATTTTCTTTCATGCTAGCCTCAGACTTAATCCAGTCTCCTCCTTCTCATCCAAGGCCTTGGTTCTTCAATTAGTCCTTTCTACTACCTTCGATCTGTATTTTTAATATTACTCTTTCTTTAGTTATTTTCCATCTTTTAAAAACAGAACAAAGGCCATGAGATCCTCTAGCTACCACACTCTCAGTTCATGCAGCACCAATTTCCTCAGAAGACTCTATGTTTAAAACTTAATTTCTCACAGAAACACTACAAAAGCATATAAAGTGACAAATAATCAGTAAAACTAAACTTCCTCACAGAATGTAGAAGGAAGGTTGATTTGACTTTGGAATGGTACCACACTAGTTATAATGCGATATGGTTAAGAAAGACACAGGAGTATCAGTCAAGGGAAAAACTGGTAACACTTAGGAGCTATATCTGGATATGGCTGGGAGAAGTAATTAGATTTTCACTTTGATGCCTAGAAGAATGATGTAATCTAAGAATGAGAAAGTCATTGGATGTGGTAGGAGAGGATTGCAGATTCCAGGCCAATTTAGGACATTTAGCAATATCCTGTTTCAAAATTTAAAAAAAGGGTTGAGTGATATAGACCAATGGTAAAGTATAGCCCCTAAGTTCAATACCTATTGCCACAAAAGAAAGAGAAAGGAAGCAAAAAAAGGACAAGAGAGGAAGGGAGGAGAAAGAAGGGAGGAAAAGAGGGAGGGGGTAAGGAATGAAGGGAGAAAGGGAGGGAACGAGGGAGGAAAGAAAAGGAAAAAGGGGGAAGGAAAGAAAAAAGGATTAATTTGATTATAAATGTATTCAGGGATTTTAAATAACTCAGTATGACAGAACTTCAAGCAGAAACATCTAGCCAACAACTGTCTATCTCTGCCTGTCCTTGAGGAGCAGTTGGGGCAAATGCAAGAGATCTATGAAGTATCATCAATAAGGTCACAATTAAAGCTGTAGAGGGCTGGAGGAATGGCACAATGGTTAAAGCACTTGCCTAGCAAGCTCAAGCACCTGGGTTCATTCTCCAGTACCACATAAAGCACACACCAGTAATCCCAGCACTTGGGAGGCTGATGCAGGAGGATTGCCTTGAGTCCAGGACTATCCTGAGCTACATAGTGAGTACAGGACCAGTCTGGGCTATAGAACGGGATCCTGTCTCAAAAAAAAAAAAAAAAAAAAAAAAAAAGGCTGTAGAATATGACAGCATAGGGCCAAGAGACTGATTAAGGTACATCAGCAGGGCTGGAGACCTAGTTTAGCAGTAGGGTACTTGGTACTTGGCCTTGTATGCACAAGATCCTGGATTCCATCCCCAGCACTGCCAAACACCCAACCAGCCAAAACAAAACAAAACAAAATTTAAGAGGTCTCCATGAATGTCTGTGGCTTCCAAAAGGAAAACCAATCTGAAGTTCACCTCCTGGATTGGAGATGTAGAAGTAACTTCAGAAGAATTATGAGCATTGCACAAAGTTGCTGTACTAGCAGAAAGGAGAAAGCTTTGTTCTAGGGGCAGTAAATCCTTCACCACAAGAACATACAGATTTATGGGCGTTATTACCTGGGGGGTGACAGCTCAGCCAGGCTTCCCCTTCATCCTTCCTATGAAGACAAACAAATGCTTAATTAGGCTCATATAAAGTTGAATAGGATGCCACTGGTATAAAGAGAAAAAGAGGTCATATAATTTCCAACTTTATCACAATTCTTAACCATGATCTACTGAAATCTCCCATCCAGGAATAGAGTATTCTAAGACAGTCCAATTTTGCATATTTGTTGAAGAAATATTTGTGGCTTACATATTTAATGAATACAGATACCTGTTAAATCAATGTTTAAATACTTGCAAAGAGTTCACTTTGAAAAATACACGCATATTTATACTCAAATATTTACTAGGATTACTGTAAAACAGATTTTGTTCTAATTACTTTGCATATAGCATCATTAATCCTCACAAGCACTTTATTATCCTTCATACTAAATATTCCAAACTGAGCCAGATGCACACCCATAATGCCAGCAACCTGGTAAGCTGAGCGAGAAGGATCATAAATGCAAGAACAACCTAGGCAACGTAGGGAAACCGAGACTCGACCTCAAAACGAAGAATAGAAAAAGGGTTGAGGACATTGCTCAGTGAAAAGATCCAGGGTTAGATCCCCAATAACACACACACACATACACACACACACATACACACACACACACACACCCTAAAAATTGAAGCTTATAGAGGAGTGATTTGCCCCAACTCCTAGATACAAAATCGTAATTGAAATCAGCAATCGGTCCAGAATGAAATGTGTTCCAAGGCTTCATACTGACTTCCTACATGTCTTAGAATGTACCTCGTCAAGGATGGAGGAATGGCAGTGGTGAAACCACAAATACAAGGCATTAAGTTCAATTCTCCAGCACCACATAAGCGTATAATCCTAGCACTTGGGAGGCTGGGATAGGAGGATTGCCATGAATTCAAGGCCAGCCTGGGCTACATCTTAAGTACAGGACCAGCCTGGGCAACAAATGGGAAGCCATCTCAAAAAAGAAAGAAAGAAAGAAAGAAAGAAAGAAAGAAAGAAAGAAAGAAAGAAAGAAAGAGAAACAATGTACCTGCACAGTTTTTCATATCCTCATCTCTTTACATTAACACTTTTAAGTTACAGGGGGAAGGGCCTAACCTAAGCCTTTAAGATGGCAAGATCCATGTTGACAGCAACCGTCAGTCACACGATCAACTGCATAATCTTAATCACTTTATGTCCTCTAATTCTGACCCTACACTCTCATAAGCCCCTTGTAGCTATTAATAGATGGTACTCTTCTTCCTTGCAACCTGGAAGCAATCAATGTTTTATTTTAGCCCCACTTATTATGATGGACATTTTTAAGAGGCTATGTTTGATTCATCTTTATTGTTCCAATTTGAAAAAACTTTCATTTAATGCACTGCTGCATTCATCCCGATACCTACAGGAATAACTAGCACAGTACATGGTCAAAAATATACATGTTAAATGTAGTAAAGCTTTGATCTCAAATTCCAATGAAGATGCCAACTTATTGAAGAGCAAGATTTATCACTTAATTTTTTTTTTTCTTTTGGGACAGGGTCTCACTCTGTAGTTCAGGCTGGTCCTGAGCACATTATGTAGCTCAAGCTGGCCTAGAACTCACAACAATCCTCCTGCCTCAGCATCCCTGGGTGCTGATATCACAGGCGAGCTCCGCCACACCCAGCTTATGTGTTCCTGGGGATTCGAACTCTCAGCCTTGCGCCCTAACTACTGCACTATTCCTCCAGGCCCTCATCGCTTAAATTTTAAAAGTACGTATTTGATCTCCACTGAGCATCTAGTACAGGGCCTAGGCATGGTAGATGTTACATGCTTTCCTGAACAGAATCGTCCAAATGTGTAATATTGTGGAGGACAGAAACAACATAACGTTAGAGATTTAGGAAGACACAGCCTCCATTACATAGTGGTGCTGAGTACTGACGATCAATACTTTCCAAATGACCACTCAGCCAAGAATTTTCCTGGCTTCCAGATTTTTCTCCAACTCACCGATCCTAGTTCTCATGTATGATTCACACAGGGCCAATTATGACTTCCTCTGGCTTCAAGACAGCTTTTCAGACAGTGAGAAAACATCGTACGAGTCTGAGATTTCCTTTACCCTGTGATCTGCACCTCCCTCAAAAAACGATAGGATAACCCATACGGATACCATGGACCAGGAGTGACGGTCTCTGACGTAAAGGCAACATCCGCTACCCGTCTCCTTGGCCCCTGCTCTACGCTTGGATTCACCTGAGTGCTCGCGCCCAGTCGCTCTGAATCCTCAAAGGCGCCGCCATGTTAACCCAGCCTCCACCAGGCCCGCCCTTCCGCCCCTTCCCGGATGTATGTGTCTCTCAAAAAAGACGTTGCAGGTTGATAGGCGGGCCTTACGCCGGGGCCACCAATGAAAATGCCCAATGGAATTTCTTTTCCGCTTGCCCCTTCCCATGGGGGCGTGGGGCTGATTTAGGGGCGGTGGAAGAACGCTAACAGCTTGAAAAACGTAAGCCGCTGCGCCGGAACGAGCGTTCGAGTCCTTATCTGCCACTTGTGCTGGTTGGCACTGTGTACCGCATCCTCGAGTGGGGAGTCGCTTCGGAGACGACGAAGGTGCGCTGGGCTCCTGCGCGTGCATGCGTTTCCTCAAAGTGAGAGGCGCTTCGAGTGGCCCGCTTTCTTGTGTTTCTCAATTTGTCCGTGCTTTTCATGCCTGTCTAGTCCCGACCACCACCCACTGTCGGAGCTGGCTGGCTAACCTGCGTTGATTTCTGAGCTGCAGTTGTTCATATTTTGTACCCGGAGTTTGAAACTGAAGCTAGGACGCGGTGGGGGAAGAGGAGTTCTACTGTAGCCCAAAACACGTTTCACTCATTTCTTAGCTCTGCTTCTGCAAGTTAAATACTATTGATGAAGAAGCAAAAGATTATGTGGTCGCGCAAGGCTTGTATTAGAATAGAACCTGGATCTCTTGGCTTATAGTCCAAGGCACTGTCTGTTCCACTGTTACTGCTTTTAGAAAATTGCTCTCACTCTTTAAAGAACGGTGTATTTAGAAAGAGAAACATGTACAGTACTAGGAACTATCATTTATTGAACTCTGGACCAGCTGTAGATAGTGCCAGGTGACTTGCCCAAGGGCATGAGGTGTGGTAATGACCTTTACTATGTAGCCCAGGCTAGCCTTGAATCAGGGCAATCCTCCTGCCTCAGGCTCCAGAGTGCTAGACTACACGGCACCACGCCCGGCTGTTTGTGGTGCTGGGAATGAACTCAGGGCCTTGCCGTTTAACTACTGTGCCATTCCTACAGCCCAGAAAATGAGTTTTCTATAAAGTGCTTAAGCCACTCTTGTGACTTTCCCATTGTCCTCAGGATAAAAGTCTCAAATTCTTTAACATGGCCTGCTAAGCCTTTTTACAATCAGACACGCAGTCATTTTGCCAATTTTCTTACTTTGTTATTTTTTCTTACTTTGGTCTCATATTTCCTTCACTCGCTGAAGTGTGTACATTTCTGTACTCTAAATTTGTCTTTGTTCTAGACTCCCCAAGATGTCAACTTCAGTCCCCCAAGGCCATTCCTGGGCCCGACAGGTGAAAAAGGATAATGAGGAAGAAGACCCACTGGATCACCTCATCTCCCGCTCTGGCTGTGCTGCCTCCCACTTTGCAGTGCAGGAGTGCATGGCGCAGCACCAGGACTGGCGGCAGTGCCAGCCACAGGTGCAGGCCTTCAGGAATTGCATGAGTGAACAGCAGGCAAAGCGACGGGAGGAGCTGCAGAGGAGGAAAGAGCAAGCCAATGCCCACCACTGAGATGTCAAAGCATCTGGCCCAAGAGGATAGCTCTGTAGAAACCAGTATCCAGAGGTATCACCAAAGGATGAAATCCCCAATGGTGAAGCGTGAGCCAGGAAGGTAAAACTTGCAGATACGCCTTAAGATAGGCTTGACAGCTGGACAACATGAGTTTGCACGTGACTACCTCAAAGAGCTGTCATAGTTTGTCAGATGTTCCACACCCTCCCCTGTCTTGTTCCACCAAAATTTGCCATGTACAACAAAGAGTGGTATAAGTGTATTCCTCACCCCACCTCTTGGGTCCCTGGGCCAGCTATGATGATTACAAGGACACTTTAATTTTAGAAATAAATTCACAGCCTAAAGACCTACTCAGGTTTTCATCTTTTCACTTATGTGTTCAACAGCAGCAAGTGTTGCTAAGGGACTGTGTTGGACCCTGACATGAGTAATGTGACATCTGTGTTCATGCTGTTTAGGGTCCAGTTTGAGAAACGGAAATAAAACAACACAGAAACAACTAACTTAATCTCCAACAGTTATTTAAATGCTTTTTCCTTTCATTACTTGTTCTGGGTACTTCATCAGTTTAATGGAAGGAAGAAAGCTGGCAGACACTTTTTTTTCAACAATATTGAATACTCAGGATATGCAGGATACTTGTGAGTTAGCAAATGTTGTCTGCCCCAATGCACTGGCTTCACATCAATTTATTTATCTACTTTTGCATTACTAGAGATCCAACCCAGAGGGCCTTCACACTGAGCTATAACCCCAGACAATTATTTAATTTTGATATAGGTAAGTTCCCCCTGACAATTTGGTGAGATCATAAATATTCAAATAGTTATTCCTCTTTCATGACAATCCTACATCAGTCTCCCGAGTGCTGGGATTACAGGTGTGCATCATCAGGTCTAGATAATTTTTATATAGTGCTGGGGAATTTTTTAAGATGTGAGAGCATAGCTCCGAAGTTAGAGTGCTTGTCTAGCAAGCTCAAAGCCCTGAGTTCAATTCCCCAGCACAACATAAAGCTGGGCATGGTGGCACACACCTGTAATCCCAGCATGCACAAGGCTGAGTCAGGAGGATTGCCTTGAGTTCAAGGCCAACCTGGACTACATAGTGAGTTCAGGACCAGTCTGGACTACAGAGTGAAACCCTGTCTCAAAAAACAAACACTCAGTTGTTGCAGAGAAGACCTTTGACAAAATCCAACATCCATTCATGATAAAAGCCCTGAGGAAAATAGACAGAGAAGGACCTCAAACTGATAGTAACCTATTAAGGCTTGAATCTGTAATGTCCCCCAAGAGCCTGAGATTTTCTGAAACTGTAAGCTAAAATAAAAATTTTCCTCCCCTAAGGAAAAAAAAAAAAAAAAACTAATCAATGTAGACCTTCATAGGATTGTTGAAACAATAAGTATCAGTGATGACCTTAGAAAGTGTCTAGCACCTGAACATCAGCTATTATCTTTTCTTGGTATTTTATCTTGGTTTTTGTTTGTTTTGAGACAGGGTCTTCCTCTGTAGAGCAGGCTGATCCTGAACTATGTAGCCCAGGCTGGACTTATGACAGTCCTGCCTCAGCCTCCAGAGTGATGGGAACATTAGCTACTATAATCTGCAAGGGACTGTCCAAGGTTATGTTACTTCATTCTAATCCTCACAGCACAGCATTCGATTTTTCTTTTTTCTTTTTCTTTTTTCTTTTTGAGTCAGGTTATTGCTCTGCAGTCCAAGCTGATCCAGAACTCACTATGTATTCCAGGCAGGGCACAAGTTCATGGCAATCCTGCTCATCCTCCTAAGTGTAGGGATTACAGGCATGTACCACCATGCATGGTCAGCATCCACTCCTCTTTACACAGAAGGAAATAAAAGTTTAGACTGAATGTTAACCTACAAGAGTGTCTTAAGCTCAGGTTGTTCTCTGCTCTGAATTCTCTCCCAAGCATATCACACAGTGAGTAACCACAATTATCCTATAAATACTTGCCATTCATCAGCCCTTCACAAAATGCTAGTCAGCCACACAAATCACTCATGGTGATGGACATTGTTAGTGGGTTTTTTTTTGTTTTGTTTTTGTTTGTTTTTGTTTTTGTTTTGGTTTGTGGGTCTGCAGCCCAGGATCTTCACACTGAGCTACAGCCTCAGCTCTTTTAGTTACCTTTTTTATTTATTTTATTTTATTTATTTTTTTTTACGTTTGAGACACGGTCTTGCTAAATGGTCAGGCTAGGCCTCAGCCTCCCACAGTGTTGGGATTACAGTCTTGTGGAACCAGGCTTGGCTAAAGTTGTAATGCTTTTCTTTAGTCTTTCAGTTCTGCAGTCCATGACCAAGAAGCTGGGATTTAAGGTGGTCCCTACCTGTCCCTACACAATCTGCACCTACCTCTGGTGCTTTGGTGCCAGGGATGGGTGGTGAGACTACTTGGCTAAGTACCCTCTTGGCTAGGCCTAGGGAAGACTTATGATTTAGCTCTGCCCTGCAATGTCCTTGGCCAGGGGCCTTGGCCTTGTGCTCAGTCCAAAGGTGCATTGTAATGTGTTTTACTATGTGAGTAAGATGATATTCCTCCCTCCTTCCTCAGGTAAAGCTCCTAAACCACAACCTTGGACTGCTGCTACCTTTAGAAATCTAAAGCAAGCTGGAGCAAGTCCAGAATGCAACCTTTGGCCTTCCTTCTGTTAGAGAATGCTGGGTTCCGTCCTCTGCTTCAGCAAAGACATAAAGCAGACCAATGGAGTGTATGGAATTCTCCTCCGCTTAGCAGATATCCTTTAAAGAATCCTTATTTTTCCAAGTTGGGCACTCTAAGTGGTTCCCTGACTCCCTAAGATGAAATAAAATGTCGGAGAAGGAAAGTTATCTCATGGGGAGTGAAATAGCTAAGTGTGTCTTTTCTGATTCCGCAGGAGGATCAGACGTTTGGAGACAAAAACATCACAAAGAGATCAAAATGCAGGTTAAACCCAAAACACCTGGCAAGCCATCTCTGTCTTCTGGGTTTTCCTAGCATATCTGGTTCCCAACATGCCCAATGCACAGAGTGATTCCTTTCCTCAAGTATAGTTTACATCGAACCTAGAAACGGGAACAGGGATTTCAGTCAACACTGCTCCAGCGTCCAAATACCCATATATCAAGATTTCCTTTCTATAGCCTTCAGAACCCACATCTGCCCCTGAAGGGTTACAGAAAGAAAAAATCTTTCTTGGTTTCTCCTTGGGGTGGAAGAACAAGAAATACACTCCCAGAAGATAAAGGGCTAAAACGCAAAGCTGAGGAATCTGCTGACCTTAATTAGGAAAACTGCCCATTTGACCCAGGCATTTTGTCCTATGCAAAGTTATTAATTTACATAAAAAGCGATTTGGGTCAATCCCTGGCTCTGCCACTGGCTCAAAGGATGACCTTGGACAAGTCTACTTCCTTTCCAGTGTCACTTAACTCATCTATAAAAAATTAAAATAGATTATCTCAAAGGTCATGTCACCATTAGAGCCCAGCTATTTTTATTCCCAGGCCTTTGACCTACCCGAGTTTCTGTCCTGCCTAGCCCTGGTGTTTCCACAATCCTACTGAGAATTGTTTAACCCTAACTGGGGCATTCAAAACTAACAAAAGGGGCTGGAGGAATAGCACAGTGGTTAGAGTATTTGCCTAGTAGGCTGAAAGCCCTGAGTTTGATTCTCTAGCTCCACATAAACTGGGCATGTGGGCACACGTCTGTTAATCATAGCACCTGGGAGGTTGAGGAAGGAGGATTTCCATGAGTTCAAGGCCAGCCTGGGCTACATAGTTATATCACAACCAGCCTGGACTAAAGGGAGACTCTCAAAGAACCAACCAAAGACTAACAAAAGCATGCTGAAGGAATGAACCATTGATGCATACAACAAAATGGATAAATGAAGGCAGGTGCAATACAGTACATACTGTGTGGTGTTTGATTAGATAGGCCAAACCAATCTATGGCAATAAAAGTGAGATTAGTGGCCAGAGATATATATCAGTGGTAGAGCATTTTCATCGCAAGTGTGAGGCTGTGGGTTCAATATCCAGTAGAAAAGAAAAGAGAGAAACAAAGAAAAGGAGATTAGTGATTACTTCTTGGGGAGAATGATTTAAAGAATTTGAGGAGCCAGGCATGATAGTGCACACCTGTAAATCTAGCACTCTAGGAGGCTGAGGCAGGAGAATCACAAGTCTGAACGCAGCCTGGGAAGCTTAGAAATTCAGCAAGGCCCTGTCTCAAAACAAAACAAAAAAGCTGGGGAAGTAGCTCAGTGTGAAGGGCCTGGGTTCAATCCCTAGTACCACACACACACACACTGAAAAAAAAGAATCTGTGTGAAGTTTCTGGGGTTGATAGAAATATTCTTTACCTTGACAGAAATGTAGGTTTCATCACTAGATGTTTTCAAAACAAATCCATTTCAAAGCTAATTAAATACACATTTAAGATCTGTGCTTCACTATGTCTATATATAAGAAAAACTGTTCTAAAAAGTCTGCTTAACTTACCTGGAAGAAAAGGAAATCTAAAGGTTACTGAGCATTGTCTGGCTTGTTATTCAACTGTATTTTAAAGGAATTATTGCATTTTACAGATCAGAAAACTAAGGTAAAATACTAACAGAAAAAACAACAACAAAAAAGAACTCACCAGAGAACTCAAAATAGTAAAAGCCCAGGCAGAACCCAGGTTTATCTCTTTTCTTTAATATAGGTTATCTTAAGGAAAGAGGGTATTTATTTCAATACTTGACCAGGAAATGTGTGATCTTAAGAAATTCCATTTTCCTTTGGGCCTCACCCCAGAGTTGGAGCAATCAGACTATCTCCTGTCCCTTTACCGGATGGAGCATTAAGAGCAATTTACTAATCATGGGCAACAACACTCTGACTCCAACCAGAGGATAAATCAGCAGCCAAGTCACTGACACAAGAGCTCCAACGTGACAGAATCCAGCTACCTCCCATTTAAGAAATAAGCCTGACTCAGCCCTCAGTGATGGAACGAAAAAGGAAGGACTGGGAGACCTGAATCCTGCTACCACTAGCCAAAGAGATTCCCTGTAACCTTGGGCAGAGAAATCTGGGACACAAACCTACACTTGATAAGAGACATCAGGCTGGATCCTATGGTCTTTCTCCTCCAATATCTAGTCTTTTTTTTTTTTTTTTTTTTTTTTTGGCGGTGGTGGTGGTGGTATTGGGAAGCGAGCCTAGAGCCTTCACATTGAGATACACTCGCAGCCCAGTTTTACTTTTGATTTTGAGACAGGGTTTTGCTAAATTGCCCTTTGTAGGCTCAAACTTGTGATTCTCCTGTCTCAATCTCCCAGAGTGCTGGGATTGTAGGCCTATACCACCAGACTTGGCAATTTATAAAATCTTGAGTCCTCCTTCCATATATTGATAACAAAGAAAACTAGGCAATTAGAAAAAGACTCCTGTGTTCCCAGGTTCCTAAATGGAGTCCACATTACCCACGTGCTGTGAGGGTGGTATTTACATGTGCATATGTATATGCATGTATGTATTCACTTTTGTATCTTTGTATCATTACACATCTGCCAGCCTCACACTCATCCATTAGCTGTTGCTCTTCTGTATCCCCTAAAGAAGACTTGGCAATGACCAGCTCTACAACCAAATTATCAGTCCCCACTAGAAAATTCTACCTACACTCTCAATGGGGTTTACATGGAAGTCATGGCCCGCTGAGCCTTCCTTAATTGTTACACCTTGGAGGAAATCTGTTTCTGTTTTCATTTTGTTTTGTCTGTGACAGATCTCCCTCTGTAGTCCAGGCTGGTCCTGAACTTACTGTATAGCCCAGGCTGGCCTCAAGTTCGTGGTAATCCTCTTGCCTCAGCCTCCTGAGTGCTGGGATTACAAGTGTGTGCCACCACACCTGGTTATGTGCTACTGGGGAATGGAACTTAGGACTTTGTGCTTGCTGGTCAAGTGCTTTAACCACTGAGCTATGCCCTAGCCCTACGCTTGTGGTCTTTGGAATCCAAGCAAAAGAACAGAAATAATCTCAGGACTGAACCTGACAAGTTTTAGAAAAGAATGTGTGATGCTGAGAATGTGTTCAGCTCCCACGAATCCTGGGTAAGGGTGCCTCAGAGAAGGAAGGAGGTAAAGGAGTGCAATGGATTGTCCCTCAAAAGCCTAATGTATTTGGTAGTAGTGGGATAATTATGGAACTGTGTGCTGTTGGGATGTAGGGCCTGGATAGTGGTGGATGCTTGAGGCTTGAGCTGGAGGGATTGTGTCAATTTATTGAGATGGGGGACACCCCGGTGAGGGGCCCAACTGACAGCTTGAACTAAGTAAAGGAAGGAAGAAGAAACATTATTACAGCTTCTTCCCATGAAAGCTCTGGCTTTTGTCTGAGTCCAGACATCAACTCCCCTCTCCTCACTTGGCTCCTGCTTCCCTAGGCTTTCTGTCTGCAAGGCCATGAGCATCTCTGTGCTGTTGCAATGTGCTTCCACCACTGTGAGGTGGCCATGAATGGACTGTGAGAGACCTCTTCTGAAACTGTGAGCTGAATAAATCTTCCCTTCTGTAAGATGTGGATGTTGAATATTCTGTCACAGCAACAAATAAGTAACTAAGACAAGAGGAAAAGGGTTGCTTTCACTTTTGTAGTGGGGATTAAACTCAAGGCCTTCACACTGAGCTACATCCCCAGCCCATTTTATTTTTTTCTTTTGAGACAAGTTCTTGCCAAGTTGCTAAATTGCCTAAAGTTGGCCAGAACTTGCAATCCTCCTGCATCAGCCTCTCACATGACACTGCTACTCACCTCAATAAAATATTGAAAAAACAAAACAGAAAGGAAGAAAGAAAGAGAAAGAAAAATAGGCAGTGGAAAGATTTAATTAATGAGCAATACTTCACTGACTCCTGACCAAGATGAATTCTTAATTCTTTGCTTAAACTCTTTACCGATAAATTTAATTGACAGTTGGTACTTGAAGAGAACCAAGAATTAAAGACACAAACCACCAAAGCTTAAATAATTAAACTAGTCTGGAGTTTGACTCTGTTCTCACAAAGGAGACAGATATCTTTGTCTGGCCCCCTGGGATGAAGAGACCTTGCCTGCAAACAGGAAGGACTTGGGGTCTCAGACAATCCTTGTTTTGCCACCCAAGGTGAGCCACTGCCTGCACACGGGAGGGGCTGGAGGTCTCTTGCAAATGAGGGCCTTTCTTGGCTTGTGGCAAACAAATGCAAGCAGACTATGGCAGATTTTGAGACTCCTTGACTAGATAACAAAGCTAGGTGGTCTAATAAGAGATGCAAGACAGAATTAGGGTAAAAGTCAGCGAGTAAGAGGGGATTGGATTAGGGACCTATAAAAATAAAAGAGCACAGTCTCTCATTGCTGCAGTCTTCCCCTATATGTGTGTGTGTCTTTTGTCTGTGTCTTTTTCTTCATTCCTCCCTTCTAGTGAAAGATCCAAGCCACAGAGAATCCATGACAGGCCTTAAACTCCTCTTTCAAGTGGCAGGCCTAAAGTCTCAGGTTCTGGGAAAGGTCTGGGTTTCAGTTTCCCCGAAGCTAGGTAGCTGTTTAACGATTATGAATTGGGAAAAGGTATGTCGCTCAAGGCTAAACCCTGGTCCCTGGGTTCTAGAAAACAGCACCAGATATGCAGTCTCTTGTGAAACAAAGAGTCAGTCAACTTTAACTGATAGAGACTCCCCCCCCCCACCCTTCCTGTGTGATAATCAATCAGTTTTGTGATAAATAACTTGAATGGTTTCTGTTACAGTCTTGTGAGTTTTGCCTATAAAATTCGAGTGTGGATTGTGCTCAGGGCTTCTCCCTTTGTCTCCTCTGCGCTGGAGTGGGAAAGCCCAGGCTCGAGCTTGCAATAAAGACTCTCGTGTGCTTGCATCAGTATCAGCTC
>PVKB01001132.1:0-381137 GCA_004027205.1 Ctenodactylus gundi | reverse complement strand
TGGGGTCTTCCTTGGGGGTCTCGCAATCTGGGCACAACAGCACGGGGGTTAGAGTGTTTGCCTAGCTATCCCAAGGGCCTAGATTCAAGTCTCCAGTGCCACATAAGGCAGGCATGGTAGTGTACTCCTGTCATCCCAGCATCTGGGAGGCTGAGGCAGGATTGCCATGAGTCCAAGGCCAGCCTGGGCTCTAAACATGAGCTCAGGACCAGCCGGGACTATAGAACAAGACCCTAGCTCAAAAAGAAAAAGAAAGAGAAAAAAAAAATTTCAGCCTCAGGTATTTCATTAAAGCACCTGAAAATGACTAAGTAAATGACTTTACTAACTCAATGATGTCTATATCACTACAGAACTTTATACCAGACTATTTGAAAGGACGAGTACACTGTAACTGAAGAAATAAACAGCAGGCTGTATGATCCCAGTGTTTGGGAGGCTGAGACTAGAGGATCGTGAGTCTGGGTACACAGAGAGCCCAAAGACAGCCTGCACTATCTCAGAAAAGGAAGGAAAAAAAAATGGAAAGGAAACATGCTTCAATGCTAAGATATCAGGCAAGAGAAAACAGAACACTTTAGTTAGACACCCACAGGACAGCCTTTCTCCTTTTCCGACTTCTCCCCTAACCTCTCCTCCTACCACATGCACACCAGCAGCAGCAGTCACAGATTTTTATTGGATGGAGGACATGCCATATTATCTCACACATGAGTGATAACAACAGGCAAGCACAAGCTCATCAGAGGAGAGGAAACATCCCTGGTTGTAGGTATGAGTACTTAAGTGTAAGAGCAGAGTCTCCTGCTTATCTCTGACCACCTAGGAAGAGCTAGTTTAACTTGGCCAATAATTCTTCCAGTTCGGGCCGAGCTTTGAACCTTCCCTTGAAGTCTTCTTCAGTGTGCTGGGAAGAAAAAAAAAGAAAATAAGCAGGAATCACTACACACGTTCTAGCTCTCTATCTATGTACAGCATCCAAATAGGGCCCATCATAGCTTGCAGCAAAGGATTCGGGGTCACCCAACTTTTACTTAGTAACTACTATGTCCCACACTGTACTAGGTACCAAGGACTCAAAGCTGAATCAGACTTCCTCGTTGCCTTCAGTGGACTCACAGCTTGGCATGAGAAGATAGACATGCAAAGAACCAATGTCAAGATGCCATAAGTATCACAAAACAAAGTTTTTGTCATGCATGCTAGATAAGCTCCTTGTGAGCCACAACTCCACCCTAGAAGGTATTTTTTTTTTAGATGGGGTCTCACTCTGTAGCCCAGGCTGGACTTGCACTCACGGTATTCCTCCTGCCTCAGCCTCCCAAATGCTGAGATTACAGGTATGTGCCACCATACCTGGCTTTATGTGGTGCTGGGAAATCGAACTCAGGGCCTTGTTCTCGCAAGGCAAGCACTTTAACCGCTGTACCATTCCTCTAGCCCAAGCATTTTTCTTTAAGAATAGGAAATGAGGCTGGGGTATAGCTTAGTGAGTGTTTGCATAGGAAGTGCAAGGCCCTGGGTTTGATCCCCGACACAACATAATAGCTAGGCATGGTAGCACATGCCTGTAATCCCAGCATCTGGGAGACTGAGGTAGGAGGACTGCTGTGAGTTCTAGGCCAGCCTGGGCTACCAGTGAGTTCAGGACCAGCCTGAGACCCTGTTTCAAAAAAAGAAAAAACACTCATGAGATTGGCATATTTTAGTTAGCAGGAGCAACGTGTTTTCTTCCTGTACACACAACTAAGTGAAACCTGCATGGACTTGTTGAGAGGGCAAGATGAAGTAGTGGCACCAGTCCGACATGATCTGATGGGTTACTAAGGCAACTGCATAGAAATACCTAGCATTTAGGCTAAAGTTTCTGATGTTTTCCAAGCATCCCTACTTGATAAAATCTCCTTCTGAGTGGCACTGTTTACTGAATGTATTCAGTAAAGCTACAGTCAAGCCTTGAAAGTCCAGGATACTTCCTTCTTAAGCACATTTTCTTCTTTGTATTCTGATTTATTACACTGTATATAATTTTAAACCTATAATTATTTCACTATACAACTACTTATAAAGGGAGAATTTGGGGTGGCATGGTGTCACCCTTCACTTGAGGATGCTGTGATGGAGGTCAGTAGGTGAAAACAGAATCAAATGTTCTCAATGCCTCAGAAAAATCAGAATAATGACCACAGAACCATTACACTTCACATCTTTCCTAATTAATATTTGGGCTAAATTATTCATTCCTCTACTATTCCTAAAGCCAGGCAGTCCAGATTTTTTTTGCTTGTTTTTTTCCAATGCTATGGATCAAACCCAAGGCCTGGGCATGCTAAACAAGAATTCTACCACTGAGCTGCACTCAAGCCCCAAATACTCTTACCTTATTCTGAGCACAAGTAGTCTACTCCCTTTACTTGTACTTACCTCCCTTACTGACAACCTGACTCCTTCAGGAAGATTGCTCTGGAGTATTTCCAAGAAAATCTCTGCAAACGTAGCGCTCAAACCACTGATCTGAAAAATGAACAAACATGCTCTAAAGGAGAAGACTGAAAGCCAGGTGATCGGGCAGGCATGGCCCATGCTCAAATGGCAGCTGTAGTACAATGAAAGATTAATACCCAACACAGTGTTCTAAATCTGGCCTCTGTGATATTTCTCTTGCCATTTATTTGCCAAGGTGCTGGCTTGATGGGATGGTTGCTGACAGCATCCGCTCCTGTAGACAATGGATGTCAGAACTAAAGCAAGAAGTGATCAAGGAAGACTTTTTGATGCAGTACATCGGCAGACCAGGTGCCATTATCAAATCGTTCTTGGGGAGTCCAGAAGTAAATCAGATGTATAGAAGAAAGGCATGCTGCAGGGGGCTCCAAGGACCCACAAGAGAAACACTGGCTAATCTCAGCCAAAGGAAGGTCAAAGAGAGGTTCTAGGAAAGGTAACAACTGTGTGTAGAATCATGAGGAAAAAAAAGATTAAACTGCAAAAACTCAACAGAAGTGTGGAAAGTTTTCAAGTCCAAGGAAAAAGAATTCAGTCAAATGTAGAAGCATAACAGTGTTAGGCAATTAAAACTGTGGTGAGATTGAATGGAAAACCTTGCAGGCACTTCATTGTTACAGAATTTATACTTTCACTTTGGGAGGCTGAGTCAGGAGGATCTCAGGTTCAAACCCAGTTGAGTAACTTAGCAAGAGCCTATCTGAAAATAGAAAATAAAATAGGCCCAAGGATATATGTCAGTTTCAAGGATCTGGGTTCAATTCCCAGTTACCCCCACACCCAATAAAAGAGTTCACACTTTATCCTATGGACCTCAGTGGCAAGTAGGAACTAATATAAGACATGTTGTGAGCCACGTGTGGCAGTTGTAATCCCAGGACTTTGGGACACTGAAACAGGAGGACTGCAAATTCAAGCCCAGCCTGGGCAATTTAGTGACCTAGTGTAATGCTGTCTCAAAATGTAAAAAAAGAAAGAAAAATGTTTGAGGATGTAGCTCAATTCAAAGGTCCTGGGTTAAATCCCCAGTATACCTCCTGGTATACCTGCAGACACAACACAAATAATTTATTCCTGATAATATTTAAAGAATCAGCCGAATCTGGTAACACAGGCCTGTAATCCCTGCAATTTGGGAACCTGAGGCAGGAGGATTGTAGTTTGAGCCAAACCTGGATAACTTAGGAACTTAACAAGACCCAATATCAAAATCAAAAATAAAAAGTGGATGGGGATATAGATCTGAGTAAAGGCTCTAAGGTTGATTACATGTACCACAAACAAACCAATCAACCCACCCACCCACTGAAACATTTCTTAATAGTTCAAATTTTTTATGAAGAAAACAATCTTTATAGGAAACTGAAAAAAGAGCTGAGTAAGATATGTTCCTGGTAAAGTAATGAATATTCATTACAGGGGATGGAGGAATAGCTCAGCAGTTAAGGCACTAAATAACCAAGTTCAATTCCCCAGCACCACATAAGCTGGGCATGGTGGTGCACACCTGTAATCCTAGCACTCAGGAAGCGGAGGCAGAAGGATTGCCTTGAGTTCAAGGTCAGTCCGGACTACATAGGGAGCTCAGAACTAGCCTGGACTACAGAGTGAGACCCTGTCTCAAAAGAATTTTAAAAAAAGAATATTCATTACAACTTATTAGGTTAAGGCATCAACATTATCTAACAATAAAAATTAACTGATTTGAGGGAGAGCAGTGTGAATTTTTTGTTTGTTTGTTTTTTGAGACAGGGTCTCACTGTGTAACCCAGACAAGTCCTGAACTCACTATGTAGCCCAGCTTAGCCTTGGGTTTATGGCAACCCTCCTGCTGCAGCCTTCTGAGTTCTGGGATTACAGGCATGCATCACCACAAGCAGCTTACGTGGTATCAAGGAATCCAACCTAGAGCCTTGCACTTGCTAGGCAAGTGCTTTAACCATGTGCTATTCCTTTAGCCTGTATGAAAATACTGTAATGCAGTATGCTGAAAGTAACTTTCTGTAATGATGGAAATGACCCATATTTTTGTACTATGTAATAAAGAATTAGCTACATGAATTCTTGAAATGTGACTAACACAACCAAGGATATGAATTTTTTAAATAAAATTTCAATAGCCACATGGGCTTAGTGGCTACTGACTGAATAGTCTAACATTTCATGGGTCAAAAACCAGTTTTTTCTCTGGAAGGATGCCTTAGTTACCTTCTTGTTGCTGTGGAAAAAAATATAGCAGGGCTCCAAGACCCCACCCCCCGGTCTACCAGCCCCTCCAGACCCTCTTGCTCATTCTGCCTGCTGTGCCTACTTTATTTATTTTTGACACAAGGTCTCACTCTGCAGTCCAGGTTTGTCCCAAATTCACTATGTAGCCCAGGCTGGCCTCAAACTCACATCAATTCTCTTGCCTCAGCCTCCCAAGTCCTGGGATGATAGGCATGTGCCACAAAGCCCAGTTTATGTGGTGCTAAGGAATCACACTCGGGGATCTGTGCTTGCTAGGTAAGTACTCTAACCACTGTACTATTCCTTTAGCCCTTGGGCCTACTTTAGTTATTTTAAAAATTAGCATATTTAGATTTAAGGTCTTCTACTTTAACATTTCTTTTATTGCCATGACAATAAATTTCTTCAGTGGATCCAACAGGGACGATGCCCTCACAATGGAAAATTATTTGGCCATAAAAATACAGTTATCAATCATGTACAATGTGATGAACCTTGAAAATACTATGCTAAGTTCAAAAAACTGACACAAAAGATCACATACTGTACAATTCCATTTAAATGAAATACTCAGAAAAGATAAACCCACAGAGACAAAGTACATCAGTGGTTGAAACAGTGGAGTGGGGACCAGAAAAGAAAAGTAACTCTTAGTGGATTCAGGGTTGTTTTCCAGGTGATGAAAATGTTCTAAAATTAACTTAGAGATGGGTGCATTACTCTTTGAACATATGAAAAATAATGGTAGGGCTGGAGGAATGGCACAGTGGTTAGAGCCTGCCTTGCAAGCACAGGCCCTGTGTTCAATTCCCCAGTATCACATAAAGCTGGGCATGGCAGCGCACACCTGTAATCCCAGTACTCAGGAGGCTGATACAGGAGGATTGCCCTGAGTCCAAGGCTAGCCTAGCTCCATAGTGAGTTCAGGACAAGCCTAGACTACAGAGTGAGACCCTGTCTCAAAAATAAAATAAAGTAATGGTAAATTAGTGTTTGTTTGTTTGAGACAGGGTCTTGCTCTGTGGTAAATTAGTTTTAAATTGAATTTAATTTAAATGTAAATATATGTCAATTGTAACTCAATAAAGCTAGCTAGCTCAAAAAGAAGTCACTGAGGAATTCTAAGCAGAAAAATGGCATGACTGCTTTGGTGTGGGGGTGAAGTGAATGGAGGGATCTGAAATATTTTTAGGAGACAGACGCTAAAGAATTTGGTGAATGAACGGATATCAAAGGACAAAGAAGGCACAAAGATGAGAAGAATTATAGAACAGGAAAAGTATCAGTTCCACTACAATCAGTTTTACATACATTGAGGGCAGAGAGAGTTCCTGTGGAGCATCCAAGTGAAGAAGTTTGTTAGACACGTGGGTACTGGGTTCAAAGTTCAACTAATACACCAGGCCTAAACAGACACAAATGTATCTGGAGGTTATCAGTACATAATGAGGATCACTGAGGCCAAGGGAATGAATGTCACCGTATAAGAGGAGAGGTGAGCTGGGCATGGTGGCAAACCCCTGTAATCTCAGCACTCTGGGAGGCTGAGGCAGGAGGATCACAAGTATGAGCCTAGCCCAGGCAACTTAGCATGACCATGGCCAAAGAGACAGACAGGGAATGAGGGATGAAGTGTTAAAAATTGAACTCATCATTAAAGGGCCAGCAAGAGGAAGAAAAAGTCATGACAGAAAGAGAAAAAATATCAGAGAAGAATCAGAGAGGCAAATACACTTGAGCTTTTCCCAGAGCCTACCTGAACCACTCGTTCATGGGTGGTAAGGACTGAGTCCAGGACCATTTTGTTGCCTTGGTCCTGCAGTCGTAACACCTCCATGGTTTTGGTGGGCATTGCGTAACTGTGGGAAGAAGAATCAGTTACTGGGTATGGTCACATAAGCCAACGATACACTTCAATCAGAGTCACTGACAAGTCTGCCCTAGAATCAAGTGGATGTTTCTCTGCAGCTAAAGTAACCAGGTACCCTTAACTCCTCCAGAAATCTCTAAATATCCTGAAAGAATAGACCATATTTACCACCTTTATACATGCCCACTCATGCTTAACATACCCATATTCCTTTGCTTTTATACATAGTTGGAAAATGTTGGCTATTGCAAATTCTTTCAGGTAGCCTCTCTAAATAACACCCCCTCCCACTATTCAATACAATTTCTGGTTTTCTCTTCTTGCAATTCAAATGCAATGATAACTTCCTGATGTAAAAGAGTATGGACACAATCAGAGACTTCTCATAGAACAGCAAATAATAAGTAATTATGTGAAAAAATAGAAAAATCAAGAAATTAAAAAAAGAAAAATTTAGAAGTTGGCTAAAATGCTAATTTTCATTTGTAGTATTGTGCAGATCATCATGATTGGGAGTTAGGAATGTAGCTCAGAACTAGCACAGCATGACATGTAAGAGGCTCTGGACTCCATTCCACAGACCCTCCCAAAAGACTGACTAAAATAGGAGTTATCTATTCCTGTCCCTAATCATAGGTTTTAGTGTTCAACACTTAAGCAAGATTTTGCTGGCTTGTTTATTCATTAATTTATTCATCAACAAACATTAACTGCTTGTTTGGTCCTAGGCACTCAAATTCATTGTAAATACTATGTATTACATTTGTATATCAATAAAAATAGTGGAGGAAAAAGTTTCTGCATAGCAAAGGAAATTATCAACAGTGTAAAAAGAGAACCAACAGACTGGGAAAAAATATTTACCAACAATACCTGAGATAGGAGGCTCATAACCAGAATATATAGGGAACTAAAGAAAAGGAAAGCCCTCAAAATCAAAGACCCTACTGAAAAATAGGCAAAAGAAATGAATAGGCAGTTCTCAGATGAAGCAGCTCAAATGGCCAATAAATACATGAAAAGATGTTCAACATCCTTAGCCACATAAGAAATACAAATCAAAACACACTAAGATAACATCTGCCTCCAGAGAGACTTGCGTACATAAAGAACACAATCAAGAACACAAACAGCAATCAGTGCTCGCGAGCCTGTGGGGAAAAAGTAACCCTCCTGCACTGCTGGTGGGAATGTAAACTGGTACAACCACTATGAAAAGCAATATGGAAGTCTCTCAAAAGACTGGAAATAAATATCCCCTTCAATCCAGCGATACCTCTTCTGGGAATCGTCCCAAAAGAGTTAAAAACAGAACATAACAGAGATACATGTATATCCATGTTCATAGGAGCCCAATTAACAATAGCTAAAATGTGGATGACACCAAAATACCCATGAACAGACCAATGGATACACAAACTGTGGTATTTATACACAATGGAATACTACTCATCTATAAAGACAGATAGGTTGGAGGCTTTTGTAGGTAAATGGAGGCAACTTGAGACCATCATGCTTAGTGAAGTGAGTCAGAAGCAGAAGGTGAAGTACTGAACGGTTTCTCTGATAGGAGAAGCCCAGATCATAATTATTTTATAGAAATTAATGTGGGGAATAATGAGAACTGGAGGGGAATGGGGTGGGGAAGCTCAAAATGAGAGAAGGGAAGGATTTGTAACTTTGCCATGATATGTGTGTACACTTACACATATCAATAAAATGGAGGGGAAAAAGAAATACAGGGAAGCCAGGCCTGGTCACTAAGACCTGTTATTCCAGCATCCTGGCACTCTGGGAGACTGAGGCAGGAGGACTGCAAGTTTAAGCCCAGCCTAAGCAACTTAGTGACTTAGACCCTGTCTCAAAATCAAAAAATATGGGCTGGGGATGTATTATAGGCCAACTTCCAAAAACCCACTATAAACCAATTTAGGCAAGATAAAGATCTTTATTGACGAGGAAGAGAACCTGCTTCTCATGGTGGGAAGACACAGAACAGCCCTCAGCCAGAAGAGCAGAATGTTAATACAGGGTTTTAGAAGGGGAAGTTACGGGGGGGGTGACATAGGTACAGCATTATTACCCAAAAATCCAATCATAATTACATAGCATCCATAGTAACAATATTAACCAATTAAAATCTATAGGGTGTCCATTACATTTGGTGGGACCCAATTGTACAAAACTGGGGTTCTTTGAAAATAACCAATTATTAAGTAGACTCAAGGGCCTACGTGGGACTGAACTGTCAGCTCATCCGTGTCTGGTCTTTGGAAGATGTCTTAAAGATGGATGGGAACTGATAATGTGCTACCCATTAATATACCATGGCGTCAGGAAGGGACATACAGAGCTGAGAAATAAGGCCGTTGGTCCTAAGGGTTGCAAATTATCATAGCACCCGAAGTTCACAAGAGTGTCAAGAATGCCGTAGTGTTACTACGTGGGCTAAATCAGTACCCTGCTTAGTGTCACAGTAATCCTCATCAAATCTTTACAGCACACAGTTTAGCCTGTCAGAAAAGGATCTTAAAAACAGCACTTAGGAGAATAGCACAAAATGAAGTCCTTTAAGTATGGATCAAAACTTAACTAACACAGATGTAGCTCAATGTGAAGGCCCTAAGCTCCATTCCCTATACCAAAACAGAAAAGAAAGAAAGAAAGCGAGAGAGAGAGAGAAAGAAGGAACGAAAGAAGAAAAAAAGAATTCTGGTCTCTTCAAAGTAGTAGAATAGGCGACTTAGTAAGAAAAGTACAGGTGATTTTGCTTTCAATATTTTTTGTATGTCTCAATTTTCTGCAAAAAGCGTGATTTTATACAGTAAAAACAGAAGGGAAGAAATGAAATAAGGAATTGCAGAGTCAACCCAATATGACAAAACAGTGTCACGGGGCTGGAGATTTAGCCAGTGGTAAATGGCTTGTCTAGCATTAGTGAGGTACTGGGTTCAATCCCCAGAACTACATTAAAAAAATGCTACTTTTGGGAGCATCATCTTGGGAGGGACACAGGAGTCTATTTGGGTGCTAGAAACCCAGCAACTATGGATTTGGCTTTGTAAGTTAAACCTCAATTTTGAAAAAAAAAAAAAAACTTAAAGTGGATTTTAAAAAAATAGGAGCTGAGTATCATGGTACAGGCCTATAATCTCAGCATTCTGAGAGGCAAAGACAGGAGGACTCAAGTTTGAGCCCAGCTTGAGCAATTTAATGACCTAGTAAATCCCTGTCTTTAAAAAATAAAAGAGTTGGGGATGTACCTAGCTCTGTGCAAAGGCCCTGGGTTCAGGCCCCAACACCACAAAGTATATAAATAATAAAAGAGCAGTGTCTCAGTGAGTGGTGCTGAGGATACTTTCACTTCCTACAGAGCACAAAGGATGCTCAAGCTAAGGGTTGAGGGCTGCTCCTAGCTGGGTGATTTCCATCTCTTCCTGCAGCTGTTCAGCAAGGAATGCAGGCCAATTAAGAGACTCACAGGAGAAGCCCCTCCTTCCCCCTCCTGCAGGAGCTGCAGCAATAGAGACTATATATGAACAAGGTCATACTCTGCTCCAATCCCAACTCAAACATCTCAGACAGCATCACTACACCTCTGCTTCTTAGCTTTTGATGGAAAATGTATCAGAATCAGATGAACATCAGGAGGAAGAATCTCATCTTTGAAAACTGGGCAGTGGCAATGCCTAACAATAAACAGTCTGAAAACCTTAAAGCAGAGAAGGGCATTGTTAAAAACAAATAGTTCTTTATGTTCTGAGCTATTTGGAGCAAATAGACAGAAAAGAGGCAAAAAAACAGCAGATTACTCATCTTGCTGTTGTAGGAGTCACATACACACCGGCGAGAACTCAATCCAAATCAACCGATATTTAACCAGTGCCTATGTGCCAGGTACTAGGCTAGGTTTTAGAGCTAGACCACTAATAATAGAAACAGTCCTTTCTTTACAGAGCTTAAAATACAATGCCAATGACTGATCATAGTCAAATGATTACAAGGACAAAGATTGTATGTTATGAACAGAAGGTAGATATCCTTTATTTTTTCTAAATACAGATGACAAGGATCTAATTTAATAAGCTTCCTTGAAAAAATAATAGTCAAGATGAAAAAAGTAGACAAAGGTTAGGTGAAATGGGAAGAGTACTGTAAGCTTTACAGAGCATAAACAAAGGTCCTGAAGTAGCTATCAACAAAAACAGACAGGGAAGAAAAACGTGAATTAATGTAAGGGAGATAAGCTCAAGCCATGAGGTAAGTACCAAGCCATGAGAGACAGTTATTTTCATCCTAAGCAAGTACAAAGCCATGAAGTGAGACATGAGAGACATAATCATATTTCCATTCTAGAAAGATCATCCTAGGGGCTAGAGGAATAATAGCTCAGCAGTTAAAGCATTTGCCTAGCAAGCGCTAAGTACTGAGTCCAATATCCCAGCACCACATTAACCCACATGTTGTGGGGAATGCCTATAGTCCCAGCACTCAGGCTGAGGCAGGAGGACTGGCTGTGAGTTCAAGGCTAGCCTGGCCTACATAGTGAGTTCAGAGGCAGCCTGGACTACAGAGTGAGACTATGTCAAAAAAAAAAAAAAAAGAAAAGAAAAGAAAAGAAAGAAAGAAAAGAAAAAAGATCACCCTAAATGTTACGTGAAAAATCTATTAGAATTGAGACTCAGGGGAAAAAGTGGGTTGAAATCTAGATTTTTGTCACAATTAGGTGTGAACTATGGGAATGCTCCAATTATATTTACAATAATAATGATGATGACAGCAGTAACAGTTACTGGGCATAGTTTTAAGTACATTAAACATATGGCTTCCTTAATTTTCACTATAGTCTTTTGAGATAGGAATTTGAATCTGGCTCTGTAGTCCTAGCCAGCCTCAAGCACACACCAATCCTCCTGTCTCAGCCTCCCGAGTGCTGGGATTACAAGGTGTGTACCACAATTCCCCACTTACGTGGTGCTTGGGAATTAAACTCAGGGCCTTGCACTCTAACTGCTATGCTATTCCCCTAGCTTCCCCCAACATTCTGAGATAGGAACTTTTATTAGCTATATTTTATTTTATTTCATTTTATTTATTTTTGAGACTGGGTCTTGCTGGTCCTGAACTCACTGGTGTTGCCCAGGCTCGCACTGGACTGGGATTACAGGCATGCACCATTATGCCCAGCTTTATATGATGCAGGAGAATCAACTCAAGGCCTTGAGCTTGCAAGGCAAGCGCTTCAACGGCTATGCCATTCCTCCAGCCCCTATTAACTATATACATGACAAAACCAAGACACAAAGAGGTTAAATAAGCTGTTCAACATCACACAGTAAGAATGTGGCACAGCAGGAATAATAAAACCAGGCAACATATCTTCAGAGCTGAAGCTTTGATCCACTAGGTGCAAGGTGCTTGTGTGGAGGTGGGGGGTGGAGTAGGTGGTGGTGGTGGGAACAAAGAGCTTTGCCACAGTGCCTGGCTGATCACAGTGCTCAACCAATGGTACTATCTACCGCTTTCACTCAATTGCAGCTTATTACAGGTTTTTTTTTTTTTTTTTTTAAGAGTTTGGGATTTCAATATGTTGCCCAGGCTGGAAAACGTTGAACTCCTGAGCTGAAGTGATCCTTCTGCCTCAGTTCTAGAGTAGTTCAGTCTATAGGCACATGCCTTGCAAGCTCTCTACCACTGAGCTACAAGCCCACTTGTTTTTCTTTTATTGTTATTGGCTTTTTGTGTGTGCTGTGTGTGATGCTAGGGATTGAAGCCTTGGCTTTCACACTGAGTTACACCCCAGCTCTATTTTTCCTTATTTTTATTTTGAGGCAGGGTCTTGATAAATTGTTCCAGCTGGACTCCAACTTCCAATCCTTCTGCCTCATCTCCCCACATGCTAGCATTAGATGCTTACACCACTGCTATGGTTTGGATCTTAAGTGTCCCCAAAAAGCTTCAAGTATTTGGAACTGTGCGTTATTGACTTGTGGGCCAGAAAATGAGGAAGGGGCATCAAACCTAGGGGGGCAACTGGCAGCTTGAAGTTATTAAGGGAAGGAAGCAGAAACATTTTCATAGCTACTTTTGGAAGGCTCTGGCCTGCCTGAGCCTGCAAACTTCACTTGGCTTCTGTCTGTCATGAGGTAAGCACATTTCCAGCCTCTGCCTCAGCCATGTACCTCCACTGCTGCCAACTGCCCCATGATCAGTCTGTGTGAGACCTTCTGAAACTGTGAGCTAAATAAATCTCTCCTCCCTTAAATTGTGGATGTTGGGTATTCTGTCACAAAAACAATATAAGTAACTAACACAACCACTATAGCTTGGCTGGAACTAGAATTTCAATGCAGGTATATTTACTTCAAAATCTGCATTCTTAGCCACTTGTTACTTCAAGTATGCTCAACAAACAAGCTGCTAGTGAGCAAACTGTCATTAATCCACAAAAGGAGAATGTACCAGTCACTAAATACACTGTTTAATTCAGCCAATTTTTTTTTAGATGAGACTGGATGTGTTCAGGGTGGTATGGACGTCGACAATTTATTTTTATAGCCAAGACTTTCTTAGCTGTGCCCAGTGGCACAAGCCTATAATCCCAGCACTGTGGGAGGCTGAAGCAGGAGGTTTGCAAGTTCGAGCCTAGCTTGATCCTGATAAACATTAAAAAAAAAGACTTTTTCAATGATGGAAGCAAAATATTAATGTACATTTTGGCATAAACTAGTATCATGTTGAAATAGTACTTTGAAAAGCATTGCTTATTATGCTACTTTTCCAACTTGAACTGACCATTATATTTTCTCTTCCACGTACCACATTTCACATTATTTTCCATGCATAAGTATGTGCTTGTGTGTGTGTGCACTATGTGCACGCTCCCTGAAATTACCTCTGGATCCTCGCCTACAACATAGCAAGAAGAGGCTCAATCGGTACCTTTTTAATTTTTAACTAAATCACTTTCATTAAACTTTAGGAAATATATGTAACTGGATTGTGTAGTCATATTCGAGAGTCTATCACTGGGCTCAGCGGTGCAGGCATATAATTCCTCTGCTCTGGGAGACTAAGGCAGGAGGACTGTACATTTGAGCCCAGCCTGGGCAACTTAGCAATTTAAGGAGACTTTATCTCAAAATCAAAAATAAAAAACGGGCTAGGGATGTAGTTCAGTGTGAAGGCTCTGGGTTTGATCCATAGGACCAAAAATAAGTCATTTTTTTAGTGATGACTGAATGTCTCCCAAGTAGCCATCTTTGTGCTAAGTGCTACAGAAACAACATAATCTCCACCCAGGAGAAATGCATAGCCAGAGGGAAAGGGAACTGACACAAGATTAGATCACACAGCCTGAGCACTAACTGACAGCATAGAGATGTGTGTCACTGTGGAAAGAGCAACCAACTCTCTGGAGCACCAGGAAGAGAAAAGCATATTTTCAGGCTTCAAAGAATAGAAGTACCATCAGCTCTGAGAGCAAATGTCACAGCTTCTTATCAAATCTTCTAAAGAGCACTTCTGGCAGTTGCACTCTAGGTTATAAATGTTTAAGGTTCAATTTTGTCTTAAGGACTTAAAATTAAGAGCCTAGATAGTTAAAAATATGGAAGTCGGGCAGAACTGAGTTTAAATCCAAACAATTCTCTGGTCCTGTGACTTCTGGCTTTTCCAAACTGGTTCCCTCACTTGCAAAATGGGAATATACTAATATCTAAGGAGAACGAAACCATAACTCTCGCATAGCCACATACTATGCAATGGCAAACTACCACATACATACATCTTAGAATTCTTAAACACTGCTGATGAGAAAGTAAAATCATACAGCCACTTATAAATTTAAACATGCACTATGCTTACCAGTTGACCTAGCCATCACACTTTTATAGAAATGTATGTTCTCATACAAACTTGTACATATTTATATAATGCCTTAGAAAGGCCTGGTGGTGCAGGTCTGTAATCCCAGTACTCTGAGAGGCTGAGGCAAGAGGATTTTTATGGAAAACCAAAGGGCATAGAATAGCCAAAATAATTTTGAAAAAGAACAAGAAGTTTCAGCAGTCAAGCTACAGTAATCAAAATGGTTGAGCATTGTTATAAGCACAGATATAGGGATCAATGGAACATAATAGTGTCCAGAAATAGACCTACAGATACATGGTCAAGTGGCTGCCAACAGAGGTGCTGAGATAATTCAGTAGAGCGAATCTTTGCAACAGATGGTACCGAACCACTGAATAGCCATATAGAGAAGGAGGGGAGTAGAGGGTGGGAGAGGAGAAGAACAGAAAAGGTGAAGGAAGAGGGGGAGAGAGAGAAAAGGAAACACCCAGGTCTCACACTATATAAAAAGCAGCTAGGCCCAGCAATCAAGGAGGCTAAGAGAAAAGGATGGCAAATTTGAGTCTAGTCTGTCCATTAAGGATTTAGTGAGAACTTATCTCAAAAGCAACATACAGGCCTGTAGAAAATTTGTATGAGAATGCTAATTGCAGCTTTACTCATAATCCTCAATAAATTGAAACTAGCCCAAAACTGATAAATGGACAAGCCAACTGGGGTGTAATCATCCAATAAAGTAGTATCCAGCCATAAAATACTAATTAAAAAATACTTATAAAAATTTATACATGTATATTTATAGCAACATTATTCATAATAGCCAAAACTTGAAGCAGGTAAAGAATATCCACAGACAAATAGATAAACAAATGAGGTATGTACATGCAGTGGAATATTATTATACAGCCTGGAAAGGAAAGAAAATCCTGACCTACACTACAACCTGGAGGAATCTGGAGAACATTACCGTAAGTGAAATAAGCCAGTCAAGCAGACAAATGCTGTATGATGCCACTACTCTGAGACAGAGCAGTTCAAGTCAGAGACAGAAAAACTGAATGGTAGTTGCTAGGGGGTGAGGAGGGGGAAATGGAGGGGAGTCACTGTATAATGAACACAGAGTTTCAGTTTTAGAAGATGAAAAAGCGATAATGATGAATGGTGGTGACAGTCACACACCATTTTGAATATATTTGATATCAATGAACTATATATTTAAAAATAGTTTAAGGGGAGAGGGATAGAAGGATATAGTTCAGTGGTACAGCAACAGCCTAGCATGCACAAAATCCAGGGTTCGATTCCTAACACGAGAAAAGCTAAGATGTCAAACACTATTGTACTTTACCACAATTAAAGAAAAGAAAGAAAGAAAATCAGAGTATGGCTATGAGCATCTTAATCTTATCACTCTAGGAGGCTGAGGCAGGAGGACTGCAAGATAGAGTACAACCTGGACAAACTAGTGAGCTTGTCTCTTAAAATTAATAAAGAAAAAATGGGCTGGGGATGTAACTCAGTGCAAAGGCCCTGGCTTTATCTACAGTACTGAAAAAAAAAAAAAAAAGGCAGAGTATGTTGGCATATACCTGTAAGCTTAGCCCTGAGAGAGGCTGAGGCAGGAAAATATCAAATTTGAGTCCAATCTGGGCAACTTCGTGAGATTTTGTCTCAAAATAAAAAATAATAAACCAGGCCCAGTGGCACAGGCTTGTAATCCCAGCACACTGGGAAGCTGAAGCAGGAGGATCACAAGTTCAAGACCAGCCTGGGCTACACAGGAACTTGTTAAGACCTTGCCTTGAAATTAAAAAAAAAAAAATCAAAAATGGTCTGAGAACATAGCTAGCACATGTGAAGCCCCTAGGCTTGATCTCTAATAGCACAAAAAATAAACAACTTATTTTACATTTTCATTGGAGTAAACTATATAACATAAAAAAGTGAATTTTACTACATGTAGATTATTTCTTAAAAACTTGATTTAGCCAAAAGAAAAAAAAAAAAAGCAGATCATACTACCTACACTAAGAGCATTCTAGCCAAAGGCATCAAAGGCATTCTTCATACCTTTCCTCAACTTTGATGGAGAGTTGGTTGCAGAGTTTGTGAACATACTGGGCATAACTCTCTGCCAGGGTCATGTCATATGCAATCAGGTGAATGTTCAAAACTCCATATTCATAATCCGTTCCCAAATTAATGGGTCGCACTTCTACTTTTCCCCTCTTCTTCTTGGGCTGAACAGAAAAAAAAAGAAAAACTAAATATTGTATAAGAAGTTCTAATCATACTATCTGGGTTATTTTTTAAAATAAATCTTTCAAATACACACACACACACACACACACACACACACACACACACACACACTCACTCACATATTTTAAGCTCTTTTTCTCTCGGGTTACCCTACCTATTAGCTCAAGTTCTCTTGAGAAGAAATGAATGACTTGCCTGACCAATACAGGCTGTCACATCAGCCAGTACCAGGAGGCAGAATATCACTGACATTACTTTAATAAGAATACATGTGACTTTATCCTGCCATTAACTTGTGTTGTGACTCACCTTCCATCTTCAGTTCTTTATTTCTCAAAAAAAATTTTTGGGGGGGACAAGGTCTCACTCTGGTCTAGGCTGGTCCTGAACTGACTATGTAACTCAGGCTTGCCTCAAACTCAGAGCAATCCTCCTGTCTCAGCCTCCTGAGTGCTGGGATTACAGGTGTTTGTCACCATGCCCAGTTTATGTGATGCTGGAGAACTGAACTCAGGGCTCTGCACTTGCTGGCAAGTGCTCTAACCACTATGCTATTCCTGCAGCCCTCTTTGTCAGTTTGTAAACAGGTGGAATTACACTAGACTAAAAGTTCTGGTGGTGGTTGTAACTGCAGTTCTGGGGATTAAAATCAGGGCCTTATGCATGCTGAGCATGTACTTTCCCAAGCTACACACCCAATCTACATTAAATGATTCTTAATTTAGAATGGATAGGTAGATTTCAAGGGGCCCATGGTGGTTTGGATCTGGAGTGTCCCCTAAAAGCCTCATGTTCCTATGGATACTGTTAGGAGGTGGGGCTTGGCTGGAAGGGGTGGATGCTTGGGGACAGACCCAGAGGGGCGTGTGCTGGTCTTGCCATTCCTCCCAGACTGGCCTCAGTTCTACCATGCTGCTGTGAGAATCTCGGTCTAAGTTGTGGATGTCAGGTATTGAGTCACAGCAGCAAAAATGTAACTAAGACAGTTCCTAAAATGTATATGCAAAATTGTGCATGTGCATTTTTATGAGGAAAGAATCCTTAGTGCTCATCAGAATCTTAAAGAAATCAACATCAAGTAAGCCCCGCATTTTTCAGCCTTTCTAGCCATGAAATTTTCCAATTATCTTTATGGCCTTCTTTTCAAGATCTGAGAGGTGGAACAACTATTCTATTTCTACCTTTGTCCTGTCATTTAAAATATTGCTTTACCACATATCACTCTGCGCAGGCTGCTATAAAAGGTTAGAATGAGGCCTGGGAAAGGACAAGAAAGAAGAAACCTTCTCAACTGAAAATAATCTAACCTAAATGCTCATCAACAGACAGAATTTCTAAATAAATTATTCAGACAAAGGAAGAAATAGAAATTGTGTACTGACATGGAAAGATCTTTAAAATAAATTAAATCATAAAAGTAGACTGTGGAGCTGAGCCTGTGGCACAGGCCTGTAATCTCAGCACTCTGGTTAAAGTCCAGCTTGGGTAACTTAGAGAGATTCTATCTCAAAATTAAAACTAAAAAATGAGCTGGGGATGTAGTGAAGGCCCTGGGTTGGAGCCTTAGAACCAAAACAACAAAAACAAAACATACCACACAGACACAGTAAAACAGTGAATTCAAAATATTGCCATGCATGTATGTTAAGTGGGAAGGAACAGATGTACATATGTGTGTACATATGTGTGTGTAATTATATACATAGTTACTTGCTTACATATCCACAAACTATTTCTGGGAGGATACCCTGAAATATTATTATCATTGGCTACCTGTGATGGAATATGGAAAGAACATAGGATTGGAGGGAGCCCTTTTAACTGTTATCATCCTATATTTAAATTTCAGGGGATGGGGTTATAGTTCAGTGGTTAAAGAGCTTGCCTATCAAGCTCAAGGCCTGGGGTTCAATTCCTCAGCACCACAGAAACCAGGGATGGTAGCATATACCTGTAATCTCAGCATTCAGGAGGCTGAAGCAGGAGGATTGCCATGTGTTTAAGGCCAGCCTGAGCTATACAGGGAATTCAGAACTGGCCTGGATTATAGAGTAAGATCTAATTCCAAAAAAAAAAAAAAAAACCATTTTTTTTTTTTTTAAGACTGGGGCCATAACACAGTGGTATAGTGCTTGCTTAGCTTGGTCCTGGATTTAGTCCTCAGCACTGAAAAAAAATTAGAATCTTAAAAGTCTACTAAGTTTTGGATATTATTGCAATACAACAATCATACTCCAAAAAGGCACACTATGTCCCCAGGTTAAGGAATTGTCACAAGATGAAAGTATCTGTGTAATTAATACCCTCAGAAAGTCTCTTCCTTTCCTCAAATTGGTAACTATCCTGACTTAAAAAACCGTGGGCCTATTTTTGCATAATCGTGATTTTCATGAAAATGGAATGCTACTGTATATTATCGTCTGTGTCTGGCTTTTTTTTTTTTTTTTTTTTTGAGACAGGGTCTCCCTCTGTAGCCCTGGCTGTTCCTGAACTCACTATGGAGCCCAGGATGGCCCTGGACTCAGGGCAATCCTTCTGCCTCAGCCTCCTGAGTGCTGGGATTACAGGTGTGCACCACCACGCCCAGTTTATGTGGTGCTGGGGAATTGAACTCAGATACTTAGCACTTGACTTAGCGCTTGCTAAGAAAACACTTTAACTGCTGAGATTTCCTCCAGCCCTCTGGCTTCTTATGTTGGTAAAGTTCATCATGCCTTATCTGAAATAATCCTTTCCTTCTTATGGATCTACTGTTGACAGTAGTCCACTGTGTGAATATAATTTATTTACCCTTTCTATTGTTGTTGGTTATTAGGGTTATTTCCAATATGAGGTGTTGGGGTCCTTAGGGCCAGAGAGCCTCAGCATCGCTGATCTTGGGAGTTCCTTCCCACGAAGAAGTGTTTACTGTTTGTAATTTGAGCCAGGTGTTATTGCTTGTAATTTGAGCCAGGCATTATTGCTTGTGGTTTGAGCCAGGTATTTTTGCTTAAACACGGGGCTGCTCCTTATCAGTCCTGATAAGCAAGTAAAAAAGCTGGAAAACAAGGGGGGTATAAATGGAAGGCTGTGGGAAATGAAGTGTCTTTTGCAGCATCTTTGCCTTTGCGAGAGTCCATGTAATTTTCAATCCGTGCTCCCCCACTGGAGTACCCGTTGACTGACTGAGTGGGCTCAGTCAATGAGGCCATTACAAACAGCACTACTACTAATGTTCTTACATGTATCTTTCTCTCATCTCTGTTGCTGTCTCTATCTGTTTGTCTGTCTCTCTCCCTCTCTATTTGAGACATGGTCCATGGTCTCACTCTACAGTCCAGGCTGGTCCTGAACTCACTATGCAGCCCAGGCTGACCCTGAATGCTTGACAATCCTCCAGTCTCAGCCTCCTGAGTACCGAGATTATAGGCATGTGGCAACAAGCCCAGCTTATGTGGTGCTGGGGAATCAACTAAGGGTCTTGTACTTGCTAGGCAGGCACTTTAAATGCTCAGCTACACCTCTAACCGTGTGCGTGCATGCGTGCGTGTGTGCGTGCGTGTGTGTTTTGAATGTCTTTCAGTGTAGGTATATATATATTTTTTTGCAGCTATACCTGGGCATTCAACTACTGAATTATAGAACATGCATATGTTCATCTTTTACAGGTACTCTCAGTTTTATAGGTAGTTTCCAATTTAGGTCCTATGAGCAGGGTATGAGGGTTCTAATTCTTCTTCACTCTTGTTAACACTTGGAATAACTTAGTACGGTGAAGCTTTATGGTTGGTCTGTTTGCTTTAGCCATCCTGGTGGATACATAGTGGTAATGCATTGAGATTTTGATTTGCAATACCTTTGTCTGTAGAGTTTACGTACCTTCCATGCACTGGCTATTTCAATACTGTCCTTTAAAAACTTGACTTACTTATGTATTTTACCCATTTTTATTTTTAAATACTGAGCCAGGCCTAGTGTCATAGGCCTTTTATTTTCTATTTATTCATTTATGGTTTCTACAGGTGTGTCATGTGCCACCACACCCAACCTACAATGGTGCTGGGGAATCAAACCCAGGGCCCCTGCACTTGCCAGGCAAGTGCTCTTAACTGCTGAGTTGTACCTCCAGCGCCTTTTATTTTTTGTGCTAGAATTAAACCAAGGGCCTCTCAAATGCCAACCACATGTTCTGTAACTGAGCTACAGCCCTGTCCCTTGTCCATTTTTAAAACTGGGTAATCTGCTTTTCTCATTGAGTTTTACAAGTTCTTCACATATTCTACATATGATCCCTTGCACATATATGCAAATATCTTTTCCCTCTCTGTAACTTCCCTTTTTACTTGGTATTTTGGTGAATTATTGTTAATGTAGTCCAACTCATTCATTTTTAAAAATAATTCTTTGATGATTTTTGAATGCCTATTTGAGAGATATTTTTCTACTGTAAGATCAAAATGTTTGGAAACCCTCACTTGAGACCCTTTCTTGACCTCTCTGTGAGAGCTTTACTTTCTCAATAAATCTCTTCTTGTAAAATCTCAGGGCTGGTAGTATAGCTCAATGGTTCAAGTGCTTTCCTAGCAAGTGCAAGGCCCTGGGTTCAATCTCCCAGAAGCACACAAGCCAGGCATGGTGGCCCATACTGTAATCTCAGTACTCAGGAGGCCAAGGTAGAAGGATTGCTGTGTGTTTGAGGCAAGCCTAGACAACATAGCGAGTTCAGAATTAGTCTGGACTACAGAATGAGACCTTGCCTCAAAAAAAAAAAAAAGAAGCGTTCTTGTATTTTATCTCCTATTAGTTTTATTATTTACATTTAGGTCTTTTATTTAGCTTTGCTTTTGTTGTTGCTTTTTTTTTTTGGGGGGGGGGGTGTGCTTTGGTGCTGTGGATTGAGTCCAGAGCCTTCTGTATGTATTTATCACTGAACTACATTCCAATCTATAATCAATTTTTAAGTTATTTTTGTGTATGGCATAAAACAGTAGTCAAGGGTCATCTTTTTTCATATTATCCAGACTAAATGGCTAAGTACTGCAGTGTCACCTTAGTCATATACTAAATGCCCAGATATATGAATAGGTTTCTGTATTCTTCACTAGTTCCACTGAACAATTTGTCTAACTTTGAGACAATGCCACATTGTCCTAATAACTGTAGATTTATATAGCCTTGCTATTATTAGAAAATTTTTTTTAAAAGAAACACAGGAACTGGGGATATGGCTCGGCAGAAGAGCATTTGTTTACCTTGCAGAAAGTCCTAGGTTTGATTTCATGGTAGTGAAAGAAAAGGAAAGAACACAGAGATAGAAGAAAGATCTGTCTCTCCACATCTTATGTAGTAGCATAGTTCCTGCTGGAGCACCTAAAATGGCACCCTACACCATTGCTGACCACGTCAGCCTGAGAGCAAAGAACCCACTCCAGGGAAGGAAGTGGAGGACAAAGAAACAGTCCTTTCATAAGGCCAGTGATATTGATGGTAAACCTGAACTCACAGTGATATTCTGAGAACTGAGTAAAATACTATAAACTTAAACAGTGACGTAGTTAATGTGTGGCACTTTTTTTTTCCAGCACTGAGAACAGAATCTAGGACCTTGGCACTGAACTACATTCCCAGCCTGTTTTTATTCTAGATGGGTTTTTACTAAGTTTTAACTTCATTATCCAGGCTGGGCTCAAAAATGGCAATCCTGCCACAACTTCCCAGAGTGTACCACCACACCTGGCCTTGGCACTGAATAAACATCAACTTTTATTATTATTTTCATTTTTATATTCCTCATACCAAGCATGTGTCTAGCAGAGAGAAAATATGTGATGATAAGCTCATCACTATTTTAAAATTTAGAACTTGAGGGAATTTAGAGATGATTTTGTCCTGGTTCTTCATCTTTCTGGGGGAAGAATATGAAGTGCAGAGAGACTAAAAAAGTCCTCCAGAGTCACAGAGCCAGAAAGGACAGATCCCAGTCTTCTTTAACTGAAATGCAGGATCATTTCACAGTATACTAGCATCCTTAACAGCGGTGGCCAAATTATTTTGCCAGCCTTGCTATGAGTGAGCAAGGACTATGAGTGAATCAACTTCACAGACTCTACATCACAGTGCAGAAACCTAGTTCTGTCTTCTTCTGACCCCGCAATGGCCTTGGCCAAAATGTAGCAAAGAGAACTTCTCACCACAACAGTGAGCACCAGTTAGTGCTGTGAGAATACTCAAGTCTGAATGCAATGGGGAATGCCTGAAATTTTCCAGCAGAGTGGGAAAGAGCTTCTCTGCATCCTGCAGGAGGCTTCTCTTAGCCAGAGAAGATGCCACGGCTCTTCACATGTGTTGCTTTAGTTGAACACAGAAAGCAGATTTCAGTGTTCCTATTGGCATCTCACTTGCTTTTTCCATGTTGGCCTAGATCTCCCAGACCAATCCATATCATCAAGAGCCCATTGTAATATTATATATACAGTTATGAGCCAGGGAGCAAAAGCTTAGCTGCATATAATGACAGATTTTCTATAATTTCACCTGCACAATCATTATTACATTTATCCTATCTTCTCTATTCCTACTGAGTTTATACCTTTATGACTGCTATAGGGAGTTATTAAACTATATGTGTAAGAAATGTGCATGAACATGGCTATACTTTGAGAATCTCATCCTGACTACACAAGGAAGACAGCCAGAGAAGAAAGGAGGCTAGCAGAAAGGTGATAGGGGAAATGGGCTACTGTCCATGATCAAAATGAGGTACTAATATGACAGGTCTGGATTCACTATGGGATGGTTCATGATAGGCATTCTTACATCCTAATAGGACTGCACTATTACCCTCCAAATGAACTATGGTGATAAATTACTAAAGTACTTCTGGATAGAAATGTTCACATAACCTACCCCTAATTTATAGATAAAAAAACTAAGGTCCTCTGGTAGCAAGCTATTTGTCCAAGGATATTGGAAAATGTTGCTCAGAAAGCACAGATAGAGAAAGGAAGGAAATTAGGATCACAGGTGGTTACAGCTGGAAGGGATCATAGAGATAGTTTAGGCTTTCCTTTCTAATTTTACACATGGGGGAAGTTAAGACCCACAAAGGGGAAATGGCTTGTTTAAGGTTACAATAATAAGAAAGTGGCAGAGGTAACCAGGGCTGGACTCTGGGTCTAGGGACTCAATCTCAGTCTTCATTCTCTAAAGTGAGATGATCCATTTTTCACTACAAGTGGTATTTTTTAGGGTGGGAAAATTGGAAAGCAATTTCATCATCCTACCCTTTGAAAAGGCTACAGCACATTAAGCTTCCAGAAGTTCTTGTGATGAATATAACAACATTTACAGCTGGGGATTTGGATGATTTAGTGATGGCCAAAACAAGCTTTGAGGGGCATACTGAGTGAGCATGTTAATAATATGGTCACACAATCAGAAAACAGGGCCAGAGAGGCTAGCCCTGACTGGGGAGGCAAGGAGGCACAGCCTGGCACTACATAAAGAACACCCAACTCAGGTGAAGCTAAAGAAAAATCTGGATTCAAATCCTAACTACCTGCTTAGACACTACCTGACACTGGATGACCCCTTTAGGCCTGTTTCCTTATCTGTAACAGTGAAGGTTATTGTGGAGCACAATGTAGTGAATTTATATAAAATAAAAACAGATGTTGGATGGATTTAAGCCACTGTCAGCTCAAATGTTGGTTCTGGAAATTGGTGGTCACCTGAGTAAGTCTTTTGATATCTCTGGGTCTCATATTCCTCATATAGGGTCTTTAATAACCACTGGATATTCTGAAGATTAAAATAAACATACAAAAAATTAAAATGAATTAAATATTATATTTGTAATACTATAAAATAAAGTGATTGTGTGTGTTTGTTGGGGATTGAATTGAGGGCTTCACACATGCTAAGCAAATGCTGTAGAACTGGGCTACACTCCTTGCAAAATAATGTTTTTAAAGCCTGGCACATAGTAGATATAGCACCTAGTATATAATACTCAATAGTTAGTAACTTTAAAAAAGGTTGAGTAATGTACACAGGTGGGACATTATTAATACTATAAATTGGAAGTCAGCTGCTACCAGTATGAACTTATTAAGCACCTGCTATGCACAAAGGGCAGGTTCAACCACTCTATAGACATGTATAATAAAAATAGAAAACATAGCCTTAGTCCTCAATGAGGTTACAGTCCATAGAGAGAAAAACACACATGAATGAGCAAATCCTTTCAATATTTTTTTGCAAATCCTTTCAATTTTTTTTGCAAATCCTTTCAATTTAATCATAAAAGCACACTAACACTTAAATATGAGGTAAGTTCAACACAAGCTCCCTTGACTTCATCACGCTAATTAAACTCTTACAGGGAACACAAAAGCAACTTCTTTAGGTGGATACAATTGAAAGAGTAGTGAACTAAGTCAAGATTCCAAGGTTTCTGGCATGACATATGAAAGTATATTGTAGTTATTGTATAAATAGTGTTTTTTAAAAAGGTTGATTTAGACGTGCCTACTTCTCAGGTCCCATCTCCCATCATTCCCTAATTCCCAATCGAGAGTCCAGAATTAACAAACCACCGAGTTTTCCAAGTGCTCCTCAAGGATCAGCATCTCCCCACCTTTGCCCAGAATGCTTGCCCTCCCTGCAGAGAACTTTGATTTCCTGGCCTGCACTCTTTTTATAAGAAACTTCTATTTGTCTTTTAAGATTCAGCTGAAGCTCTTCCAAGAAGCCTTCCATGATTCCTCATGCTGAGTTAAGTACTTCTACTGAGTGCTCATAGCTGCCCTTTCATGGCAACACTATCATTTATTGTTTCTATTTATCTATTCAGTAAATATTTGCTGACCACTGATAAGGAGCCCAGGTAGGGTTAGCATTAGATATGACAGTAAGACAGCAAGCACAGTCCTTGTTCACTGAAGCTAGCAAGCCACAGGGAAAGGCACTTTTAGAATAAACAATTATGAGAAGTTGCACATATTGAAAAAGAACAAAGTGCTACAGTATGGCAAAAAGAAGTACTAATGCTATCACCATCATCATTATCATCATCATCATCATCATCATCACTTACAGGCACTGTTTCAGACACCACTAAATGCTTAAAGTATTCTCACTTAACTCCTCACTGAAACATTGGGAAGTATACACTCCTACATTACTGTGGCTTAGAAAAGTTAAACAGTGTGTCCAAGGACACACAACTACAAGCATCAGAACTGAATATTTAACTTAGACCTGCCCAATTCCAAGGCATCTCTCTTAAGGTCTGCTTTTCCTTCTAAGGACAATGTACATAGCCCACCAGTTTCCTCAATGTCTATTCCCTGTTTTAACTGGACACATGGCCATTTGTAACAAACATGACATCCCCTAACCAATCCTGTAGCTAGGAATGGTTGAGGCCAAGTTATAGTCTGCAGGTAGGAGCAGGAATGATGTGTGCAGCCTCTTCAGTAGGTTCTCAATGAGAAGAAGCATGTCCACTGCTGTCCCCACAGGCTGAACTGTGGAAACGATGGCTAATGGGGAAGCTGCCACCTCGTTTCATAAGAGCAGCACTATGGGACGTATGGGAGAACAAAAGGCCAGGATATCCACTTACGCTATTTTTTTCTCTACACACTTATGCTACTACGTGAGGAAGAAAAGTCTATTATGATAGTCACAGCAATGTCTTTACTCCTATAAGAAGGTATTACAGGTGGGCCTGTGGGCACAGGCCTAGAATCCCAGCACTCTGGGAGGCTGAGGCAAGAGGATCACACGTTTGAACTCAGCCTGGATGACTTAGTGACTTAGTGAATCCCTGTCTCAAAATCAAAAGTGAAAAATGGGCTGAGGATGTAGTGTAATGAACTGTGAAGACCCTAGGCTCAATCCCCAGGACTATCCAAAAAAATAAATAAATATAAAGGTACAATGACTTATTCATCTTTCTGCCTCCAGAGCCCACCACTATTACATATTGGACTTACCTGAACTAAATTCTGGCTCTAGTTCTGTCATTTACTATTTTGGTTTTGATTCTGTCACTTAATGCTATTTCTCAGTCAGTTTTCTTTTCTCCTGTCTATAAGACAAGCTGGAGAATCAAAAGGCCAAGTTTTCAAGTTTATTCTGGGTACAAAAAGTCTAAGAATATTGTTCTTTGTGAAACACCTAGAAATACTTATCAGTGTTCCTTCATCAGACATAGCAAGCAGGGCTGGAGTAATAGCACAGTGGTTAGAGCTGGGCAAGGCCCTGAGTTCAATTTCCCAGCACCACATAAGGTGGGCACACCCGTAATGCTAGCCCTTGGAAGCCTGAGAGAGGAGGACTGCCATGAGTTCAGGACCAGAAGAGGGGTTATATCAGCAGCAAGGAAATAAGTGCTGGGTACCTTCTGTATTGAGCATAAGAATTAACTGTGTAGTCTTGAGGTTGCTGGGCTCAAAGTGGGCCAGACTGAAACCAAGAGTAGAAAAAATTGGGAATCTGGCTACTTGTTTTATCAAGGCTCCGGGCTTAAGGGGACTCCTTCTAATTTATCCAATCTAGCTCCTGAGGGGGATAAAAGTCAGAGGCACTTAGGACACAGCCTCTGTAAGATGGCAGATGAAAGCTTTACACTGTAATGCCACTGCAGGAAGTGTGGAGCTTGGAGCAGATTCTACCACTGCCCACTACTATAGTGCTGGCCACCCCGGGACACTGCATGGCATGGAAGAAAAGCCTACAGCCCTAACCAAAGGGAGTACTGCTCTCTTCAAGAAAGCAAGGTCATTTGGCACCAGCTGCTTACAGATGGTGGGTTGTATTTTCCAGCACTGGTTTTCAAACCTTTTAAGCATCTTTATTGACCACTTTCAGTTCAGCCTGATCAATATTTTACTATCCCCTGCTTGATGACAAATTCTGTGCCGGGCACTGAGAATACAGGGAAAAATGAGACAAGACCTCCACCCTTAGGTATATCATAATCTCGAAGGAGAGACTGTCTGGATAGTTAAATGTAGGTGGTAAGTCCTAGGACAGAAGAGGCAAAAGGAACTTTGGTAGCTCATGGTAAGACAAATAACCCAATGCAGAAAACTCAAGGTTTTTCAGAACAGGAGAGTTATTTGCATTCCATTTCAAAAGTGGTGGTGGGGCTGAGGGAATGAAGCAACAGTTGGTGTACTTGCCTACCAAGCACAAGACCCCGAGTTCAATTCTTCAGCACCACACAAACTGGCATGGTGGCACATGCCTGTCATCCCAGCACTCGGAAGGCTGAGGCAGTACTGCTGAGTGTCGAAGGCCAGTCTGGACTATGTAGTGAGTTCAGGACCAACCTGGACCACAGAGAGAGAGACCCTGGGTCAAAAAGATAAAATAAAAAAATAAAATAATGGAGTCAGCCAGATGAAGAAGGGGAGAAAATCTTCCAAGCAGGAATAACAGCATGCGAGAAGCCTTCAAACAGTAGGATAATGCAGAGGAAAAGCAAGAGGCCCAGTACAGTTAAATTACAGTCTCTGTGATACGGGAGAAGCTGGGGACAGCGACAAGAACACATATCATTGTGCTTTTTTAATACCAGGGGTTGGTTGGAGTATGACTGATTGATTGAAAGAGAGCAAGAGAGATGACTCTGCAGTCCAGGCTGGTCCTCTCAACTCACTATGTACCCCAGGCTGCCCTGCAACTCATGGCAATCCTCCTGCCTCAGCCTCCTGAGTGCTGGGATTACAGACCTGTGCCACCACACCCAGTTTATGTGGTGCTGGGGAATCAAACTCTGGGCCTTGCATTTGCTTGGCAAATGCTTTAACCACTGAGCTACACTCCCAGACTCTAACCTCTGTGCTATACCTCCAGCCCCCAACATGATATAATTACAAATTATCTTAGGAGGATCTCAAGAAATTTGTTGTGCTTTGTTTTGTTGTCGTACTAAGGAATGAACCCCAGGGCCATCACATTGAGCTACATCCCCAGCCTCTTTATTTTTTATTTCAAAACAGGGTCTCACTAAATTGCTCAGGCTAATCTTGAACTCAGATGATCCTCCTTGCTTCAGCCTCCCAGAGTGCTGGGATGACAGATGTGTGCCATCACACATGGCTTCACAAGAAACTTTTCAAAAATAGTAAAAACAAAACAAAACCTACCCACTCAAAATTAATTTTCTTTCCCATTAATTTATGTGAGACATTTATCTATTCATTTGTCTATTTGTTTATTCAATTTATAGTAATACAAGGAATCAAGCCCAGAGCCTTTACACTGAGCTACATCTCTAGCCCATTTTTAATTTTTGATTTTGAGACAGGGTCTCACTAAACTGTTCAGGCTGGACTGGAACTTACAATCCTCCTGTCTCAGCCTCCTAAGCACTAGGATTACAGGCATGTTCCACCATGACAACTTTATGTGTGACTTGAGAAGAGAAATATCCTAAAATAAAACAACTTCAACAATTTACTGTAAGGGGTCACAATTCAAAATGAATGTAAATCACTCTCTCTAAATTGTAATAGAATTTTTAATCTTCCTTTTATTGCTTATCACTTTCCACCCGGGAACATAATAGTCTGCATTGTACTAGCTACCCAAGCATGGTCCTGTTCACTCACTCTGTGAAATTATTTTTCAAACCATTTCCCATGGTAAAGCATCAACAGAGCCCAGCATAGGCTAGTACATGGTAGATGTTTAAAAAAAATATTACATAGCATCACTGTATATTTTTTTTTTTTTGGCAAGGTCTTGCTCTGTTGTCCAAGCTGGTTTTGAATTAAATATTGTAGCCAGGCTGGCCTCAAACTCATGGCCTGCCTCAGTTTAAGTGCTGGTAATATAAGCATGAGCTACCACACCCACAAGTTTCTCAGTCTCTGTGGATAATCTGATAAAAGCTATGGAAGTAGTCCATTGGCATAGCACTTGTGTACTAAGCATAAGGCCCTGGGTTTTATCCTCAGCACCAGGAGAAAAAAAAAATCAAATAAATGCTACAAACTCACTTCCCAGAAAAACTCACCTACAGAATATATTTTTCATATAGTCTCAGCATACCATGCCTAGGAGTGTAAAGTTAATTTGCCCAAAGTCACAAAACTGAAAAGTAGCAGAGCCAAGCCTAGAATACAAATTTCCTGGGGTTTTACACTTGAGATTGCTGTCGGGTTTTTTGTTTTTGTCTTTGTTTTTGTCTTTCTGTTTTGTTTTCCTAAACAGAACCGGGAACTGAACCCAGGGCTTTCACATTGAGCTATAGCCCTTTCAACTTTTTGAGACAGGGTGTCACAAAGTTTCTAAATTGTCCAAGCTGGGCTCAAATTTGCAATCTTCCTACCTTAGCTTCACAAGAGTTCTGGGATTACAGGTGTGTGTTACACACCCAGATTCTGTGTTTCTAATACATTAATATATTCAAGGAAACAATTTTAGTAGAATATATCATGCTGGGAGCCTGCCTGACACAAGCCTCAGCGATGAATATTCTTCTCATTAAATGGCTGGACATAAGGATGATGCTTAAAAGAACATTGTAAATTTATGTTTTTTGAGGCCATATAAAGTATTTTGGATTGAGAGAGAGGCAGTGGGAAATGTGTGTGGTTATGTAGGAGAATTAAAATGATGAAGTCTCCCCAAGTAGAATAATAAAATCTTCTCAACTGCGCCATTTACTGGAAATGACAAAATCAAGACTCAAAGTTAGATACTCTGACTTTCAAACCAGTGTTGTGTCCACTTCACCATAAAATCTTCTGCATACAGAGAATAATTCAACCACTACAGCTACGGCCAGCAAAATGAACAAAATAACTATATAATGCTTTGAACTAACTTCCAGTGATAATGGATTCAAAGCACACACATACATGTATTTTAAGTCTCCAAATTATTATTATATTATTGTTATTATTTTGTACCGTAGATCAGGGCCTTCACACTGAGATACATCCCCATCCCATTTCTGTTTTTGATTTTGAGACAGATTCTCCTTAAGTTGTTAAATTGCTCAGACTGGACTCAAATTTGCAATCTTCCCATCTCAGCCTCTCAGAATGCTGGGATTACAGACCAGCACTACAGGTTCCCAGCATACAAATACTACAAAAATCTGCTATTTGGCTGAAAATGACAATCTCTCTTAACTTACCAAACATAATCCATTCAACTAACATGACATTGTAATTTCTATTCTGACTTCCATTCTAAACTAAGTACTAAGAAAAAATTTTAATTAATTAAGTATCACAAATAATAAAACCCAACCATTTGCTTTTTACTGTGATAATCTGGTCATGAGACAAAACTGGAAGCTGGAAGAATCAACTCCAATCTATATAATCATAAACTAAATAACTAGAGTGGATTGAGGACCAACTCCCTATACTTTCCAGCTATAGTATCACCCAACCTATGTACATGTGATCCTCAGGTCTTTGTAAAAGCTGCACACTATCCTTTCCTAAGGATTCTCCTCCTATCCCCTTACCTCTTCTGCTTTGATTAGGTGTTTATATCTTCCAATGCCATGAGTGGGCTTTGTCTTGTATTGCCGAATAGAACTCAGTAAAATGCCACCTAGAAGGGAAATATAAGACAAATCTGTTTCTAAGCTTCTTCAGAGGCAGAGAGATCATGTGTGAAGAGACAAATTCTCCACTGCAACTGGGAACATATGGAGCTAGAGTTTCCTCCTGGGGGTTTAAACAAGCCTAGGATTTCTGAACTGAATCTCAGTTTGACCACATTTTCTCTCCTTTTAACTCCTGAAACATGATCTAATCCCCACCACCCACCTTACTTTTAAAAATTCTATCCTGCAAAAGCCACTGGAGTGAGGAGGACAAAATATATTCCAATCAGACTCTCATCTCCTCTTGTTCCTTAACAGGCAATAATTCTTTTGAAATTTTATAAAAGGAATGATAATAGAGAAAGGCAGGAAGCAAAAAATAACCAGCAAAGAGAACACAGAGTTCTATGAAGTTTTTAAAATCACCTTGTGCTGGGGATGTAGCTTAGCAGCAGGGATTAACATGCACAAGTCTCAAGTTCAATCTCCAGAAGCATAAAACAAACAACAAAAGTTATCTAATTTCATTTATTTATGTACGTATATAAAAATAACCAGCATATTATTATTAAGTGCACAACAGCAAAAACAAAACAAAACAAAACAAAAAAAACCCCTAGTTACAGAAGTGTACACATTTGTGACCACTGAAGAGATTATGTCAATTTGAGGCAATCAGGAACTACGCCTGGATTAGGGTTTAGGAACCATGCATAGATTAGACAATTAGGAGCCTGCATTAGACAGTTAGGAACTAGCCTTGATTAGAGTGTGAGTGATTTGTGGGCCAGCGAATGAGGGAAGAACAACTACACAGATGTGGGAGGCCCAACCGGGAACTGGAAAGGTATAAAAGAAAGAAGGATTGTTACAGCTTTTCCTCTGGGAAAACTCTCGTGCTTGCAATTGTTTATGGACACTGCAGATCTTTATCACAGATTTGTTCCAGATTTGACTTGCTCCTGTCCACCCATCTTAGATCTTCAGTTGCCAATCTTCAGTCTCTGGTCTTCACCATGGTTCTTTGAACAACTGAGATCTGCAGCAGACTGTCACTGGCTGTCCTGCAGTCACAGACAGGTGTTTTACCTCATGGCTAAGCAGGCATTGGACCTTCCAGATCTTGCACATGCAGGCTGCCATCTTGGACTATCTCTGTCCTCAGACTTGTAAGCCTTCCAAATAGATCCTTTTAGTGGTAACTTCTGTCAATACTGCCTTTTGTAAGAACCCAAACTAATACAATATGTATGCTGCTATTAGGTTTAAAAAGATCTCAGTATACACATATAAAGTGGTGGCTCCCAAATCCCCCTTCAAGGAATGACTTGCTACCATTATCTTGCTTTCATATAAATATACACAGATATACGTTCCCTTGTAATCCACATTAATAAGTAAATAAAACTGGTAACTCAAAAAATAGGTGAAATTACCGATAAGTAGCTCAACAAGTAAAAAGTAGAACTGCCATTTAAACTTGGGTCTGAGAGCACAAGCCTATTATCCCTGCACCCTAGGAGGCTAAGGCAGGAAGATCACAAACTCAAACCCAGCCTGGGCAACTTAGCAACTTAGTGAGACCTTATTTTAAAATCAAAAACAAAAAAATGGTCTGGAGATACAGCTCATATGAAGGGCTTGGGTTTAAACCCCAGCAACACAAAATTAAACAAACAAACTTGGGTCCATTTGATTTTACAGCCGTATCCATAAATATTAGGTCATCACACTTGAATTTCTAGAACATAAAACCTGGCTAGGCGCAATTGTTCCTAGCTCTGGTCTCAGTTATTTCGACCCTTATAATGGAACCAGCCCTATATAGATTTGTTACTTTCTGAAGTCTCAGTCTAGGTTCTGCTCCCTTTCCTCTTGGATCCTATGACTGTCCTTATCTCCTTAGGTCCACCATTCTGTCAAAGGATAACACAATGTGACAATGGAAAAAGATAAGTGACATCAAGTGAAAAGATTTCTTAGCCCTCACCCCTCTTATTTCTAGTACTGGAGTTTAAAACCTGGGCCTTGCATATACTAGGCAAATGTTCAACCAATAACCCTTCTAAAATCTTAGTTTCAGACAGTGCTTCACTAAATTATTAGCTGTCTGAACTTGGGATCCTTCTGCTACAACTTCCCAACCATCTAGTATTGTAGGCATATGCCCGAATAGACTCTTTTTTTCTAAAATGGGGCTTCCAAACAGGTCTGCTCTATGCCAGGCCAACCAAAGGTAGTCTTGGCTTCAAAACACTTCCCTGCATTTACAATCCTCATTATTTTATCAAGACAATTAACTGAGATTATGGGTCTACTCATGATATGGATTATATGACAAGAACGAGACAGAGACTGGGACAGTTACAAAGATAAATAAAATATGCTACTTTCCCATGAGACATTCAAGGTCTATTAGGCAAGAAAAATGGGAAAGCAGATCCTTACCTCAAAGGGCATAAAGTTCTTAATAAAGATGAAGGCAATGCTGTGAGTGCTTGCAGGAAGAAAAAACCAACTGTATTGTGGCAACGGCACAGGCTGTAAAGGAAAAGGTCCCAAAGAGGTGACAGCTGTGTTCCTGAGTAAGTACTTTATAGGGAAGCACTTATAAAGTAAGAAAGAGAGGTATGATCGATCAGAAATTCCCCAAGATCAATAAGCACAAATGAGGTATCATTACTGACTGCTGCCTGAACCCCATCTCTCTGAAATTAACACCTTTAATCTTCAAGGCTATGGGCTTCAGACCCTTTAACCTGAGATCCTACCCAAGAAGCTGATACCCAAAACTTCTTCATGACTACACAATGATCCTTTATTTCATCCTCTAGATTTGACAGATTAATCCTTCTAAAACACAAATCTAATCATTGCTCTCATTCATTAATTAATTTATTCATTGCACAATTTTAAAAGTCAGAAACAACAAAAGACACATAGCAAGTCTTTGCCATATTTTTCAATGTTTGATGGTTTTCCATTGCCCAAAGTTGAAATTTCTTAAGTAATCATGTAAAGACCTTAATTTTATAACCTATTTCCAACTACTTCACCTCATCTCCTAGTTCTGCAGACCTTCAAAACGCTGCTCTGTCACACTGACAGAGACCTGTCATCCTAGCACTGTGGGAGGCTAATGCAAGAGAATTTCAAGTGTGTGCCCAGTCTGGGCAACTCAACAACTTAACAAGACCCTATCTCAACATAAAAAAAAAAGCCAGGCCCAGTGGCACAAGCCAGAATTTTGGAAGGCTGAGGCAAGAACATTGAGAGTTCAAGCCCAGCCTGTGCAACTTAATGAGACACTGCCTCAAAATAAAAAAATAAAATTGGCAGAGGATGTAGCTTAGTATGAAGGTGCTGGATTCAATCCCCAGAACAAAACAAAACCAACCAACCAACCAAACAAAACAAACCAAGCTATGAATATAGCTCAGTAGGAAAGCCCTGGGTTTATGCCCCAGTACCAATGAATAAGTAAAAATATAAAAGAAAACCGAGATGTCAGCCACCATGTTTAACTATATAGAAACTCAATCATCCACCTGTGATTTAAAAAAGCAGAATGAAAACCGAGATACTGACGCCCACAAAGTTCAAAAGCCTGTAACTACTTGCCTCAGTCTCTCATCTGCAGGAAGGAGACATTTTAAAATTCAAAATGGAACAATTCCTATAATTAGAGCAACTGGTTCATTAAAAAGCTGGTTCAAACAACTGTTAAATTAACTGTTTTCCCCCTGAAATGAAAGGTTTAGTCAAATTACCAGTAGTTAAATTGCTTAATTAGCCAGTTGTTTTAATTGTAAAATGTGTAAGTTTGAAAGCCTTTGATTTCCAGTAAGTTCAACTAGATTCTTTTCCTTTACATTGTTTCATTAAACTGGGATTCTTGCTATTGCTGTAACATGGCAGGCTCCTAAAAGAAAAGGCCATTCTTCACTGACAAGGACAGAAAAGGAAGCTTTGAAAATCCACATTCCAAAAGGAAGCTTTGAAAACCTTTCAATTACCACAATTATGAGATGTAAGCACACATTTATTTCTCCCACATCCTATCATCTCCCTTTTCTGTGCAATGTCAGAGACAGCTATCCTTCAATATCTTTGCTTACTAATCTGGGAATTAAAACCACCAATCCAGGATGGGGGTAAAGAACTTTATCTTTTTTTTCAAAAATGGAACAAGCATTTTTAGTAGGATGATATAGGTAGGAAAAGGAGGAAAACTGTAATAACTTTAGCCAAAGATCTAATTACAACAGTCCCTCCGTTCAACAGATTCTAGGTCCTCAAAGGCAGCAACAACGCCTCACTCAGCATATAGCATATGCTACATCATGTATATTTAAAAAAAAAAAGAAGAAGAAAAAGTTCTTGAGACATTTTACCAAGACTATCTGCAATGATTCATCCTTGGCAAATCTGTCCCTGGCAGCTGCCTACTCTTTATCAAAAATTCTATTCATTTATTTCAGTTCTTCTAATCACTTGATTCTTAAATATATCAGGTTTCTCTGACTCTTTTTGCTCATGCTGTGATGAGAATACTCTAAGTTCCTGTCATTTAACCTTTTAAATTTATTTCTGTATACTACTTCTACATGACTATTATATTTAATAAGAAAAAGACAGTCACCAAAACTAGGTCCATTCTTGGATAGAGCCAGCTGGAGTGGTACCCAGGCTCACACACAGAGCGGATGGGTAGAGGGAGGAAGAGGCACTGCTTCCTCTTTTTCTCTTCTGAACTCCATTATCATCAATTTGGAAATATCTGGGCTGGGCCCAGTGGTGCAGGCCTGTAATCCCAGAATTCTGGGAAGTACAGGCAGAAAGATTATTGAGCCCAGCCTTGGCAACTCAGTGACTTAGCAAGACCCTGTCTCAAAATCAAAAATAAAAATGGGTGGGGGCATAGATCAGTTTAAAGGCCCTGAGCTTGATCCCCAGTATCACAAAAATAAATAAAATAAAATAATAAATTAAATTTAAAAATGAATTTCTGACTTTAAAGATATCTCAACAAACCTGTGAAGAATGTTAGGGCTGGTAATATAGCTCAGTGGTAGAGTATATGCTTAGCATGCATGAGGCTCTAGGTTCAATCCTCAGAGGAAAATAGAAGCAAAACACCAACAAAACTGTATTCTTCCAAGTAGAATTTTCCTGGTGAGCTGACACTGGTGAGTTACTCAGGGCCCTGACATCTAGGGACTGAGATTCCCTGACCACCGTTGAAAAAGGGCAAAGAAAAAGATAAAAGGGCAGTACCTGTAAGAAAACATGTAATCAACAAGTAATCATCAAAGACATATAAACTATAAACACAGGGATAGCATTTTTATTTTTATTTTTTGGAAGGGTTGTTTGGTTTTTGTTCTGACAGGGTCCCACTCTGTAGTCCAGGCTAGTTCTGAAATTACTACACAGCTAGGTTGGTCTCAAACTCATGGCCATCCTCTTGCCTCTGCCTCCCAAGTTCTGGGATTATAGGCATGTGCAACCACACTCATCTTATGTTTATGTGGTACTGGGGAATCAAACTCAGGGCCTTGCTCATGCTTGGCAATAGCTCTAACCACTGAACTTTGCTTCCAGAGCCCAGGATACATATTTAAACCTAAATATCAAAAGTAATGTCACTCAGTGTTGATGACTATGTAAAAAAGGATTCTTAAATATCAAAGAAATATTAAGTGATATACTCTTTGGAGAACAGTTTGGTGACACACACCAAAAACTTTAAAGATACACACTTCTTTGACCTAATAGTTCCAATTTCAGAAATGTATGCTAAGTAAATCAGACAAGAGCACAGGAATTAGTGTACAAATATGTTAATCACAGTGTTGTTTACACTGCAAAAATCTTGGAGTTAACTTGATTTTTCAAAATTAGAAAATGTTCAACTAAATTATGCTATAATCCTCTACTTCTCTTTTCAAAAGAATTCTTATTGGACCTTTCTAATAGCACACAGCATATAACATGCCTTGTTTTTCTTTTCTTTCATTTTGAGATAAGGTCTTCACGCTAGGCCAATCCAGCACTTACTATATAGCTCAGGCTGTCCTCTAACTTGTGATCTTTCTTCCACAGCCTTGGGAGTGCTTCTATTATAGGCACATGGAGTTTACATGTCCTATTTGATCCAAGCTTCAAGATAAAAATAAAATAACTTACAATAGAATTAGGTAGCTATCAGGGGCTGGAGGAAAGGCTTAGCAGATAAACCACTTGCCTAGCAAGCGCTAAGTCAAGCATTAAGTAACCAAGTTCAATTCTCCAGCACCACATAAGCTGAGTATATAGTGGCGCACGCCTATAATCCCAGCACTTGGGAGGCTGAGACAGGAGGATTGCTGAGTCCAAGGCCAGCCTGGGCCCCATAGTGAGTTTAGGATCAGACTGGGCTACAGAGCAAGACCCTGCCTCAAATAAATAAATAAATAAATAAATAAATAAATAAATAAATAGAATTAGGTAGCTATCAGATACTAAAATATTTTATAAAATTACATATCAGAACCAACAGAATTAAAATACTTTTATACTGGCATCAAATACACAGATACAAAACTGAAACAAAATAAACTATAAAAATAGGTCCAAATCTATATGGAAAGCTCAGTATATAATAAAGGTCATTCTCAAGAACACAAGGAAAAAATAAATGTTGAAAGATCTTAGCACCCATTTTTAAGAAAGAACTACATCCCTACCACAATTGTCTTTCTAGATGGACCAGTTATTACAGCATTTTTAAAAGGAGCAAAATACTACAAATAACCTAAATGTCCAGTAGTCAGTATTCTTTTATTATTTTTTCCTTTTTGAGACAGGGTCTCACTCTACAGTCCAGTCTGGTCTTGAACTCACTATGTAGCTCAGGCTGGCCTCCAACCCACAGTAGTCCTCCTGCCTCTGCTTCCTGAGTTCTGGGATTATAGGCGTGTGCCACCATGGCCAGCTTATTGTGCGTCTCAAGTTTTTTTAAAAGCATTATCAATCTGGCCCAGTGGCACAGGCCTATAACCCCAGCAATCTGGGAGCCTGAGACAGGAGGATCCCAAGTTTGAGTGCAGCCTGAACAACTCAGTAACTCGGTGAGACCTTGTCTCAAAAATTAAATGAGCTGATGATGTAGCTCAATGCAAATGCCTCGCACTAGATCCCCAGTACCCCCCCCCACACACACACACATTCTCTCTCTCTCTCTTTCTCTAAAATAAAAAGGCTGGGGAGGCAGCTCAGTGTGATGGTCCTATGTTCAATATCAGTACCGAAAGAAAGGAAGAAAGAGAGAGAAAGAGAGAGAGAGAGAGAAAGAGAGAGAGAGAGAGAGAGAGAGAGAGAGAGGAAGGAAGAAAGAGAAATCACTGTCTCTAGATATATTTTCTCCTGCACTCCCACTCACTTGTCAACTCACGATTGATGTTTATAACCCAACCTACCCCACATATATAGACTAGTTTCCCTAAGGTCACCAATGATCTCTATATTGCTAAAATGCAAGGAATACTGCTAAGATCCTATTTCCTGATCTCTCAGCAGCACACAGTTGTGTGACATTATTGACCACTTGTTGCTTACTGAAAAGCTCTCATTCTGGTTTTCTCCACTTTGGTCTCCCTTTCTTAACTCCACCAGCCATCTCTTTCATGTTCTATTCAACTGTTTACTGTTGAAGTTCCTCAGGGCCTGATCCTTGAGTCTCCACCTTTTCTCATTGAGGGATCTCATTTGCTTTCACGGCAGCAGCTAAAAGCAGCAAAATGATTTCCAACTTATAGACCTGTATTTTAAACTCAAAATCAGCAATCCAATGGGATAGTTACCATATCTTCCTCATAGACAATCCAACTCCAAATGTTCAAATCGAGAACCATGCCCTACTAAGCAACTATTCTCAACAATAGTGTAGATATTTATTTTTATATAAATATATTCATCTTAAATTAAGGAAAAGATGGTAAAGCCTTCTATATCATTTGTTCCCTTTACTGCAAGACAACACACACAAAATACATACGAAATTTCATAAGCAAGAATGCAAGTGAGCAAACTGGTAGAAAATACAATAATCTCAATTCTTTCTTGCTTTGAAATTTGACACATGATAGACAAAGCAAAAATGGTAAATGTGTTGGCACAGATTAATTAAATGAATCAGACTGAATGAATATTTGTTTTGGATAAAATATTGTGGAAAAAAAGTTCTATGCAGGGGCTGGGAGCGTAACACAGTAATCAAACACTTTCCCGCCGTGAGCAAGGCCCTGGGTTTGATCCCCCAACACGACATAAAAAATGCTAGGCATGGAGGTACACCATGGAGGCTGAGGCCAGGGGACTGCCCTGGGCAATGAAATGAATTCAGGACCAGCCTGGACTACAAAGCAAGACTCCATCTTAAAAAGAAAAAAAGCCCTAGCCTGCTAGACTGTGGAATTTAAAGACAGGTCTGAAATAGTAGCAGCATAACAGTATTTATAATAATAGTTAATTTTTTGAACATTTTATGCACTTTATCTCCCTGAATCTTTAAATAGTCCACTGCAGTTTGTACTAGAATTATCCCATTGCATGAATGTGTATATGTGATCCTGGGGTCTGAACTCAAGACCTTTGCACCAGGCTACATATTTAATTTTTTTTTTTTAAAGAGGGTCTTGTTAGGCCAGATGGTACAGGCCTGCAATCCTAATACTCTGGGAGGCTAAGGCAGGAGGATCACAAGCTCAAATTCAGCCTGGGCAAACTTAGCAACCTAATAAGACCCTGTGTCAAAAAAAAAAAAAAAAAAAAAACTGGTCTGGAGATATGGAGATATACCTCAGCGGGAACTCTAGGCTTGATTTGACCACTAGTATGGGAAAAAAAAAAAAAAAAAAAGGAAAGGAAAGGAAAAAAACATAGGACAGGGTTTCATTAAGTCATTAAGCTGCCCAGGCTGGATTTGAACCTGAGATCCCCCTGCCTCAAAGTCCCAGAGAACTGGGATTACAGGCATGTGCCACTATAATCGCTTATCTTAATTTTTTAAAAAACAAAGAAAACAAGCTACTAGAAAAGTAGTTAAAGACCACAGAATGGGGGTGGAGGAATGGCACAGCAGTTAAAGTGCTTGCCTAGCAAGCACAAGGCCCCAAGTTTGATTCCCCAGTGTCATATAAGCTGAGTGTGACAGCTCACGCCTGTAATCCCAACACTTGGGAGGCTGAGGTAGGAATATTGTCATGAGTCCAAGCATGAGTCCAAGGCTAATCTGGGCTCCATAGTGAGTTCAGGACCAGCCTAGGCTACAGAGCGAGACCTTGTCTCAAAAAAAAAGACCACAAAATAAGTATATGGTAGCGTCTGAGTCCAAACTTACTCTAGGACTCTTGCTCCTAACTGCTACTTCAAGCTTCATATTCTTACCAACGGTTCTAATTTATGTGAGGGGTGTGATTTGGTCTTGTCACTCTTCTTAAAGATATGTTAGACATTCTTATGATATTATTATAAGAGTTCTAGAGAACAATGTAAAGCAGGCAAACATATAAATAATCACTTACCTGTGCAATAAACAGGATTCTCTTGGGAAGATCTTATTCTAAAGAGGGAGGGAGAGTATATCGAATATAGTTAGATATTTGCCATTTATTTTCCATTATCAAAATTCACACCTCACTAAAGATAATGTCCATGCTAGATATTTCCTCACTCCCTTCTTCTACAGACTTTTTTTCCTCAGTACTGGGGATTAAACCAGGGCCTTCTTGCTGAGACACTTCCCCAGTCCTTTATTTTATTTTGAAACGGAATCTTACTAAACTGCTCAGTTGTCAGGTTGGGCTCAAAAATGTGATCTTGCAGCAGCCTTCCAAAGTGCTGGTATTCCAGGTATGCATCACTATGCTTAACTCCATAAACATGAAGCACGTACTGTATGCCAGGCAAAGTGGTACATCTGAAGATGCATATATAAGAGATCTCAAACTACTGTCTAGTTGGGAATGACACATGTAAACAAATGGGAGCCACAACACAGTCCTGATGCAGAACAGAAACAGTACAAAGTTCGGCAGGACATAAAGGAAAGTGTAGTCACTTCTACCAGGGAAGAGAATTATTTGAAATGAGCTTTTAAAAGTGAGTAACCATGGGCTAGGGGTGAGCTTAGTAAGATAGTGCTCACCTGGCATAAAAGAGGTCCTAGGTTCGATCCCTTGTACTGCACAAGACATCGAGAGTGAAAGAGCATGCCTGTTCTCAACTTTTCAGCATTGCAATAACATTCTAGGCAGAGGTCTGAAAGAATATGTTCGGGAAACAGCAAGCAGCAGGGAATGAGCAGAAATTAAGTAGCACTTGGTGAATATCTGTTAAACAGAAATAAACTACCAGATGCATTTCATGAGCATCCAGAGAAAAACAGTAAGGAGGGAATACTCTGTATGCATGTTGTGGTTAGGATCTGGAGTGTATTCCAAAAGTTTAATGTGTCTGGACGTAGTGTGATACGTATAAAGCCATGTGCCGTTATAAGGAGAGGCCTAAATGGAATGGGTAGGTGCCTGGGGCTTATCTCAGTAGGGGGTAGAACACTGAGACTTGACCCAAATAGGGCAGATCACTGGGACAGGACCTGCTACTTTCTCCATTCCTCTAGGACTTGGCTTCCTGTTTCTAATGTCTTGAGGAGCAATCTCCACATCTGCCTCCACCATGTGCCTCCGCTTTTGCCGGCCACCCATGAATGCACTGTGACTTTCTGAACCTGTGAGCTAAAATAAACTTTCTCATCCCTAATTGTCTATGTCAGGTATTTTGTCACAGCAATGAAAAAGTAACTAACACAATCCACAACAGCTAAAAATCCCAATTCTAACCCTCTTATAGCAATATATTAGCCTCTCTAGACTTCAGTTATTTATGTATAAAATTAAGATATTATCACTTTTTTCCATTTTTTTTTTTTTTTTAATCAGGGCCCTGCTTCGCAGTTCAGGTTGGTCCTGAACTCACCATATGATCCAAGCTAGCCTCAAACTCACAGTAATCCTACTGCCTTAGCCTCCTAGTGTTGGAATTACAGGCATGCACCACCACATCTAGCTTATGTGGTACTGGGGAGTCAGACTCAGGGCCTTGCACTTGCTGAGCTATATCCCCAGCCCAGTATTATCACTTTTTCACCAAGTAACTATGAAAGTCAATTCACTCACATTTAGTAAATGCCTGTCATTTATTAGATACCATTCTAAGTTTTGGGGAGAGGGCAATAAACAAAATTAATTAAGTCCTGTTCTCAATGATGCTTATATTCTGAAGAAAAAGACAGTTTATACATATGTGTATGTGTATACATACACACTCATAGGTAAAATGTATTAAGTGGTGCTCTACTGGAGGTAAGCAATGGCTTCATTCTCTATATATTTTAAAATTGAAGCCATACGTTTTGTTGAAGAACTGGATGTGAAATAAGGAGAAATAACAGGGTCAAGGATAGTAACTCCAAGGATTTTGAGTTTAGCAAATAGATGAAAGGAATTACCTTTTACTGAGAACAGGGAAGGGGTAAGGGGGGAGGGGACTAAAGGAAATGCTTAAATAGACATACAAGTAGATAGGAAGGAGAAAATGCTATATAAAATATGAATGCCATCATTAGCTACACTTGTTACTAAGATCCTTACCTTAAGATGGAAAAGACTTGCTTAAAAATGGTATTGTTCTGCAGGCACAGCACCTACAGCAAAACAGCCATGTTAGGACAATATTAACATTTCACAAACCTCCATGTACTTATTCTCAGAGGCTGTAAAACCACAGTACACAAACCAAAAAGTACCCAATGGCTCTTATCTAGAAAATAAAGTATCCTACAGTAAACACCAAACACGAAAGCAAACGAAGGTCATCTTCATTATTCTTCCTACCATAGAAAATGTTCAAACTAAAGAAGTCCTCTCCCACATCACTTTCATCTTGTTTTTCCTTTCCAGCTTGATCCATTTTTTCCTAATATCAATCAAAAACTGCTATGAATCTGCCATGCACAGCATTATAAGACTTTCTTAAATCTCCCTTAGTTCTCAAACACTGCAAGACAATTTTATATGAGGCAACTGAGGTTCAGGTATTCCAAAACATCATAGTTAATAAGACACTAAGAGGACTGTCTTACTCCAAAGGCTATGCTTTTGTTATAGCACACTGTATCTCTCAATACTGTAATATCAATATTGATAAAATAATAGTGACAAGATACAAGAACAGTGGCAGCTTCCTCTACATTCCAACTTTATTTCAATCTCACTCTACCCTGTTAGGACTCACATGAAAGAAGTAACTGATATACAGAAGGTCTTTTTATACACTAGATAATAAATACTAGATGTCTATTCTTGAGGTCCAATAATAGAAAAAGAAAATATATTTTTCTTTTGTATTTTAAAGAGAAAATCTTGTCTCCCATGGTTAGCAACTTCAATTCCTTAAACGTTTGTTTGTTGCAGTGCAAGGGATCAAATTCTGGGCTTGCGCATGCTAGGCAAGCAAACTACTAGCAAACTAACACCTCACATTCCCTTCCCACCTGAAAACCCTCCTTCAACATGTATGGGTGAAACCAAGCTTATGGGAAAAAAAGAAAGAAGAAAGAAGGAAAGAAGGAAAGAAAGAAAGAAAGAAATTGTCCCAGTTAAGAGGAGTCCAATAAAACATTATATAATTATGTAAGCATAACGTAATATCCTGAATGAGATCCTAGAACAGAAAAAAAGGACATTACATTAAAACTAAGGAAATTTGAGCCACATACAGTGGCGCATGCCAGTAATCCCATCATTTGAGAAGTTGAGGCAGGAGGATAATAATTTCAGTCCCACCTGAGCAACTCAGCAAGACCCTGTCTCAAAACAGAAAATTGGGGGCGGGGGCGGGGGGGAGCAGGGCTTGGTGGTACAGGCTTATAATCCCAGCACTCTGGGAGCCTGACATAGAAAGTTCACAAGTTCAAGTATAGCCTGGGCAACTAAGCAAGATCCTATCTCAAAATCAAAAATAAATAATGGGATGAGGACATAGATTAGTGTAAAAGTCCTGAGTTCAATTCCCAATACCACCAAAATAAATACATAAAGAAATAATTAAAATAAAAAGAAAAGGAAAGGTTGAGGAGCTGGGTATGGTGGTATATACCTTTTCTGTATATCTAAAACTATTCTAACAATTTATTTTTAAATATTTTACTCTTTATTTACTTGGTTCTCACTAAGTTGGTCAGGCTGGGCAAGAACTTGCAATTAATCCTCTTGTTTTAGTCTCTATAATACTGTTTATTTTTTTAAAGCCTTTGATGTGCTTTTAAAAATCCTATGCTGAATTTTGAAGGGGATATAAAAATGTGATAACATGGATGAACCTTCAAAATATTATACCATATGAAAAAAATCATAAAGGGCCAAATACTGTATTATTTCTATGAAATATTCAGGATAGGGAAAGGTAGTAGACGAGCCATTGCCCAAGGCTAGAGGGCGTTAGAGCGCAGCTAAGAAACGCAGGGCTACTTTTTGGGATAGTAAAAATGATACACTTGTATTAAAGAGCTAAGCAATGCCACAGGCATTATATGGTGAAGTCCAAATCATAATGAACTACAAGCACACCTGGCAGGATACCCAGGTAGAAAGGTGGAGATAGCTAGTCAAAGTTCTCAGCTCTTCAGTGTTACAGACATTGCTGACATATGCTCTAAGTTATGAATCTTCTTCCTAGACAAGTGTACAGAGGGACAACACATTTCCCTATTACTTCAAGAGATTTACTGAAACTTTTTTTTGTGGAATTGAGGATCAAACCTAGGGACTTTGCTCTGAGCTATGACCCCAATTCATTTCATTTTTTGAGACAATGTCTTGCCAAGTACTAAATTGTCCAAACTGGGCTCAAATTTGTGATCCTCTTGCCTCCCAGAGTGCTGGGATTACAGGCATGCAAAATCACCTATGTAATCTAAAAAAATCCTTATGGCAAGGATCATTTTCTGTTCCTCCTTGACACAACATACACATTCAAGGTTTCTTCTGATTAATTATTAGAAATAAATGATAATTATTACAATTTATTAAGCACTAATGTCTATTTTGTTGATTACCTATCTAGTTGCTAAGCCATAATACCCTTACAAGATACAAGGGAGCCAGGCCTGATAGCACAGGTCTGTAATCCTAGCACTCTGGGAGGCTGAGGCAGTATGATCACAAGTTCAAACCTAGTCTGGGCAACTCAGCAACCTAGTGAGACCCTGACTCAAAAGAAAAACTAAAATATAGGCTGGGCATGTAGATTAGTGTGAAGACTCTGGGCTTAATCCTTAGTACTAGCAACAACCACAGTAGTAGTAATAATAATAATAATAATATTACCAAAATAAACAATATTTAAATTAAAAAATTTTATCACAGTAAGATACAGTGTCATTAATTTCCTTCAAAATATCCCACCTCACATCAAACACACTTATCCTGTTGTTACTGCCACTTTCTGAGGCAGTTCTAGAACTTCTATTTCATGAGTGATTTTACAAGGTGTAATCAAAAAAAGAAATTCCAATGACTAAACATTTTTCTCCTTAATGCTGCTCATGTGGCTAGCTTCTTCTTAAGCACTACTTTTTGGTAATGCCCAAATGTTCAATACTCAGGTTTGGGCCTTACACAGATGAACCCAAATAGCAACACTTGTTAAGACTGCCCTAAAAGCCCCTGATTCCATTCCACATCAGAGGTATTAACCTCTAAATCCAGAACAAACAGAGCTTACCCCCATCATTGAGGGACTAGAAAAACAAGGTCCCATGTGATAGCCCATGCAATACCCCTATTCTAGAGGGAAAAAAGCTCTATGGGACTTGCAGACTAGTTCAGGATCTCAGTCTTATAACTGAAGCTATGGTCCCTATTTACCCTGTAGTTCAAAACTCCAACACTTCACTGGCACAGTTCCAAGACAACACTATTCTTTCGCATCCCATTGCACCCTGAGTCTCAATATTTCTTTGCTTTTGAGGACTCCCTGAGTTGATCCACCCAACTCACTTGGACAGTGTTGCCACAGGGTTTCTCGATATTCCTCATTTGTTTGTTTGTTTCTTCCTTCCTTTTTTTTTTTTTTCTGAGACAGGGTCTTGCTCTGTAGCTCAGGCTGGTCCTGAACTCACCGTGTAGCCCAGGCTGACCTTGACTCATGATAATCCTCTTGCCTCAGCCTCCCAAGTGCTAGGATTATAGGCATATGCCACTACACTCAGATTTACGTAGTGCTGGGGAACTGAACTCAGAGCTGCTTTTACTGCTGCGTCATTCCTCCAGCCCAAGTCCTCAATCCTTTGGACAGGTACTGTCCACAGACTTATGTGATTTTTCAAACCCTAAGGTAAAAGTATTCCAGTATGTGGATGATTTGTTACTTTGTGCATCCACAAGGAAGACTCAAAGAGAGGAGCAACTGCCCTCCTGAATTTTCTAGCAGAAAGGGGATGTAAGATTTCAAAAGAAAATGCAAAATTAAACCAACTCCAGGTCAAATATCTGACTTTAACCTTGTCTGAAAACAAAAGGGCATTAGCTCCAGAGAGGATAAAACCCATTCTGCCTCTGCTCCTTCCCACAACACTTAAATAGCTAAGAAGTTCCTGATAGTTATGGATCTGAGGATATGAAGAAAAAGTAAGACCCCTTTACCAACTGTACAATCCATCTTGTACACTGGGATTTTAATTGAAAAAGAGCTTTTGACACCTTCAAAAAGGCTCTTCTTAGGGCTTCTGCCCTCAGTCTTCCTACAGGTCAATCATTCAACCTAAATGTAACAAGAAAGAAGGAAATAGCCTTGGGAGTCCTTACCCACATTTGAGGGCCATCTCAACAGCCAGAACTAGACAGAGTGGCGAAGGGAAGGACAGCCTGTTGGAAAGCAGTGACAGCTGTGGCTCTGTTTATATCCGAGGTCATGAAGCTGACAAAGAAAAATGACCTAATGGTATATTTACCCCAACACATAACAGGTTTATCTTCAAAAACAGAACTCTGGATGTCAGAAAGTAGATTCTTAAAATATCAGGCTCTAATGTTAGAGGTCCCTGTGATCCAGATTAAAACCTGTTCTTCTCTAAATACTGCTACTTTCCAGCCAGAGGAATCTTCAAGGAAGATAATCCGTAATTACGAGCAAATTATTTTAGAAACATATGCAGCCCAGAAGGATCTCAAAGAGGCTACCATTGATGACCCAGAGTCAACTCTATATACTGATGGAAGTTCTTAACTAGATCAAAGAATAAGAAGAGCAGGGTATGCAGTTGTGGCCTTACAGAAGGCACAAGAGCTTCTCTCTCCCTCTGTGCAATAGTGTTCAATTGGCTGAAATATTGCACCAACCAGAGCTCTAGTGCTCACCTGTGGAAAGAGGGTTAACATATATGCGGACTCTGAGTATGCTTTCTTAGTCCCACATGCCCAAGTAGCTATTTGGAAAGAACATCAGTTTCTAACAGCATAAGGGTTGCCCATAAAATATCATCAGGAGATAGACTGCCTCCTGAGGGCTGTCTTCTTGCCAAAAGAAGTGGCAGTGATGAACCAGAAGGGCACGGACAAAGTCTAACCTGAGAATCAGCAGGCTGATACAGCCACCTGCCAAACAGCTAACAGAACCATCTCAAGGGAGCTGTCTAGCCCAGGTTGACCAGCTATGTAGTCTGCCATGAAGTAGCCAAAGAAGCTACTTTGGAGGACCTAGCAGGCCTATTGCTATGAAAACTTTACTTCAACCAATTCAAACCCAGGTATGAACTAGCTGAGAAGTCACAGGCTCTGATCGATAGATTGCCTCTTGACCCCTAAGGATGGCTCCTAGATGCTGAGGGGAAAACGTTGCTTTCTTGGACTGACCAGTAGAAAAACTTAAAGACCCTCCATCAGTCTTTCCACCAAGGTAAAGATTCCGCCCATCAGATGGTAAAAAGGTTATTTATGGGAGAAAAACTTAAGTAAATTACGGATCACATAGTCAAGAGCTGTGAAATTTGCCAACTAATCAACCCCCTCATGAATAAACATAGCCTAAAGGAACCCAGCAAGAAGAATTTATTTTGGAGAAGATTGACACATGGATCTTACTCACCCTCAAAGCCTTGAGCATGTGGATGCTGTGGGAAAACTGTAAAACCATGTGTTGCTGAGGGATAGGTCTTAGCTGTAATGGGTGGATGCTTGAGGCTTGACCTGGAGGGATTGTGTCAACAGGTTGAGATTGGGGGGTGCCCAGGGCAGAGATTTCAAGTGTGTGTTACTGACTTGTGGGCCAGAAAGTGAGAAAGAGGTACCTATATTGGGTACATCAGCCCAACTGGGAGTTTGAACTAATTAAAGCAAAGTAGAAACATTCTTACAGCTTCTTCCTGGGAAAGCTCTTGCCTTTGCCTATCTATGTCTCCAGACATCAACTTGCTTCTCACTTCATTTGGCTCCTGCCTCACCTGGTTTTCTGTCTAAAACACTGTAAGTAGCTCTCCAGCCTCTGTCTGCCATGTGCTTCCATTGTTGTTAGCAACCATGAAACTGTGAGCTAAATAAATTTTTCCTCCCTTGAGTTGTAGCTGTCAGGTATTTTTGTCCTAGTGATGAATAAGAAACTAAGACAGCAACCAATATCTATTAGTATGGTTAATTACTTCACAAGACAGGGAGAAGTGTTCCTACACTGAAGAGAAAAAAAAAAAAAAAACCTAAGGAAACAGTTAAGTTATGGTACAGAAATTGTTCCCAGATTTGGACTGTCTAAAATTATACACAGTGATGGGGCTGGAGGAATGGCTCAGAGGTTAGCAAGCACTTAGGCAAGCACTAAGTACCTTAGTTCAATTCTCCAGCACCACATAAGTGAGGCATGGTGATGCACTCCTGTAATCCCAGCACTCAGGAGGCTGAGACAGGAGGACTGCTGTGAGTCCCAGGCCAGCCTGGGCTCCACAGTGAGTTCAGGACTAGCCTGAGGTATAGAGCAAGACCCTGTCTCAAAAACAAAACAAAACAAAACAAAACAAACAAAAACCAGAATGACAATGACTCTTCTTTCTGAGTAACAGTAACCCAGGGAGTGTTTGAGGTTCTAGGCATCCAGTACCATCTTCACTGTGCCTACAGGCCTCAGTGCTCAGGAAAGGTAAAAAGAATAAATGGGGTCCTAAAGACTCACCAGTGAAAACTCACAATGGAAACAGGACTTTCCCACCTATAGCTCTGATGAGAATAAGAAACTTGCCCAAAAAAGTCTGGGTTAAGTCCTCATGAGATTTTACATGGGATGCCATTTCTAGCCAATAATTTCTTATTAGACCCTGAAATTGAGCCTCAAGTTAAATAAATCACCTCACTCTCCGTTTCAAAAAACTTTAGCCAAAGAGACAGAGGTGAAACCATGAGTGGAGGGGCCCCTTCCCCAACTCTTGAAGCCAGACAACCTAATGTTGGAATGTATCCTGTCTTCAAAACACTCCCTCCAGCCTATTTGGGAGGTACCCTATGCTGTAATCTAGTCTATTCCCACTGCTGCTAAAATTACTGAATATGAGTCCTGGATCCACCACTCATGCCTAAAACTTTGAATTCAACTCCCTTACCACCATACTCAGTGAAGCCACTGAAGGACTCAAACTCCTATTCAGAAAATAGCCATCAACAAGCACTTCACACAAATAACCTCTCTTGTGTCTCCAACTTTTCAGTTTCTTCAAGAATGAAATCATTTTTTTCTGTTCCTAACTATCTTCTGTATGGCCACAAGTACTTTAGGAGAATCCAATTCATTCTTAGTATGGCAAACACTGAAGTTAAATTAATACAGCAAACTGCTCTCCAAAACAGAATGACCTGAGACATTCTAATGGTTATCCAAGGAGAAACTTGTGTTATTATTATGACAGAATGTCATTCATGTATGTGTTTGTGAAAACTGATAATGTCTCTTTTATTTTGGATCTGAACCAACAAATCAGTGCTGTGTCAGACTCTAATCCACCCTTTTTGACCATCTTGTGGAAGTGGCTTTAATCATCTACTTGCTGGAAAAAATCTTTTTCTCATAGGAATCATTATCTTAGTATTTTTATTGTTTTGGGCCCGATTTAATAAACAGTCTGATAAAATGTATCTCCTGTAGTTTACAATCCATCAAGCTACAGATATCAATCTATAGATCTAGCAAACTCTTATCTCCTAACTTGTACCATGGACCCCTGTACTGGCTACTGGACAAAGGGCTAAGACAGTGATCTGAATCAAGTCCCAACTTCACTCTCATTCAGCAGGAAGTAGAGCAATCATTGCCCTTCCTTCCCATGACAATTCACGGTCACAAGTCTTTGGGGGGAATTGTAAGTCAGGCAGTTAGGTAGCTATGAGCAGGAAAGGATGGAAGGGCAGAACTGAAGACATTCAGAAAATACAAGAAACAATGTATTTTTTTAACCTCTGTTTCTATCCACAAACATCTTTGAGAGTCTGAGCTTATTAAGAGCTCATGCCTATGGTAACCCAAAGAATTACTTGTACAGGTAAACTACCCTAAAAATATGTGCATCAAAATTAATGTAAATCCCCTAGACATGAGCCACATACATATGAACTGCATCCCATGTAGCCAATTCAAAAGGAATAAAAAGATACCATAATCAAAATATGGGTTAAAATCACTGGGTAGTTCCCAGACACCATGCCTCACAGAGCAACCCATTTTGGATCACCTTCTAGTTAGTGGAAGCTTTCACTGGTATCTCTTTTGTTTCTAAATAAAGACCTGTTATTCTGTACCCTGCCTCCTTTGTCTACAATCTCATTCTCTGATATCACGGGACATGAGCCTGATGCAAAGACAGAACAAACCTAGTGTAAGGACAGATGAGCTACCACTACTATCACACCTGAAAGGATACAGGGTTTTCTGACTTGTAAGCCCATAATTTTTCCACTGTGTTATATTCTTCACACATGAATGAAAGGTTGGTACTTAGGAAAGAAGGAGGAAAAAAGATGAAAAGTCTCTCATGGAATGTGAAATCACGAGGACTGTGGATAGAGAAAAGGAAAGGTAAAGTCTGAAGATGATCTTAAAAAGCACAATTAACTCACCTACTATAAAAGACAGAGTAGGGAGCCTGGCTCCCCGTAGAACTCAAGCTGGCTCCCCCACCAATGGCTACATACCTCAAGGTAATAGAAGATGACTTAAAGTTCCCTTCAGGCCCAAGATGTGTCAATAGGAAAGCAGGAGGAAAAGAATATATTTTTAAATGGATCATGACATATAGAAATAGATAAGGCTGCTTTCTTTCACTTAAATTGCTTAAATTTCTCAGTCCCACAATAGCTAAGAACTTAATTATCTAAAAGCAAGAATTAAATGACTGACAACTTTCTGGAAGACATTCAAATTTTGGTGTGAACCCTTTCTGTCAGCTTTGGGAAATATACTTCCTCTCCTCTGCAATGCTCAGCATTATTTATCAGGACAAAAGAAAATCTATTTTGAGACTGAATCCACAAATACACTCTCCCACAATCAGCAGATGAAGAGCAAGCAGCCCTCTGCAAGTGGAAGAGGAAGATAGGAACGCCAGTGAATGAATGAATGAATGAATGAGGACACAGCTGCCACAGTCAGTTACAAAAATACTTGTCCCATGAACTCTAGAGCCAAGAATCAAAAAGGACTGCACAGCTACAAAAAAACCCAAAATTGTGGGGCAAAACCTATAGTGTGTGGATACCTTTAAGCTAGGGGTAGGTTCTGAATGCAGTAACTTAGAAGCCTTCAGGAAGCAAATCAACTGTTTTTATGAATATTTATATATGTATGCATTATTATTTAAAATGTCATCTATTGAGTATATCCTTTATGTTAAACACCATACATACTCAAACTATTTAATCTTTGTACCAACCTTCTAATAGAGGCATTATTAAGATAACTGCCCTTTTTTGGTGGTGGGGATACTGGAAATTAAACCCAGGGCCTTCACATTGAGCTACATCCCCACTTCTTATACTCCTGTTAATTCTGAGATCTAACTAAATGGCTAATTGCCCAGCCTCCCGAGTACTAGGATTACAGGTTTGTGCTATCATACCTAGCTTGCCTCTATGTTATGAACGAAAAAGTAGAGGTTTATATGATCATACAAAGTTACAGGGTTGGTAGGAGATGCCAGGAATTCAAAGCCAGGTGTGCCTAAATTCAAAGTCCATGTTTTCTGTTCCTCAAAACTACTTAAAACAGTGATATCCACATATCCTAGCAAAATTTGTATGGTAATAATAACTGCCTCCACAATCCTGTGATTTTTTGAGGACCAGTCATATGCCAAACACCCTTTCTTTTAATCCTTAAAACCATTCTGTAAGGAAATATCAAATCTCATTTATAATGAGGAATATGAACTCAGAAAAGTGAATTAATATACCCAAACACAGCTTATCCAAAGTCATAATGCTGAAAAGTAGTGGTGCTCTAGCCCCACAATTGGAGCTTTTAAAATATGGGACTCTTGGTGGGCTGGAGGAGTGGCTCAGCAGTTAAAGCGCTTAACAGGCACTTAGACAAGTGCTAAGTACCCAAGTTTGATTCCCCAGCATTACACGAACTGGGTGTGATGGCGCATGCCTGTAATTCCAGCACTTGGGAGACTGAGACAGGAGGATTGCTGTGAGTCCAAGGCTAGCCTAGGCTCCACAGTGAGTTCAGGACCAGCCCAGCCTATAGAGCAAGAACATGTCTCAAAAATAATAATAAAATAAAACTGAGGAGCCTTACAATCTTCCTTGGGCTGAACAATATCATCATGTACATTCAAATTCTTGCAATGGTGATTATTTTTTACTGCAGGCAGCCTTGAAGACTAGTCTCTGGGGCTGCAGGAATACCACAGTGGTTAGAGCACTTGCCTAGCAAGTGCAAGGCCCTGGGTTTGATTCCCCAGCATCCCATAAACTGGGCATAGTAGTGCATGCCTGTAATTCCAGCACTTGGGAGGCTGAGGCAGGAGGATTGCTCTGAATTTGAGGCAAGCCTGGGCTACATAGTGAGTTCAGGACCAGCCTGGGCTACAGAGTAAGACCCTGTCCCAAAAAAGAAAAAACAAAACAAAACAAAAGAAAAACCACGCCTAGTTTCTGCCTCAGTCTGTCCATCAGAAGCTTCAAATTGAGCCAAGTGCAATGGCGCACACCTGTAGTCTGAGCTATTTTGGAGGCTGAGGCAGGCAGAAGCCAGGAGTCTGAAGTCAAACTAGCTAACAGAACAAAATCCTATCTCAAAAAAAAAAAAAAGCGTAATGCAACAAAATAAAACTATAATGTACACACTTACAACCATATCACTTAGATAGGTGAAGCAGGAGGATCGTGAGTTTGAAACTACCCTGGGCTACACAGCAAGTTCAGATTAGCCTGAACTACATAGTGAGACCTTGTTCTGAAAAAACAAACAAACAAAAAACAAGCTGGGCCAAGTGGTACAGGCCTGTAATCCCAGCACACTGAGAAGCTGAGGCAGAAAGGTTGCAAATGCAAGCCCAGTCAGGGCAAGTCAGCAAGTAAGACCCTGTTTCAAAAAAAAAAATTTTTTTAAATGGTCTGGGAATTTAGCTCAGTGTGAAGGTCTGGGTTCAATCTCGAGTGTCCAAAAAAAAAAAAAAAAGTGAAACTAAAAACAAGAACCCCCCCATTATCTTTCTCACACACCTGCCATTTAAACACCTCTGTTCCAGAACTCAAACATTTACAGACATCACTAATTATCTGAAAGTTCTTACTCCTAGAAAAACCAAGGCAACTACCCTAACCTCATAGTTTGAGCCTAGCTCCCTACTCTGGTGCCACACATAATGAGTTCAGTTCCTACTTTCCACACCAGCCCTTCAGGTGTTGAAAGCGATGATCTTGTCTCCAGGTTTTCTTCTCCTATGTTCTTTCAAAAATTGCTCTTGCTGCTAGTTTTTCGCTTGGATATACTCTTTTGAATGTTTATGCTGACTATCAAAGTCTGTTTTTGCAGGAGTCCTTATGGCAGTCACGAACACAAGTTTTATAATCACCCAGATGTGAATTTCCCTGCCTGTCATGTTTGTCAGAATTATATCACAATATTGTGAAGATCAAAGGAAATCATTCAAATGACAGCATTCATTAACCACAAAATATCAGTACTCTCACTTGCATCATCCTTTTCTTCTTACAAGGGACTTATTTCTAATAAAATAAGATAAAAAACCAAAGGACTTACTTATCCTCTATTACGTGTACAAAATTTCTACATGGTAGGCATCATTATCTGCACTTCCACAGCAACTGAAACATGGAGACGTTAAATAACCCACCCAACACACACAGCTAGCAAGAGACAGAAAGAACCAAAGTCTGAATTTCAAGAAGATAGACTGAGACAAGAATAGCCACAAGACTGCAAACAAAGAGGTGTCCGAAGATAATCCTGGCCAGGCCTGGTGGTGCAGGCTGTATTCATAGCACTCTGTAGAAGGATCGCCGAGTCAACCTAAAGAAACCCTGTCTCAAAATTAAAACTGAAAAATCAGCTGGGGATGTAGCTCAGTGTGAAGTCCCTGAGTTGTATTCCCAATACCAATAATAATAACAATAATAATAATTGCTAGTAGGTCAGAGAAGAAGTGGGCAGGTGAGCCACGGTGGTTAGAAAGGTTTTACGGAAAGCAGGGGACCTGAGTTGAGCCCTGAAGGATGGAACATTCCTGTAGGCTGTGAGAAAGGGCAATATGTTCCATTTGAAAAGGCACCAAAGGATCAAGTATCAGAAGCTGGGCATGGTGGCACAAGCCTGTAATCCCCGCACTCAGGAGGCTGAGGCAGGAGAATTACCATGAGTTCAAGGCCAGCCTGGGCAACCTAGTGAGTTCAGAATCAGTCTAGACTACAGAGCGAGACCATGTCTCAAAAAAAAAAAAGAGGATCAGGAATCAGCAATGGGAAAATCATGATGAGATTATCAGTCACAGTATGAAAGCAGAATAGGAGAGCAAAATATGTAGCAGAGGAGTATGCAAGGGAAAATTCAGATTGGAGGGACTCTTGCATTGACAGATGATGGCCTTTATGCCACATTCCCAAGGGCTCTTCTTAAGTAGGAGTGGCTGGAATTAGTATTCCTTGGAAAACGATCCCTCCCTTTCCTCAGAAACAAGGTAGACACAGCAGGAGAGTAGTCGCCAATATGACTATCTTTAACAATGGAATTTTAAAACTTTCTCATTTATTTTCTATTATACTTGCAATAGATCTCACCAAATTCTCACAAATTAAGGCAAATGAACAGGTCAATCATTTTTTACAAAGGTCGAAGTTGGGTAGAGACCCTCAGAGAAAACTGAAATCTAGGGACACTCTGGAGCAGCCCCAAAGTAAACTACAGGTAGAACCACATAGTAAAGGCCATGCCGACTTACATACTTGGGAGAAGGTCTCTACAGTTAATGAGTAAAATGCCTAGAAAATTTAATATAAATTGCTAGACAAACACGGTGGTGCATGTCTGTAATCGCAGCACTTGGGAGGCTGAGGCAGGAGGACTGCCTTGAGTTCCAGGACAGTCTGAGCTCCACAGTGAGTTCAGGACCAGCCTAGACTACAGAAGGAGACCCTGTCTCCAAAAAGTGGGGTGGGGGTGTGCTCGAAGAACAGCTCAGAGGTTAAAGAATTTGCCTTGCAACCACAAGGCCCTGAGTTCGATTCCCGAGCACCATATAAGCGAGGTGGGGTAGGGTAGCACATGCCCGTAAACCCATCACTGGTGAGGCTGAGGCAGGAAGATTGCCGAGTCCAAGGCCAGCTGGGCTACACCGTGAATTCAGGACCAGCCTGGACTATAGAGCAAGACCCTGTATTAATATAAAATAAAATAAAACTTCCTTTATCACTAGATAGCTTCACATCCCAACCAATTCAGCAGATGAGGTTTTTCTTCACCTGAAAATATTTGGGAAGTTGATTAAACGGGGGTGGGTTTGGGGTTGACCTGCCCAAGGTCAGACAATTTATGAGGCCAGTCCGTTAGTGCTGCGACTTCCTTTGTGAAGCTCTCCCTTTCCCAGGCACTGGGTGGCGAGTGAGCCTAGCCCAGGAGTGGCCAAACACGGCAGCGAGTCGCCGCCGCGGAGAAGGTAATAGAGTTCCTTTGACAGTGGGGAGCCGCTAGGACTTCTGGGAAGGCTCTGTTCGCCCTACGGCCTCCTCCCCGATTGTCTGCAGGCCGCCACCTCCAGTTCTGTTTCCCCAGCGAAAGCATGCCTGGCACCTGCGTTACCTTTCCCAGGGTTCCGCTCATCTTTCGCTGCTGCAGCTTCTAACAGTACAAACCGAAGGTGCGCGCCAGCAGCGGCGATCCCCGGACGTCCGAGTTCGCTGGCGGAACGGCCTTAATCCGGGTCCGGTAACAATATGAGACCGAGGTTCAGTCAGTCCCGGCGCGCCTTGGTTCCGGCAGTTTCTGAGACTCAGCAGCTTCTGAGATTCCTCCCTGACTCCACTCACTACATCTCACGTGTCATCTTCATTATAAGGCAGGAAGAGGATCCCAAGTTCGAACGCACGCCGGACAACCTAAAGACTTAGCCAGTCCCTGTCTCAAAAATCAAAAGAGCTGTGGATATAATTCAGTGTAAGGACGCGGGTTAAAAAAACATATATATATATATATATATATATATATATATATATATATATAGCACAGAATTAGTTGCCATTTCTGTGGTATCTCAATGCTTTGTACACAATTCTGATTTACTGTCTCTTCACAATATTTGATTAAGTTCTTCAACTTAGATTCTGATTAATTCATTTCAGCGTGTAGCCCACGAGGTGGGAATCCAACTTCTAACCTTGATTTCAGAGCTATTGCTACTACACAAACCCTTCTGGCACTCCATTACATCATAATAATGGAAAATACCAACCTTGCATTGTGTGAGCGAGTAACTGGAGAATACTGACATATAATTGACCTAGATCTTAGTAGATGACATGCCCGAATTGTGTGCAAACACTAGGATAACACAGAAGTGGCAGTTAATTCTGCTTGGAGAAATAACAGGCAAACCTCACCTTCACTACTCGTTATTGCCCAACAGCTGCTGGGGTCACACCTAGCTACATTATCAGTTCACTTGCTACATTATCAGTTCACTTTTGAAGGTTTTTGTTTGTTTGTGGGTTTTTGTTCTGTTTTGGTTTTTCATTTGTTTGGTTTTTGTTCTTGGGAACAGAGGGTCTCACTAAGTTCCTAAATTGCCCTGGCTGGGCTCAAACTTGCAATCCGCTTGCCTCAGCTTCTGAGATTACAAGCCCGTACCACCAGTCTGGCTACCACTGGGATTTTAGAAATGAATTTTTATTTTTATTTATTTATTCATTCATTTATTTTGAGACAAGTTCTCACTCTGTAGCCCAGGCTGGTCCGAACTCACTATGTATCCCAGGCTGGCCTTAGACTCACGGCAATCCTCCTGCTTCAGCCTCCTGACTGCTGGAATTATAGCCATGCACCACCATGCCTGGCTTTATATGGTGCTGGAAATGGAACTTAGGGCCTTGCTCTTCCAAGACAAGCACTTTAACCACTGTGCCATTCCTCCAGCCCCCATAGAAGTGAATTCTTAAATATTATAACAGCAAACATCCATAGAATGCTTAGTATATGCTAGGTGAGCTCTTTTCTGACATGGTCCCAATGGCTCTGTGAGGCTGAGGGTCATTACACCAATTTCATAGATGACAAAAAGAGACATGAAGGAAGGCATCCATGATGACGTAATGTAATTGGTGAGCCACCTCATTTTAGTACCTGGGCTACTCCTGTTCCATAGGACAGCAACTATATTTGCAAAAGGGCAACTGACCTAGATCATAGAGTTCTTTCCTTATCCAGTACAGTAAACACAATTTGAGAAGATACAACTTCATCCTTGTGTTGTTCATACACGCTGAACAGTGGGGAGTGGGGAAAAAAAGGAAAGAGAGAAAGAAGGAAGATGGGAATGGTGAACTCTTTGTATATAGGTAAAAGGAGCTTCATGTGACTGAATATTTTATATTTTAGATACTGGGGGTTGAACCTAGAACCTTTGCATTGAGCTACATCCCCAGTACCCCCCACCCTGTCCCTTTTGAAACAGCATCTCACTTTGTAGTCCAGGCTGGTTCTGAACTCACTATGTAGCCCAGGCTGGCCTTGAACTCACGGCAATCCTCCTGCCTCAGCTTCCCGGGTGCTGGGATTACAGGTGCACATCATCACACCCAGATTATGTGGTGCTGGAGGATTGAACTCAGGGCCTTGCACTTGCTAGGCAAATGACCTAACTGCTGTGCTATTCCTCCAACCCCTTCTTTTTTTTTAATTTTATTTTTAGACAGGGCCTCACTAAGTTGCTAAGTTGTCCACTCCTCAGCCTCAGCTTCCCAGAGTGCTAGAATTACAGGCCTTTGCCACCAGGCCCTGTTGACAATGAATATTTTAGAAGGTCAGGAGTCTAGAACCCAAAAGGGAAGTGAAATCAGCATATATGGATGTAAAGACACTTCAGCAATATCAGTGAATACATTGGGATGAGTAGTATTGTTGCCAAACTCAGCTGCTGATGTCATATGTTATGAAAGTATACAAGCTTACTGAGCTTCCCAGAAGGGCACTTTTTATACAGATATAATCAGAAATTCTAGCACATCTAGCACATCCATCATTCTTTACTAACATTTTGGTTTCAGGCTCTAAAAACCAAGACCCCCTTAGGGAAACCAAGATCGCTCAACACAGGCCACTTTTAAGGTCCAAGGATCCTGCCTTTTTTATTTTGTCCTTCTGTAGACATGAGCTCCCAAGGTATAATGGTTTGGATCTGGAATGTCCTTTGAGGCAGGAATGCACTCTGTAGATCAGGCTGGTCCAGAACTCATTGAACTCACCATACAGCTCAGGCTGCCCTTGAACTCACAGTATCCCTCCTGACTCATTTTCCCAAGTGCTAGGATTACAGGCATGTACCACTGTGTGGTTCTAGGGAGTTAAACTCAGGGAATTTTACTTGTGAGGCAAGTGCTCCAGCCACTGTGCTATTCCTTCAGCCTTAATATATCTTTTCTATATAGCTTCTTTCAGCCACTCCAGAAGAATGGTATGAACCCTTCTCTATACTTCCATGGCCCTCTTCTTAAGCTCCCCAATACATTATACTGTAATTGTTTTTTTGCATGTTTTTTGCCACTAAATTATATGCACTCTGAGTAATGTGACCATTGGAGGGATTATATCAACATGATGGGATTAGGAAATGTCCAAGGCAGGGCTTTACTTGTGGGCTAGCAAATGAGAGAAGAACACCCAACCTGGAGTGTGGGTGGCCCAACCAATAGATTGGCACCTTGAACTAAATTAAAAGGGAGGAAGAAGGAAAATCGTTACAGCTTCTCCTCCTACTAGAGCTCAAGCCTTCACTATTTTCACTAGACATTGACTCATGTCTGTTTTCACAGCACTATCTCCACCACAGATTGGTTCCAATCTTATGGTCTTCACCATGACCTTTGGATATCAATCCAGCAGCACAGACTCATACTATCTGCTGTCCCGCAGTCTTGGACTGGTGTTCTTCTACCTCACATCTCAGCAGCCACTGGACTCTACAGCTCTTGCACATGCAGGCAGCCATTATATATCTGTGTGTGTGTGTGTGTGTGTGTGTGTGTGTGTGTATGTATGTGTGTGTGTGTGTGTCTCTATGTATATATATATATATATATATATATATATATATATATATATATAATTTTTATTACTTCTTTTCTTCCTAGAACCCGAACTAATACAAATAATATTCTTCAGCTTTCTTTGTATCCTCAATATTTGGCACAAGTCATAGACCATAATGAGTCTCCAACAAATGTTGAATAAAATAGTGAATATGTGAATAGTAAAAAGTTCCTGGGCTGGGGTTTTATCTCTACGCTTATAGTTCTCACCTAGCAGCTGGAAAAATAGCACAGAGGTTAGAGCACTTGTCTCACAAGCACAAGGCCCTCAGTTCTGTTCCCCAGCACCACTAAACTGGACATGGGAGCACATGCCTGTAATCCCAGCACTCAGAAGTTCAAGGCAGAAGGACTGCCTCGTGCTTGTGGCCATCTTGAGCTACACAGTAAGTTCAGGACCCTGGCCTGGACTATAGAATAAGACTAGAATAAGATCCTGTTTTTAAAAAGTGGTTTCCTAGCATATGCAAGGCCCTGGTTTTGATTTCTCAGCATCATATAAAAGATTAGCTAGGTGTGGTAGCACACATCTATGATTCCAGGCTGGCCTTGAACTCTCAGCAATCCCCCTACTGGCTCAGCTCAAGAAGATGGAAGCCACAGAACAAGATGGATCAAGGATATAGCACCAGTTCAAGGTCAAATCGAATGAACGATTCCCCTCACCATTAAAGAGGCTAAGGCAGGGGGAATGCTGAGGGTTCAAGGCCAGCCTGGACTGCATAATGAGCCCAAGACCAGCCTGGACCTTATAGCAAGACCCTGTCTAAAAATAATTAAAAATAAAGAGTTCCTAACCCCTCCTCAAAAAATAGTCTCAAGGTATAGCTATGCGGTTTTTTGGGGGGAGAGGGAAGGGCAGGATCTTGTCACCCCCCCCCCCCACACACACAGGTACTTGGCCTTTCCAGATTTATTTTTGTAAGCTAACTTTCCTTTAAAAGCTTAAAATAATAAAACTGCTCCAGCCTTCAGCACAACCACATCAGAGAAAACCTTAGGTAACAAGAGAATAAAGGGAGGCCCTTTAGAAAACTGTATTTGATGTCAGGTTAAACTTCCTTTAAAGGAACAATTCTGTGGTCACCTATAATAAAAAAAAAAAATTCCCAGCAGTGCCAGAAAGCTCATGGCTTAAGTGAAATATATAAATCAAACTAGTTCAAACTAAAAACTAGGATTTTTCTGCTTCTATTATAATGGGTATGGTTTGGGTAGAAAGAAAAATCACATTTAAAAGAAAAAAGATATAAAAGGCTAGAGGTGAAAGAGGGCTGGCTACCTAGAGAAAGCCAGGAAGAGATGGTGTTGACTTACTTTCCTGCCTCTCCCACGAATTTTCTGCTTGTGCAGAGCTGGGCTGAGTGAGTAATGATTACCTAACCCTGGAGAGAGGGCTGAAGAGTGATGAAACAGGCTGCAAAAGGGAAGCTCAAGTGAGTAACGAGGGCTCATAAGAAGAGAAGGGTGCACAGAACCCCTCACCAGGCAGCTAGCTGTGCAACTCAGACAAGACTTTGAGAAACCTCACACCTGCGTTCTGATCAACCCAGCTCAGCCTCCAGCACAGGGATAGTGGAAGAGCCCCACCTGCACAGAGCTCCTCTATGCCCAGGGGAGGGATGCTGGGATGCCTGGACACATGAAGGCTATCCTCCTCCCCCAACCTCTTTCAGGTTAACCCACATTAAACAACCTGTTGTAGCTTACAAATTATGTGTGATAAAGTTTCTTATCTACTAGGAAACATGCAAGGGGAAAATCCCTTGCTTCAGTGCTGCCCAAGGCCAAGATGGCACATTTTTGGTTTCATATGATAAAAAAACAGAAAAACTGTAATGCTACTGTAGCAAACCACTTTTAGCCTCTAGTGTAATTTTCCTGCCTGGAAACTTGGAACTAGAAGACACAGTGCAAAAATTTAAAAGCCATAACATAGACAGAGTTTTAAAATAAATTTCTCAACCAATTATAACTTTTGGACCCACTGGGTTTTGTATGTGTGTGTGTGGCACTAGGAATCGGTCCCAGAGCCTTCACACTGAACTACATCCCCAGCCCTTTTATAAACGTTATTATTGATTTTGAGACATAGTATTGCTAAATCACTAAATTGCCCAATCTGAGCGTGAACTTGCAATCCTCCTACCTCAGCCTCCCCAAATTCTGGGATGTCAGGTCTGCACTACTAGCCCTGGCTGAGATAGCAGTGTCTGGCCTCCAGCTTCAACTATCTACTCTGTTTCTTCAAGTGAACACTCCTTCCCCCTTATCTCCACATACACTGTCCAAGGTGCCCTTCACCACCTCTCACTTGAACTAGTTTATAAGCCTTCTAATTGAACTTCCAGCTTTCAGTCTCATTTCCATTCTAGTGTGTTTGAAAAAAAAAACAGTTTTACTGAGATAATGATTTAAAAAGCAAAGCACCCTTCTTACAGCACCCAACTTTAAAATATACTGAATTTACTATTTGTTGGATCTGCTATTTCAGGATCCCTGGTATCAGCTTCTGGAGTGCTAGGATTTTTTGTCAGTGACATAGTACCTCATTTCCCTGTGGTTTTGTTGTAGTGAGTTGAAGCTCAGGTATTGTTGATGACTCTCTCTATTCCAGCAATACATTTATTGAATTTGCCTTAAGTGTTATTTGAATTTTGTTCCAGTTTTAGAATTTAGAGTTGTTTTTCATTTGTTTAGCTATTAATTGTATTATTTTTCAGGTATTATCAATGTCTAGACTTTTGCTGAGACATTAATTTTCTGCACTCTTGAGAAGAAACAGAATATAGAACTATATATGGTCTATAACCAGAACATTTATTAGTGTGTCATGGATATGGAGATCTTCAGCAATCTTAGCATCCAAACTTTAAATAAAGGTATACATTTACAATACTATTCAATATTAACAATTCCCTGGCAGATCTTAGTAGCTAAATTACCAGTATAACCACTCTACCTACAAGATTAATAGGTTCAATACACCCTTACTATATAACTAACTTAACCTGTTATTGACTTATTAAAGTGTACTATTGATAACAGTGATATAACCAGGCAATACAAGAGCTTTAGATGTACAATGGGAAGCAGAAGAATATTCCTATGATACTGAGTGATCTGTCAGTGCTCCTTTTCCTGCCAGAGAGCAACAGACAGGCAAAAGCACTCAAAGGTAGATTCAGATGAGGCAGGGAGAACTTTGAGCGAAGGGGAGAGAGTGTCTGTGAAAATATTTATGGTACTGTGCTTAGATAACTAATCAAGAGGAGGAGAGATTCAGGAACTATCAAATAAGGAGACAAGAGGAGGTGGAAAGAAAGGAGAATAAGGGGGACATGCACAAGAAAGAAAGAAAAGATGTAACCCACCAACAAAGTAGGAGGGTTCCTTTTCCTCCACAGCCTTGCCAGCTTTTGTCATTTTTTGAGTTCTTAATAGCCATTCTTACAAGAGTTAGCTGGAACTTCAGTGTTGTTTTATTTGCATTTCTCTGATGGCGAAAGATGCTGAACATTTCTTGTGTATTTATCAACTATTCAGACTTCTGAGAACTGTCTGTTCATTTCAGTTGCCCATTTTTTGACTGGATCTTTTATTTTGAAGTGTCTCATTATTGTTTTTCTGTTCTTTGTGTATTCTTTGTATTAGTTCTCTGTCTGAGGAGTACCTGCGAAGATTATTTTTCCATTCCATTGGTTCTCTCTTCACTTTGTTGATTGTTTCCTTTGCTGTGCAGAAGCTTTTTAATTTGATATAATCCCATTTTTTCTTCTTTTTCTTTTTTTTAAGAAAGGGTCTTACTTTGTAACTCAAGCTGGTTCTGAACTCACTGTGTAGCCCAGGCTGGCCTTGGACTCACAGCAATCCTCTTGCCTCTGTCTCTTGAGTGCTGGGATTACAGGCATGTGCCACATGCCCAGCTTTATGTGTTGCTGGGGCATCAAACTTAGGGCCTTATACTTGTTAGGCAAGAGATTTAACCACTGTGCCATTGCTCTACCTCCCATAATCCTATTTGTTGGTTCTTGGTATTATCTCATGTACTTTGGGTGTTTTATTGAGAAAGTCCTTGCCTACACCTATGTCTTCAAGGGGTTTGCCTATTTTTTTCTTCTAGCAAGTTCGGTGTTTCCATTTTAATGTCTAGGTCTTTCATGCATTTTGATTTGAATTTGGTACATGGTAAAATATGTGGGTCTAGTTTCATTCTTTGGCATGTGGCTAGCCTGTTTTCCCCACTGCTTTTGTTGAAGAGGCCATCTTTTTGTCAGCATATGTTTTTGGCTCCTTTGTTTAAGATCAGATGCTCCAGTCTATTTTTTAGTTTTGGTTTTGAGACAGGATCTTAAAAAGTAATTAAGTTGCCTAGGATGGGCTTATTCTCCTGCCTCAGCCACTCGGAATGCTGGGATTACCACCACCAAATCTTGCTTATTCTTTTGTTTGTTAAAAACTCTTTAGCTGGGTGTAGTGGCACATGCTTGCAATAACAGCTTTTGAGGGGTGGAAGCAGGAGGATTTTGAGTTCCAGGCTAGTCTCTGGGTTACACAACCAAGACTCTGTCTCAACTCCCCTACCTCCTGACACACACAAAAACTCACCAAAAGTATCATTTTGTTGTCATGTAATATTCTCTTACAAAGATGTGCATTGGGCCATAAGATCTTACTAAATTTCAATCTCAGTACCAGAAAATAATGTAAAACTTAAACTGAGATTTCTTTGCAGATTTGGTAGTTTAAATTTTGTACTTTTACATTTTCATTTTTTATAGTTAGTGTGATTGGAACTATTCCCTATTAGGTTTTTATTTTTTTATCCAATTGTACCTCCTCTGAATTATCTGTTCATGTCCTTTCCCCATTTATCCTGTGAAGTCTTAATACTTGCATTTCTGGCAATTTCAGCCTTCTCTACATGGTCATATTTTAGGAAGAAGCTGGTTTTGGTTTTCAGTTTAAGAGTACCATACTGAGATTTAAGAAATTTGGGTTCAAACCCCAGTTCTACCACTTTGTGACCCAGAGTGGAGCAAGGCACTTCTCTGCTCTAGGTCTCAATGTCCAAATCTGTAAATCTCTCTTATAGAATAAGACCTCTAAAATCACAGGAGAGCCCAGACTCAGAACAAGACCCTGTCTCAAAAATAAATAAATAAATATAATCACAGGAGAGTCCAAGGAGATGGGGCTACTTTCTACAACTCCTATTTCCTCCTTTCCACTTTGACAAGAGCTGCTCCTTTTTTATTCATCATTACAAAAAAAACCCAAAAAAACAAAAAACAAAAAACAAAACAAAAACAGTACAGGCCTGTAAACCCAACAATTTAGGAGGTTGAGGCAGGAAGATCACAAGTTCAAACCTAGCCTGGGCTGCTAAGCAAATTAGTAATACTTTGTCTCAAAAAAAAAAAAAAAAACCCAACCTAAGGCTGTGAGGTGTGAAGGTCCTGGGCTCAATAATCTACAGAACCAAAAAAGAAAAAAGAAAAAAAGAAAAGAAAAAATCCTAAACCTATTTTATCCCTAGTAGTTCCAGAGTCCATTATTTTTCTATATATAGGTAACAACCTAATTAGAGAACAATTTTGTGGTTATTTTCATTTTACAGATTTGGAAATGGAGGCTCTGTCTGGGTGAATGGATGACTCTTCTAAGTCTGACTGCAAGAAACATCTTCCAACTCCTTCATAGTCCATAGTCCTTTTTTGAGTACAGAACCATTTCTCATTCTGAATCCCAATTATTTTAAGAACCAAGACTATTTATTACCTCAAGGTCACATACATACCCTTACCATTCCATTGTTTGACTAGCATACCTCCACCCTACACTACTGTAGGTAGCTGTTTCTAGCAACCTGAATAAGTTTTGCAGAATAGTACAGAAGTCATTATTGAAGGGATTGTGTCAATCTGTTGCAATTGGAAAATTTCCATGGAATAGTTCTCTGGTGTATGTTGTTGACTCCAGGGCCAGTAAGTGGGGGCGGGGGGGGGTTGGGGGGATTTTCCTACTATAGATATGGGCAGGCCCAACTGGCATCTGGGACTGAGTAAAGTAGGAAAGAAGAAACATTGTTGTAACCTCTTCTTGAAAAAGCTTCCACCTTGCAGACAAGGATTACTCCTGGCTTACCTGGTCTTCCAGATCTCCACCGCAGAAGCACATCAGTCTTCCTTCTTTGCCTTGTCTTTTGGACAATAATACATAGCAGGCTTGCACCTGTTGCCCTGCAGTCTCTGACTGGTGTCCTTATGGCACAAGTCTGAGCAACTACTGGACCCTCCAGCTGTCACACATGCATGTGGTCAATCTGGACTACCTCTCTCCTCAGGCCTGCAAGCTCTCTAAATAATTTCCCTTTATCTCTAAATTCTAATAATTCTGCATCTCTCAGAACCCTAACCAATAGTCATCTTGAGTTGATAATACTGTTTGTGCATAAAAACTAGTAACTGGCAACAGTAAGGACTCCTCTATGTCCTCAGAATTATACCCCTGGAAAAGTAACTATGCCACTTGAATTTTGTCCATTTCCTTCCACAGTTTTGTGAATTATAATTATTCTTCAAAACTTTCAAACTTTTATCTAGTCCTGGTGGTGCAGGCCTGTAATCCCAGAAGTCTGGGAAGTTGAGGCAGCAGGATCACAAGTTAGAGCCCAAATCAGTGAGACCCTGCCTTAAATTCAAAAACAAAAACAGTCTGGGAATGTAGCTCAGTATGAAGGCCGTGGGTTCCATCTTCAGTACCACACACACACACATACACAAAAATAATTCAAACTTTTTTTTTGAGACAGTATATTACTCTGTAGTTCAGACTGGTCCTGAACTCACTATGTGGCCCAGACTAGCTTTGGACTCACACCAATCCTCCTGCCTCAGCTTCCTGAGTGCTGAGATTACAGGCAGGCACTACCACATCCCACTTCTACTGTGCCCATCTTCCATCATGCTCAGTTTATGTGGTGCTGGGGAATTGAGCTCAGGTAGGCAAGTGCTTTAACCACTGTGCCGTTCCTCCAGTCCCACTTTCCTTTCTTTCTTCCTCTGCTCCTTTTCTTTCTTCTACGAGTAGGAAGAAAGACTAAGTACGACCAGTAAGAGGTGACATTCTAAATGTGGAGGCCTTAGCTTTTTTTTTTTTTTTTTTTTTTTTTTTATTGAAGGTGGGACTGAGGGCCTTCATACTGAGCTACATCCCCAGTCCATTACTATTTTTTGATTTTAAGACACAGCCTCGGTAAATCATTAGGTTGCCCATGCTGGGTTCAAATTTGCCATCTTCCTGTCTCAAACTCCCAAGTGCTGGGATTACAGGTATGTGCCACACAGACAAAGGACCCAGTTTTTTGAAAAAGATTCTGCTTGTTAGATGCTCCTACTTTGGTGAAAATTTCCTCCTTCAGAGGTCCTTACCAGCCTAAGATGTTATGAGTTTGAGTTCTCAAAGTTATATTATTCTAGAACCTGAAGATCATAAAGTTTGTAAAAGTGTGCAATTCTTGTGAAACAACTTTACAAATGGTGATGAAATTATGGAGTAATCCTTCTACTTCCTGATTTGCCCCACCTCCAATCCAAAATCACTTAGCTCAGTATGGCATAGGGGAATAGCCCAGCGGTTAAAGTGCTTTGCCTAGCAAGCACAAGGGCCTAAGTTTGATTCCCCCACACCACATAATGATTAGCCAGGCATGATGGTGCACAACTGTAATCTCAGCAGTGGAGAGGCAGAGGCAGGATTACCATGAGTTCGTGGCCAGCCTCGCCTACATAGGGAGCTCAGCACCAGCTTGGACTGTCTCAGAAATAGATAAATGCTCAATGGGCACATACAAAGATTATAGCACATTCAGCAATAAAATACTTCATCCTATTCAATTAAAATGTCAAAGACAGTATGCAACTAACAGTTCAATTTTATAAAGTCTGTCCCAATGTGTGAAATAGATACTACGGGGACAACAAGGAAGAAAGACAAGGTAATCATGATTGTTTCCAGTTGGTGGGATAATTAATTATCTCTATTTCCACCATGCTTTTCATAATTTTCCAGGTGTCTAAAATATGTTTGTTTTTGCACGCATGTTTATAATCAGAAAAAAATTAAGTTAGCAAAATGTCAAGCCACACCTACCCCTATCAATCTTTCTCAAAGTTGGGACATAAAGATGAGTCATTTCAAAGGAAAGGGAGAAGCCAACAGTGCTTTGATCAGGGCTGCCTTTGAAGAAGGGGACGGACTGGATCAGCTCGGCCGGAGTTCAACCCGGAAGCGCTGACGGTGGCACCACCCAGGGTAGAATCCAGTTACGAAGCTGAGAATAACGTGGCAGCCGCAGTCTCAGAAGTCCGCCAGCACAGGCTCGCTGGCCCGGGCCGCTGCGGGCCCCGCCCCTGCCGCTTCCATTGGCCTGCCGAGGCGCCTTGATTCCCAGGGCCTTCCCGCCGGCCGGCGAGGGGAGGGTTACAGCTCGCCAGCCTGGACGGGACGCCATGCTGTGGGTGGCCGACCCGGGAGAGCGAAGCAGTTCTCTCTGCCTGCTGCCTCTGACTTGCTACCAGGGATTGCCAGGACCTTTGTTCTTAGCCGCGGACGCTCCGGACCCAAAGGAAAAAAATGATTTGCCGCTAAAATGGTCCTCATTTGAGAGCTGGGTGTTGGTGTGTGAAGTGCAGGCGTCTCTAGCGATGCCTCCAGTTCCCTGGAGGACCCAGGGTTTTAGTTTTCTAGGAGTGACGTCATCACAAAGCCTTTCCAAGATCCTGACGTTCAAGGTTAGAATCTAACAACCATGCAAAGTCAGAGAGCCTTTCGAGGCAGGCTTACCATATAATTTATTGTTCAGCCGGGCAGCTTTGAGAGTCAACTAGTAATTACCATCAGCACAGCAGGCGCAATTGGGTTTATAGTTGCATTAACTTAGAGATCACCTGTTCCAAGGTCTAGTCCTGTCTTCATTTGCTTTTCTTTTTTGATACTGGAGAATGAACCTAGAGCCTTTGCATTGGGACATCCCTTGTACCCACGCCCCTCCCCTTTTAATTTTGAGGCAGTGCCTTGCTAAGTTGTCCTGACTGGGTATCTCATGTTATCCTCCTATCTCAGCCTGCCAGGGTGCCGAGCTTGAAGAAGTGTGCCACTTCCTTTCCTTTCTTTCTTTCTTTCTCTTTTCTTTTTTCTTTCTTTGTAGTGCTGGGGGTTGAACTTAGGGCCTTGTTAATGCTAGGAAACTGCTCTAGTACTGATCTAAATCTCAAACTCCCTTTTTAAATTGTGATATATGCATCAGAATTTTATATTTTCACCATACAAAGCATACATTTTCAAGGGATTAGTTACAATCACAATGCTATTCAACTGTCACCATTATGTATTTCCAAAATTTTTCATTATTGCAAACACAACCTCTATACCCATTAACAATAACTGCCCTCCCACTAGCCCATGGTAATCTTCAATCTGTTTCCTGTCTCTACAAATTGGCCCATTACAGATATTTCACATAAGTGAAATCATACAATATTATCTCCCTTTTCATTTGGTTTATTCACTTAGTATAGTGCGTCCATGGTTTGGTTGAGCATGGTGACACACGCCTGTCATCCTAGCACTTGGGAGGCTAAGGCAAGGGTTTGCCATGAATTTGAGGCCAGCCTGTACTATATAGTGAACTCAGAACCAGCTTGGATAGAGAGTCAGACCCTGTCAAAAAACGTTTCCAAGGTTTATCCATGTTGTAGCATGTGTCAATATTTTCTAGTCTGTTTTATAGCTGAAAAATTTTCCCTTAATCCACTGAACCATAAGACAGATGTGCAGAGCAATAGTCCATCATCAAATGGAAGTAGTGTACATATGACAGGGTCCAAGCCAGTCGCAAAGGTATAAGTGACATGAAGGAGTGTCCCGAATGCTCCTGGTTCCTACTCCTTCTATACTGCTCTTTGTCTCCCTGCATGCACACATGGCATGTACCCTATGAACACTCAACAGAAAAAGAGAAGAGTGGGGCCTTGCTGGCACTATCAAAAGTGGACAGCTGCAGCCCTACAGCCCTTTTCCAGGACATCCCCGAGGAAAGTGGGAAAGGGCAATCTGCACAGTAGAAAGATTCTTGGGCAGTGTACCTAGTTGTACAGTTTACACGGAAGAAAAACTGGGCAGATATATGACTGTATACCAACTCGTAGGCATTGCTGGTAGTCTGGCTTAATGGTCAGGGACTTGGAAGAAACACGACTTGAAAAATGGGTGATAAAGATATTTGTGAGGAAGGTTTGTTGATAGACCTTTCCTTATGGGCAAAGGATGTGAAGATATTTCTGTCCCTTGTAAATGCTTACCAAAAGGTGACCTCAGCAGAAGAGGACTTTAATAATTAAATTGATAGGATGAATTGTTCTGTGGCTAGCAGTCAACCTCCTTCCCGTAATTGCCAAATGGGTTCTTGAGCAAAGTGGCCTTGGTGGCAAGAATGGTTGTTATGCATGGGCTTAGAATCATGGACTTCAACTCACCAAGGTTGGTCTGACTATAGCTACTGCTGAATAAGCAGTCTGCCAACAGCAAAGACCAGCACTGAGTCCTTGCTATGCCACCATTCCCCAGGAAAATCAACCTGCAACTGGATCATGTTCACCATGGAAAGGGCAGTGGTTTGTCTTTACAGGAATAGACATTTCAGGTATGGATTTGCCTTCCCTACACATAATGCTTCTGCCAGTACTACCAGAGTGCCTCATCCACTGACATTGTATTCTAGGAATGCACTTTGCTGCTAAAGAAGTACAACAGTGGGTTCATGCTCATGGAATTAACTAGTCTTACCATACTCCCAACTATCCATAAGAAGCTAGGTTTGGTGGATGTGGGTGTAGGTGTATAGGTATAGAAGGGATCAAGCTCAGAACCTTTACATGGAGCTACATCCCCAATCCAATTTTTGATCTTGAGACAAGGTTTTGCTAAAGTCAGTAGTTTGCCCAAGCTAAGCTTGAACTTTGGCAATTCTCCTGTCTCAACCTTCCAGAGTGCTGAGACTACAAGCATGTGTCACTGGGCTGGTGAGGAAATTAAATTGATAGAATAGTAGAATAATCTTCTGAAGATGCAATACAGTACCAGCTATGTGGAAATACCTTGCAGGGCCAGGACAAGGTTCTTCAGAAGGCTGTATATGCTCTGAATCAGTGCCTAATATATGGTACTATTTATTCCATAGTCAGTATTCACAGGTCCAGTAATCAAGGGGTGGGTGAGAATGGTACCATTACCCCTGGAGACATATTAGAAAAATATTTGGTTTCTATTCATGGAATATTATGTTTTGCTGGCCTACAAGTCTCAGTTTTAGAGTGAGTACATATAGAAATTTGAATTTTATAAGTCAGGTCTGGTGGTATAAGCCTTTAATCTCAGCACTCTAGTAGGCCAAGGCAGGAGATGGCAAGTTTGAGCCCAGAATGGACAACTTAGTATTTTAGCAAGACCCAGTCTCAGAATCAAAAATAAAAATGGGCTGGGGATATAAGTCAGCATGAAGGCCCTGGGCTCAATCCCCAGTACCACTCTCTCCTCCCCCAAAAAGATGACATCTTACTAAATTGTGCAGTCTGGCCTTGAATTTAAGGTCTTCCTGCTGCAGTGTCCAAAGTAACTGGGATTACAGGCATGCATTCCTATGTCTGGCTATAAGCATTTGCTTCCAAGGCCAATTTCTTTACATTCTTTTAAACACTTACTTTTTAAAAGCTATCTTAGAAGCCTGAAATGGTATCTTACTCTGGTTTTGGTGTACATCTCCCTAGTGAGTAATGATGTTGAACTTTTTTTATGGTTTATTGGTCATTTGTACATGGTGTGACAAAGACACAGTGAATGTTTTCTTTTGACTTTTTTGGAGGAGCATATTAGGGGTCAAGCCAGGAACCTTCATAATGAGCTACATTCCCAGCCCATTTTTTTAAAAAAATAAAGACATAATCATGTATTTGAAAAAGAGATGATTTTTTTGGTAAGAAAATTCACATGACATAAAATTTAACATTTTTTGTAAATACATGAATTCCAAATTTTGTAACACATTAGAACTATGGGTTTTGGGGAATTAGTGAGCCTCTGTGTCCACCCCTTTTTCAGAGGTTTACCCATTTCCTACTGACCATTGCCTCTCTTTCTACCCTGCCATTCACGTTGGGGCCTTTTTGTGTTATAATTTTTGTGCATTTCATTAGAGGGATACCCATCTACAGTCAGTCTTTTGTGCTGGGCCCATTTCACTGAGCATTATTGACTCTAGGTGACCCCATTTTAATTCAAATGCTTCATATCTGTCTTTCTTTATGGATGCATAGTATTTCATTGTGTATAGGTACCATATTTTTTTTTTTTTTTGAGACACGGTATTGCTCTGGAGCCCAGGCTGGTCCTGAACTCACTATGGAGCCCAGGCTGGCCTTGGACTTACAGCAATCCTCCTGCCTCAATCTCCCAAGTGCTGGTATTACAGGCATGTGCCACTATGCCCAGCTTATGTGGCACTGGGGAATTGAACTCAGGCACTTAAGGCTTGCTAGGCTAGCGTTTTAACCACTGAGCCATTTTCCAGCTCCCTACATCTTCTTTAACAATTCCTGTATGGATAGGTAAGTAGGGTGTTGCCAGGATTTGACTATTATGAATTTCAATGCTATAAACATGGATATGCATGTGTCTTCTTGGTATTTTGACTTTCTTTTGGGAATTTGCCTAGTAGGGCAGTAGCTGGATCAAATGGAATTTCCATTCTCAGCTTTCTAAGGAATCTCCATAATGCTTTCCACGATGGTTTTACCAGAGGGCATTCCCATCAGCAGTGGAGTAGAGTTTCTTCCCACACCCTCACCAACAATTGTTGTTTCTTGAGTTCTTGAGGTAGGCCACTCTAACTGGAATGAGATGAAACCTCAATGTTGTTTTTATTTGCATTTCTCTGATGGCCAATGATGAAGAACACCTTTTCACATGCTTGCTGGCCATTTGTACTTCTTCTTTTGAGATAAGGTCTTGCTAAGTTGCCCAGGATGAGCTCAAACTTGAAATCCTTCTGCTTTGCCTCCCAGAGTGCTGGGGTAACAGGCCTGTGTCCTTTTGTTGTTGAGTTGTATATCCTCAATATCAACATATTCTGGAGGGGCTGGAGCATAACTCAGTGTGAGAGTGCTCGCCTAGTAAGCCCAAGGCCTGGATTAAATTCCTCAGCACCACATAAACTGGGCATGGTTGTGCATGCCAGCAATGCCAGCACTTGAGAGGCTGAGGCAGGGTGATTGCCATGAATACAAGGCCAGCATGGGCTATGTATTGAGCTCAAGAAGTATTCTCTGGTGCACAAATCTTTTTATTTTAGTGAGGTCAAATTTACCTATTTTTTTAGTTGCTTGTGCATTTGGTGTCATATTTAAGAAATCATTGCCAAATCCAAAGTCATCAGCCCATCTCATTTTACAGATATAGAAATTGAAGCCACATGGAGAAAGGCATAAGGTCTCAAGGACACTAGAAGTCAGTGACCTGGGTTATCACCTAGTTAATATTTAAAAGAAAAGCTCAAAAACCGAGTGTAGTGGCCCACACCTGTAATTCCAGCTGTCTGGGAGGCTGAGGCTAAAGGATCACCACTTCAGGTCCCACCCTTTCCAAGCAAATTAATAAGAATCTTTCTCAAAATAGAAAGAAAAAAATTGGCTGGGGATGTAGCTGGATAGTAAGATGACTGACTACAAAAGACTGTATACTTTGTATACTTTGCATGTTTGGAACTTGAGTCTTGATCCTTTCTAGGTATTTTTATTTGTGGAACAATAGTCCTTTCTTTGTGGTGACTCTCTGTCTTGGAATTGGTATAGTCTTGCCTGTTCATTGTTACTAAATCATAAATATCTGTTATTGAACAAGACTGTCTGACATTTTAACTCCTCATAAAGTAAAGTGAAAATTAGAAAACTACATACTTAAATACTTTCTAAAATTATAATTTCAAATTTGCTTTATCTTGTGATTGATTTTAATCAACAGTGGCCTGCTATGTTTGTACAACTAGTTTTTGCCTTCTGTTAAGAATTTATAGCTCAGGAGGCTTAGTCAGGACAATTGCTGTAAGTTCAAGGCCAGCCTGGGATATGTAGTGAGTTCAGGACCAGCCTGGACTATAGAGCAAGACTCTGTCTCTAAAAGAAGAAAAAAAGAATCAACCCAAGTACTCTGAGAGGTTTAGCCAGGTGGATCACAAATTCAATCTCAGTCTAGGCAACTTAATGGCTTAATGAATCCCTATCTCAAAATCAAAAATAAAAAATAGACTGGGGATGTCACTCAGTGCAAAGGCTCTGGGTTTGATCTCCAGTACTCCCTGCCCACCAAAAATAATTTAATAATCCTTAAACAAACAATTCTGAAGTTGAAACTTAAAGAAACCCCAGGACCCTTTTGCAACTCATAAATCATTTTGCAGTATGATTAATTTTATTCTCTAAGTTATGAGTTCATAAGAAAATGGGCTAGTAGTTCAGATATTAAGTTTTATTTTAAATAATATAACAGTAGTATTCCAGGGAGAGAGTAACATCTCTGCAGAAACATTTATTATTTTCTCTCCCTCTAAGTCATGGGAACTATTTATTGAGTTCTTTTTGGGTGCATGCACTATGCTATGTGCTTTGTAGACGCCATTTAATTCATTATGTATATATGATATTTATTTATTGAGACAGGGTCTCACTCTGTAGCCCAGCTGGTCCTGAACTCACTATGGAGCCTAGGCTGGTCTCAAATTCATGGGGGTCCTCCTGCCTCAGACTCCCGAGTGCTGGAATTACAGGCATTTGCCACCATGCCCAGCTTATGTGGTGCTGGGGAATTGAACTTGGGTACTTCGCAAGTGCTTTAACTGCTGAGCTATTCCTCCAGCCCCTGGTTTAGTATTGAGGACATCTGGTACTCTTCTTAACATCAGCAATAGAAAGTACAATAGCACACTTTTCCCCCCCTTCTTTCTGTTCCTCCCTGTCTCCTTTCTTCCCTTTATCCATTCTTCCCCCAACCTCTTTTTATATTGGTTGGTGGCACACTGGGCAGGACCTTGCATATGACACGCTCTACCACTAAGCTACATCTCAGGTCCCAAAATCTTATGCAAATGAAGAATTTTAAAGGATTCAATTATTAAAGGAGAAATTTAGGTTAAACAATTAGAGAAAACTTCCTGATAATAAAGTATTAGAGCCAGTCCTGATAGAAGGCTGTACCCTGGAAGGCTAAGGTAGGAGGATCACAAGTTCAAGCCCAGCCAGGGCAACTTAGCAACTTAACAGGACCCTGTCTCAAAATCAGAAATAAAAATGGGCTCGGGCTGAAGCTCAGTGTAAAGGCTCTGGGTTGGATCCTCATGACAAAACAGAAACAAAAACAAATGCACACACAGATGGGAAAAGGAGAGAATAGGAGACTGAAGAAACATTCTTCACCCAAAATACTAAATATATCGGGTGAAGATTATGTGCCGAAGCTGACTGAGATGAAGAAGTCTGGTGAATATTCTCTTAGCTCAGTAATTCTGGGAAATGAAGTTTGTCTAAACTAGTCACACATCCACTGTGTACTGTTCTCTTTGTAGCTTCAACTCCACACCCACCTACTGTAGAATCTTTTACTAAACAATCTGCTGCAATTCTTACTTCCAATCATAAGTAATGATTATCTAACCTAGCTATTGGGATTCTTACTTCAAATGGAATATATATAAAACACTAAACTCACTACCTGCATCTGTTCCTGCATCTTGTATGCCTCTTTTGGTACTAATTTTCTTCTTTCCTCCTTTTAGAACAAATTCCTTAAATAAAAGAATTTTTACTTCTTACCTTCATTATTATTTCTTCTTCATCTTCTTCTTCTTCTTCTTCTTCTTCTTCTTCTTCTTCTTCTTCTTCTTCTTCCTCTCTCTCTCTCTCTCTCTCTCTCTCTCTCTCTCTCTCTCTCTGTAAGATTAGGAATGAACCTCAAGGCCTTGGCACTGACCTACATGCCAAGCTCTTTTTATTTTTTCACCTTCGTCCATCACTCTGGTCTAGTGGCAAGGCAGAAGATTATGGCCAGGAGCACTTGGAAGAGTAAAGCTGTTCACCTCATAGATACCTGGAAGGAAAGAGAGGAAGAGGCCAGGGACAAAATATACCCACTCAAAGGCACACCCCTAGTGACCAACTTCTCCAACTAGAGACCCCATCTTCTAAATAGCCCATTAAATTTGTTGGGGCTGGGTGTGTGGCTCAGTGATTATAGCTATTGCCTAGGAAGTGTGAGGCTCTGGCGCCAGCACCAAATAATTGCTAGGTGTGGTGGCACATTCCCAGTATAATCCCAGAACTCAGGAGGCTGAGGCAGGAGAATTGCCATGAGTTTTAGGCCAGCCTGGACTACATAGTGAATTCACATTAGCCTGGACTAGATAGCAAGACCTTGTCTCAAAAAAATTATGAATTTGTCAATGGATCAGTCCATTGATGAGATTTGAGCCCTCCTAATTCAGTTACCTCTTGAACAGTCCAACTCTGGACACTGCTGCATTGATTTCCAAACTGTAACACCAACCCTGTTATAATCTCCGCTATCGGTATTGAACTATAGGTATAATGTAGATGTTCTTGCATGCCTCCTCTGAGAAAACTACACACTAACCTTGATAGTCTCAGATCTAGACAACAGAAATAGCAGTTAGCATGTCAGATGAAGCCAGGAGGACACATGGTAGGATCAGTGATATGGAAATACCTTATTTTTGCTGACAAAAATAATGAAAATGTTCAACTGACTCTACCAGCTAATGCTGGCATTTTCAGCCTAATGGGAAAATTCCAACAGTAGTGATTTTCGGGATAGTTAATGACATAAATTGACACGAGCTCTTTGCTGTTATTACAATGGTTTTACACAATTTTCACCACATTTATCTTTTTCTCTATCTACTCAAAATCTTCTAGTGTGTCAAAACATAACTAAGGTGGCTAGGGGAATAGCACTGTGGTTAGGGGGTTTGCCTAGCAAGCAAGACTCTGAGTTTGATTCTCCAGCAGTATATGAACGGGGCATAGTGGTGTATGCCACTAATCCCAGTACTCAGGAGGCCGAGGCAGAGAAACTGCTCTGAGGTCAGGGCCAGCCTGGGTTACATAGTGAATTCAGGATCAGCTTGCTTCAGGAACACATATACTAAAAGTGGAACAGTTCCTTTTTTTTATCTTTTTACAGAGTCTTACTCTGTAACCCAGGCTGGTCTTGAACTCTGTGTAACACAGGCTAGCCTTGGACTCAGCAATCCTCCTGCTCAGCCTCCCCATGTGCAGCTTATGTGGTACTAGAGAGCTGAACCCAGGGCCTTGAGCTTGCTAGGCAAGAGCTTTAACCACTGAGCTATTCCTCCAGCCTGGAACATGTTCTTAATGTTATCTGACTCTTTATTTGTTAATTTGTTTGTTTTTTTAAACTACTTCTTTACCTAATTTCTTATTTTGTGCTACAGATCAAATCCAGGGCCTTGCACATATTAGGCAGGCATTCTACCACTAAGTTATAATTCTTGGTCCATGTACTGCCTTTTATATTGAAGGATCCCTGTCTGTATTCAGAATTTATAGATTAATTCTCAGAGAGATTTCAGTTTATCTAGAGAAATATTTTTTAGTCTCTTTTTTGGGCATATGAGACTGGCTGTGTTTTGGAAGAAATGATTTTCAATGTCTCTATTTTCTAGCAATACCTCACTTTAGTATGCTATTATGATCTTGTGTTTAGTTCCTCCATAGAAAGGATGGGTTTATAGCTGCTAAGTATATAGCCTTTGACACAATTCTCTTATTTTTGGTTCCCTGACTTCCCTCACTAATGTGATACCTGATATTTTCTTACTCTTGAGCCTTTTTGGGGTTCTGCTTGTCTGATTCCTTTGTTTCTTGCCTTTTTCTCTCACATAGCTCTTCCTATGCTTTGTTCAGTCAGTTACCATTGCTTGCTCGTTGTTTCTGAACTTAGAATAATATGGCTCTGGGTTAGACATTAAAGCCAGAGTTTGCATTTTAATTTTTTATTCTTTTGGAATGGTTTCAAAAAATAGAAGATAAGGCTGAAGGAATAGCACAACACTTAAAGTGCCTGCCTAGCAAGCACAAGGTCCTGAGTTCAATTCCCCAGCACCACATAAACTGAGTGTGATGGCACATGCCTGTAATTCCAGCACTTGGGTTGCAAAAGGCAGGAGGACTGTAAGTTAAAGACCAGCCTGTGTGACAGAGCAAAACCCTGTATACAAAAAAAAAAATTATCTTACTTTATCTTCCTAAAACTGAGGGGTTGTTCACATTTTCCCTATAAAGTTGTGGCTTATTATCTTACTAAACAGTTAGAGCTATGACTTCTATAATATTTTTATTTTATTTTTTTGAGACAGGGTCTTGCTCTGTAGCCCACGTTGGTCCTGAACTTCCTATGGAGACCAGGCTAGCTTTGGACTTATGTCAGTTTTCCTGCACCAGCCTGCCGAGTGCTGGGATTACTACAGGCCTGTACTACCACGTCCTGTTTATATGGTCCTGGGAAATTGAACCCAGGGCCTCACACCCTTTTGTTTTTTAAATAAAATAAAATCCTAGTCATTCTGAAGACAGATTAGGGCCACAGCCAAGTGTTTAGGGTGCTTTCCTTGCACACACAAGTCCCTGTGTATGATCTCCTAGCACCACATAAAAATTAGCTGGGCATAGTGGCACACACCTGTAATCTCAACACTTGGGAGACTGAGGCAGGAGGACTGCTGTGAGTTTGAGGCCAGAATGGGATACAGAGCAAGACCTTGTCTCATAAAAAAAAATTGAAGACATGTTCACAAAGAGATAGTTTATTTTGGCTTTTAGGCAAGTTGTAGTTTAAGTGTATAGTCTTTTGGTGTTTCAGTGAAAGCAGGGCTGGTCTTACTTCTCTATCCTAAGATGCTTTGTTCTTTATCTGAACAGCATAGAAGCAGTTGTCCTCTACTATTCTGAAAATAATTATCTCTTAGTAGCAGGTGGAAACATTCATTCTTCTCTACATTTAGGAAAGACTTTATCATTTGTGAGGAATAGAGTGCAGGGAGAGGAGTGGCCCAACAAGGTGCCAGGTATTACACATTCTGGACTACTAGAACAAGAAGCTTCTTTCTCCACTGCATTTTCAGAGCCTGGAAGTAATATCCTACTTATTAAGCTCTGAAAAATGACATATTCATAACATGGACCATGATTTACATGAATGGAACAAAATGGAATTATGAAAAATAGATTCTGTAGATCAATCTGCAGCAAAAAAAATCTTCTGGTTTAGCTGTAAAATGGCTACAATCACAGGATGGACCGTTCCATTTAAGTTCAGCCATCTTCTCTGCTTGGACAGAATAACCTTTGTTCTTTTGTCAATGTGTTGAGAAAACAGGTTTGTGTGTGTGTGTGTGTGTGTGTGTGTGTGTGTGTGTGTGTGATGTATGCACACACATGCACTAGGGATTAAACCCAGGGCTTCATGTATGCTAAACAGACTTTGACATTTTACATGAAGTATCTCTCTTTTTTCTTGTGGTCTGATTTATATGAGACTTGACATATTTTGTATTAATTGTGTTCATTTAATTGATCACCTTGGGTTATTGAACATTTTTCATTTTTATATGTTGGATATTGACCCACTATTATTTTAATAGCAATGGTTATAATAACTGTAGATTATAAGGACATCACATTTGACAGAATTTGAATTCCTGCCAGAGATATTATTTGTTTCAAATATGAGCAATATTATTTCAGTCATTTTACCTGGACAGTTTTTCTCTTTATATTGATTTCCTGTTTCTCCAAAACTAATAAATCCTTTTTAGGGAGTAGTAAACATGAAAAGACATTTCCAGTTTGATAACTACTACTATCCTACATAAATATATAATATTGAGTGCCTAATGTTCAATGAAATGTGTAAGGGCATTGAGGGACCCAAAGATGATAATACAGCTGTTTTCAACTATAGTAATAGCAAAGAAATACAAAGACACTTATATTTTAAAAACATTATTAAACATAAGTGGGTTTTTTTGTTTTTTACTAAAATGAATTTAGAAAAAGGCCACTCCAGGATTGGTATAGTGGCTCATGATGTCTTTTATCTTTCTGCTTAGCCATTATTAATGGGTTGGCTTCTCCCACCCCAGAATTATGATAATATATGAATGCCCACAAAATTGTATTATAAATATGTTTTCATACAATCACATTAAATGGAAGAAGAATGGCAGATGTTCCTCATCTATACATTTTCATCAGGAAAGAAAACTTAAATGCTAATACATTTCTTCCACCCCTCACTGTCTCATATCAAGTCACATGCCTGTATCTTAGCATAAGGGAAGTTAGGAAAGTATGTGTGTTGTGTAATATTGGATGGGAAACTGATAGTGTCTGCCATCAAGAGTAAGGTGAAATTGCTGTGCTCTTTCAAGCTTTGTGCCTCTCAAGACAAAAAGAAATCATATTTCTGTCATAATTCCTTCCTTCCTTCCTTTCTTTTGATACAGGGTCTTGCTCCGTAGCTCAGGCTGGTCCTGAACTCAATGCATAGCCCAGGCTGGCCTTGGACTCAAGGGTCCTGCCTCACCTTCCTGAGTGCTGGGATTATAGGCATGTGCCACCATGCCCGGTTTATGTGATGCTGGGGAATTGAACCCAGGGCCTTGTGCTTGTAGGCAAGCACTTTAATCACTGTGCTATTCCTCTAGCCCTCTCTTTTAATTTCTGTGTAGCACATTTCTAGGCATATTTATGGGCTTCAAAATAGAGATCTCTTTTAAGTTGTTCAAAGAAAACTGCTCTAGAGTATTTAGAATTTGCAGGTGCCAAGCCAAGCCAACTCTATCTTTCCCATTGTTTCAAGTTTTTGGAGTTTGTTTGTTTTTTAGACAAAGTCTCTGTAGTTCAGGATAGCTTGCAATTTTCCTGCCTCAGCCTCCCAAGTGCATGGATTACAAGTATGTGTTTGTTAGGCAAGCACTATACCTGTTATGCTATTTCTCAAGCCCCTCAATTTTTAGTTATGAGACCTCCTCTGCACATCTTTTTTGAAAATAATGTATAGGTAGGGCAACAACTTACATAATATATTCTTGGGTGATGTTCTTTTTTTCTTAATATGCTTTTACCCTTCCTTCTCCCAATGCACAAATCCCATTCATTTATTCAATTATTCAACAAATATGTTTTTGCATGTTTACTAGCTTTAGCTCAAAGTTTGTTTCTGTGAGCATCCTTCATCAGGTATCTTATACCAAGTTGTTATTTACAAGGTGATAATGGCTGTACTTTTGTTTCTGATGTGTAAACATAAAACTTTCCTAATTTTAATGAAAGTAAAATTTTTCACTGAAAGAGAGTTGGGGAAGCTGGGCTCTGTGGCACAGGCCTGTAATCTCTGCACTGAGATGCTGAAACATGAGGATCTCAAGTTTAAGCCCAATCTGGGTAATTTAGACTCTGCCTCAAGAGCAAAAATATAAATGGGTTGAGGCTGTAACTCAGCATGAAGGTCCTGGGCTCCATCCTCTGTAGCAACCCCAGGATGCACATGACATCTGGCTGGGCATGGTGGTGCATAACTGTAATTTCAGCACTCTTGGAGGCTGAGACAGGAGGACTGAAAGTTTCAACCCACGCTGGGCAAGAAAGAAAAATACTGTCCAAAAAGAAAAGAAAAAAAAAAAAACACATCAAAGCTGGGCCTGGTGGTGCAGGCCTATAGTCTGCAGTCTGGGAGGCTGAGACTGGAGGATCTCAAGTTGAAGCCCAGCCTGAGCAATCAATTTAGCAACTCATTGAGAACCTGTCTCAAAAAAAAGGGGGGCGGGGGGAAAGGACTGGGGATGTAGCTGAGTGCAAGGTCCTTAGTTCAATTCTCAGAACTGAGGGGGGAAAAAGATGAGTATGGACTATGGAGAAAGAGGGAGAAGAAATGTATCTGAAATAGAGAAATGTATATAGGAAATCATAGATATGAAAATGGTGGTCAAAGTATCTTTGAAAGTAGCCTGATTCCTTTAAAATTTTTTCTTTGTGTGGATAGAATCCGGGGCCTTCACACTGAGCTATATTCCTAGTATTAGTTTGTTCTAATTTTTGGACAATGTCTTGCTAAGTTGTCCAACCTAGGTTTGAATCTGCAATCCTCCCATCTCAGCCTCTCACAGTGCTGAGTGTGACACCAGGCTTGGCTCTAATTCTTCTTCTTTCCAGCAAATTTTCCACTTGTTGAATCCCACACCACTTCATTTTGTAACTTTTAGAGTCTAATATTTCCAAAGGCGAATGGTATGACTTACATAGAATATATGATAAACACAGAGGCAGCTTTGGAAAAGAATGAGGCTATATATTTGTCAAAGCAAAATGAATGTTTAGTTGGGTACAGTGGTACATACCTATAGTCCAAGCTACTTGGGATCCTATTACCTCAGCAAGATGGATCACTGAAACTCAGTAGTTTCAGCATGGGCAACATAACATGTCCCAATCTTTTAAAAAGAAAAAAAAATTTGAAACTTTAAAACATTTGAGGTAAGAAGTGGACTCTGCCACCTTTCTCTTCCAAATAAAAAAGAATAACACTATTTGTCTAGGTGACTATAGAGACCGGAGCACCAGGGAGGAATTGATTCATGAAGTTCTGAGGAAGTACAAAGTAATTATAGTTCAAATCCTAGACTTTCTTTAAAAGCTATTTCAGGAAGCATAATGAAAACCTGGTAACAGTCAGAGAAAAAAAAATAGCCACTTAGTTTTGTTTGCAACAGCTTTTAAAAAATAGTTTCTTGGTATTGCTGCTTTTAGTATGCTAGGCTCTGGGTTAGTGTTGGGGAGGGCCCTATCAGATCTGACACGGGATCTCGCTAAATTAGCAGTAACAGCTAGGTTTTTCATACTGGGCTGAAACTCTCAACCCTCTGCCTCTGCCTCTGCCTCTTGCTACATTTCAAGCTGGACTTAAACCTGCCATGTAGCCCAGGTTAGTGTTGAACTCATGATCCACCTTGGAACTCAAGGCTGGGATTGAGGGCACATCCACTACTCCAGCTGTTAGGTTTTTACTATTTCATTTTGGATGCATATTCTAAAATCCTTCTGCCACTTGGCTGAAAGGAACTAGAAAGAAGTAAATTTTGATGAAGAAAGTTTTAGGATATAATGGTTTTGATAGTTCAGAGTAAATGGTATTTTAAGAAATTCATCTAGGCCCAGCGGCATGGGCCTGTAATCACAGCACTCTGGGAGGCTAAGGCAAGAGGAGTGCAAGTTCAAACTCAGCCTTGGCAACTTGGTGACTCAGCGAGGTCCTTTCTCAAAATCAAAAGTAAAAACAGGATGTAGCTCAATGTGAAATCCCTTGGCTCAACCTCCAGTACCACTACTCACCCATCTACAAATTTAATTCCTCTCACTAATTTATTCTATGTAAAAGATTGATCCCTTGGTTTGAGAAGGGACTACTTTGATCCTGTCATTTCTAGAACTAAGTAAATAATAACCCCAAATAATCAGAAAATGTATATAAATGTTTTGTGAATGATACTGTGAGATACTGTACGTTTTGAGAATATGATACATTTATACAAATGTAAAGACTCATTTTGTATTAACTTGGGAAACATTTCTTATCAGTTTTTGGGTTCTCTCTTTTGGCTCCAGTCCCACAAAATGGTGAAGTGTGGCTGAAATTGTATGAATGCCCAATTCTGTAACTTGATGGTTCTTATTTTTTATTAACAGACTTTATTAATAAACTCTTAAAAGATTTTATTTAGAATAGCTTTAGATTTACAGAAAACTAAGCAATAAACAGTTCCCATTTCCTTCCCATTTCCTCTATTAACATTTTATATTAATATGACATGTTATAATTAATGAATCAAAATCAATACCCTATTACTAGCTAAAGCCCATGCTTCATTCAGATTTCCTTTTCTCTAATTTCTTTTTCTATATGCCAGGATTCTACTTGGCTGAAAACTTATATTTATTTCTGTTAGTTGCCATGTTAGTTGTTTATATCATGCTTAGTTGTCATGTCTCCTTAGGTTCCTCTCAGCTGTTTCACCTTTTGTTTGTTTGTTTGTTTATCATGAGCCAGATTGAAAATCTGATGAAAGCTAAGGATCCTCTCCACAGAAAAATGAGTGCTTCAGATGTCTAACTTATGGACAACTCATCCATAACAAATTCATTAGTCCTGTTTGCTTTAGTAAGAAAGGTGATCTTTAAAACATAGACAACTAGGCATAGGTTAGCAGACAGACACCTGTAATCCCATCGCTCCCATCTGTTAGGAGGCAGAGGTGGGAGAATTGCCAAGTGTTCAAGGCTAGCTTGGGCTATACATAATGAATTCAGGACCAGGCTGGACTGTATACGAACAGAGCAAGATCCTGTCTCAAAAAACAAACAAAAGATACAATACAAACATCCTTCCCAAGATTTGGGCTCCAGTTCAGACTTTCCCTTTGATTTATCGTGTGCAACCTTTATTTTTTCGGTTCTGGGGGCTGAATTTAGGGTTTTTCACCAAGCTACATTCCCAGGCGCCCCTTTTTATTATTTATGTATTTATTTATTTCCGGTGCTGGGGACGGAATCCAGGGCCTTAACAATGGGCAACATTCCACGCTAATTTTTATTTATTTTTTTATTTTTTGAGACCGGATTTCACTAAATTAGCGGTAAAAGGTAGGTATCCCACACTGGGCTCAAACTCAAACTCGCAACCCTCTGCCCCCGCCTCCAAGAGTGCTGGGATTACAGGTCCTGGTTTGCACACCTGTTTACTTCACTATTTGTGAAATGAGCTTGGTTTACTTGCGGTAACAACTCATTTTTGGTAAGGAAAAGGCGGGCGTTGTCTGAAGTTACCAGCACCTGAGAAACAAGGGCTGCTAATAGAGGGCCATCAATAAGAAGGTTGCAGTGGTTCCGGTGAGAAAATCTGGGTTCCACTTCATGGCTTTATGGATTTTTGCAAGTCATTTCCTCCCTCTGGGCTTCAATTTGCTCAAACAAGGCCCTGCTGTGGTGGTTATGAAACTCCTGGGAGCAGCACAGAGAATGTGCTTGGTACGACGCCGCGTGAGGAATTAACGATAAGAGTAAAGGGTGGATCTGAGGAAAGTGAGGTACAGTTGAGGAAAAAATGTACCTGTTACCACACTGGGCCACGTAACACCAAATGTTAATTACTGGCGTCACTCCACCTCGGTCCTGGGCGTGGTGGGCGTGGGCGTGGGCCCGCCCCCACCTCACCTTCCTGCCTCTCTTCTCCTTCCCTTTGGAGACACACTTCGCATGGCCGCCACCGTACTCCGCTTTCCACAGCTCTAGGGGCGCGCGCGCGCCCGCGACGCCGCCTCACTCCGCTGCCCGCCCTTGGCTTCTTCCGATTGGCCCATTGCGTAAGTGACGCAAGTGCTCCATTTTTTTCTACCTCCTCACTTACCTTTGACTCTGCTCCGCCTCCTTGCTTCTGCGGACGAGATCGGAAACCTAACCTGTCCGGTCGCGGCCGCGCCAGGAGAACAGGGAGAGCGAGGCCAGCTGGGAACGTGCTGGCGGGGGCGCGCACGCACACACGCACGCCGCTGCTGGCGCGTAGCCCGGCGCGCGCTCGGGCTCGCGCACTCAGCAGGTTGGGCTGCGGCGGAGGCAGCGCCTGGAGCGGAGGTGCTGCGTGCTAGAGTTCCCAGGCGCGTCTGCGGCTGCGGCTCCGCCACCCTCCGCCTCGCTCGCCCAAACCTCGGAGCCGGGTGCTGAGAAAGGGACGCCGCTTGCGCGGGGCACGCGTGGCACACCCCGGCTGTCTCTGACACCGCCCTCCTCCCTCTTCCCATTCGCCGGCCTCGCTCGCTGTGCGGCGTCTCTGCGGGGAGGTGGTCACGGCGGCGGCGGCTGCCCATCGGTGAAGAGCCCGGCTGCGCCCCAGCCTCACTCCTCCGCCCGCCCTTCCGCTCGCCTTTCTCGGCAGTCAGTGGGAGCAGCGCTGCTCCGGGAGGTCTCTGGGCTGAGGCGGCGGCAGCTCCTCTGGCTCCATCATGTCCGCGGGTGGAGACTTCGGGAATCCGCTGAGGAAATTCAAGCTGGTGTTCTTGGGAGAGCAGAGCGGTGAGTGCGCGGCTGTCCCCACTCCTGGCCGTCGGCCGCGGCTCCCCGCACCGCCTCCAGGGCGTCCCTCCGGCCTTGCGCCTGCACTGGGGGTCCCACCCCGACCCTTTCCAGGTTTTGTCGGGCCCTCCTGGCCACCGAGTCCTTGGGTCCGGCTGCACCGAGCGCATCCCCCGCAGCCGGGCCCTCTCCGGTCCGCCTGCCCTCCCTCCCCTGCCCAGCCCAGCCCCGCCTCGGCCTCCTGTCCATCCCTTTCTTCCGCTCTCCGTATCATCTCCTTTACCCCGGCCCTCTTTCCAGCAAAGCCCCACCCTTAGTCCTTGCTCCTTGTCGATTCGTCGACAATGTGAGGCCCACCATGGGAGGCCCCGCTCCGGGGAACGGGCCCTCTTCACCCTTGGGCGAGGAGGGTGGCATCTGGGCGTTGTTTTCCCCGGAGGCTTGGCCTTTGAGAAGTGCGTATCTCCCGGGAGGTTGGAAGTGGTGGTCGTAGAGCAAAATTATTGGCTGGTTTTCTTGTAGGTGGGAAGTTAGGCTTGATTATAGAGGAAATATATCTGAATTGGAAGTGACTTGAAAATGGGATGGTGGGGGTGACAGAGGTGGCGTTGGCAAGTGACGAATTTTGCTCCTTGGGTTGGGCTGTGGCTTGTGGGAAAAGGTCATTTTTTTCTCCACTTTCATCACTGACAATTCTTTTTGGCAGTGTTGGTTTTTCGATCTATGCCAGATGCTATGTCATGATCATTGTACTTGGAATTTTTCACCTCTTACCTCCCCCTTTTCTCATCTCACTATGAAATAGCATTTGATTTTTCTCATGATGGTGCAAGCAGGAATTACTGGGGGAAATGTTAATTCATTTCTTCTTATTTTCCAATTACATATCTAGGCCTCATGTTAGAGGCTTGGGATAACGTTTTGTAGGATTTCTCTTGGGTTATAGAGTAGAGACAGATTTATCTAAATTAGATTTAAATACCATTTGAGATGAATGATTGTTACACCTAATATTTTATGGTATTTGATGAGTGAAATTGTTATGTTTACATGTTTATATTGTATTAGACACAAGGTTGGAATTGTGATAAATGTGTCCAAGGTTACTTGCAGTTATATGCAGTTGTACATTTAGCAATAATTCAGAGATTTTATTCTGTTTTCGCACTCTGATCTTTAAAATTCAGACACTGAGTTAATTTCAAGTCATCAAACTTTGTATGCTTAGGTGGCTCAGGTGATGTTATGGAAAACATTATTACTTGTTTTGACTGAAGGCATATAACTGATATAAATTCATAGCAGGTTAACACTAGTTGCAAAATTGCTGACTTGGGAAATTATTTTTATTTCATACTTATTCTTCCCCTCCGTTTTTTTCCTTTCCTTGAGTGTAGTGGGTATTGAACCCAGGGCATTCACACTACGCTTTGTCTCCAGCCCTTTTTAAAGTTTGAGGGGCTAAAGGAATGGCTCAGAAGTACCACATAAACTGGATGTGGTGGTGCATGCCTCTAATTCCACCCCTCGGGAGGCTGAGGCAGGAGGATTGCGCTGAGTCCAAGGCCAGCCTGGGCTACAGAGAGAGACCCTGTCTCAAAAACAGACCTAAAAATTTTTTTAAGACAGAGCCTCACTAAGTTTCTGACTTATCCAGGCAGAACTCAAACTTTCTATCCCTTTGCTTCAGATTCCGAAAGTGCTGAGATTTAACAGGACTATACAACCACACCCCTGTTTTCCCTACGCGCTTATTGGGGTGGGAAGCATACATTTTTTTCTTTGGTGGTACTGGCGGTGAACCTGGGGCCTTGCATGTGCTAGGCAAGTGCTGTACCACTGAGCTATATCTTCATTTCTGTCTTTGCTTATGGATTTTTCTAAAGTATAAACTTGTTTCCTTAGGTGAATAATTTAGTGGAACCTATAGAATTGAGAGGTTCAGGTACTGTTGTATGGTAATTTAAAAACAATGCTGTATGTAAAGCTTATTGGTCATTATTGATAGTCTCCATAGTGCATTTTGTGTACTCTAGTCATATTATTGTTTGCCTTGTGCTGTGATGTAGAGTTGTTTAGTTTACATGAAAAAAATCCATTAATCTGTCTGGGAAATTTATAGCATGAATAGAGATCTTCCTAAGTATTTTTAAGTTTCCTTTGAATTTTCTTTTTTCTTTTTTTGTACTGGGAATGGAACCAAGGGTCTTGTCCTCAAGCTACATCTCCAGCCCATTTTTTACTTCCGATTTTGAGACAGTGTCTCTCCAAGTCAATAGATTGCCCATATAGGGGGGGGCTCAAACTTGCAATCCTAATGCCTCCTCCTCCCAGAGTGCTAGGATTATGAGCTTGTGCCCCTTGGGCCTGATTTTCATTTTTTTGGATACTGTGGATTGAGCCCAGGATCTTGACGCTGAGGTACATCTCCAGTCTATTTTTGATTTTGTGACAAGAGTCTCACTAAATCGTTAAATTGCCCAGACTACGTTTGAATTTGGTATCTTCCTGCCACAGCCTCCCAGAATCCTGTGATTACAGCCTGCTTCTTCCCACCCCTCACCTCCAGGTTTCCTTTTAATTTCTTGAGTATTTGCGTTCCCTATCATATTGCTGTTTTATGGCTTCTCATTTCTTTAAGCACTTATTAATTCCTCCCTTCTACTTCCGCCATCCTCACTCTCAGGTATTTCCTGAAGCCTTGTTAGTTTGGAATGTTTATTTATTTATTTGTTTGTTTAGAGACAGGGTCTTGCTCTGTAATCCAGGCTGGTCCTGAACTCACTTTGTAATCCACGGTAGCCTCAAATTCTGTAGTCCTCCTGCTTCAGCCTCCCTAGTGCTGGGATTACAGACAGGTGCATCTGCTCCTGGTTTATGTGGTACTGGGGAGTCAATTCTATCTAGGGCCTTGTGCTTGCTAGGCAAGCATCCTAACGGTTGCATAATTTCTCCGGCACTAGAATAATTTTAGACTTACAGAAATAATGAGAGATTAGTCCAGAAGATTTCCATATGTGCCTGCGCCCAGTTTCTCCTATTAACATCTTGTATTAGTATGGTACATTTGTTACAATTAATGAACCAATATTGATGTTATTGTTAGTTAAATTCCATTAGATTTTACATAATGTCCTTTTTTTTGTTTCATCTTTCCATTCAGGATACCACATTACATTAAGTTGTCCTGTCTCCACAGGCTTTTAGGCATAATGTTTCTTTAAGATTGTGTTTAGGTGCTTTTTACTCTTTGGAATTGTGAGGTTAATTGTCTTTTGAGGTTACTATATTGCTAAGTAATGCCATCCAATAGCTTTCACATTGAAAGAGAAATCTTTGTTTTTATGGTCAGTGTCTGTAGTTTTTTAATGCATTAGCCAAGGTCCATAGAATCTCTGTCATGTTGATGTAACTGTTCCTGAATTATTTATTTTGTTGGTCTGTTAGAATTCCATGGTTTAGCTTTTAAATACTATACACTGGCAATGCTGTATTTTCTTAATAGCATTTACCACATTTATACTTTTTTTAAAAAATTTGTTTTTGCCACAGCAGAATGTAAGTCCCATAAGGATAAAATCTATCATTTTTATTTATGGTATCCTTATTGTTTTAACTATCAGTAGTTTCTGATTCATAGTAGCTACTCAGAAATACTGGTAAATGAATGATGGTTGAATCTAATTGTAATCAAACTAGTCATTTCTATTTTTGTTGTGTTGATACCTACTTTTTTCTATTTCAATTAGTAGTTTTAACAATATCATTTTATACTTAGGTTTCTTGATTATGTACAGGTGTACTCCAAATGCTGGAGAGTAGTGTAGAAAACTAATGATTTATGTAAGAATGGGGAAGCTTTTTTCTGCCAAGGATCATTTGGGTATTTGTGATATCATCATGGGCCATATACAAAATTATCAACTTAAAAGTTGGCCTGCTGTATTAGGTAAAATATTTAATTAATCACCAATAATATGATGGCTAGAACTTCTTTTCTTTGATGAGGTCTTGGTCAGGCCAGACCAAATGATTATATGTGCTATGTGGCCTGCTGCCAACACCTGATTTAGAGTTATCACCATTTCAGTTAAAAAACCAGGCTATATTTTGATCTCCCTCTGTACCACCGTGCTGTGAGGATCTCTGCTGCTGGAGCTCTGGCTCTGGCCCCACTCCAGCCCTACCATGTACTTCCACCATTTCCTTGCTGCCCACCTGTGAATGGACTACGAATCTTCTGAAACTGTAAGCTACAATAAATCTTGCCTGTGTTGTGTATGTTGGGTATTGAGTCACAGTGATGAAAAAGTAACTAACAGAAATTGGTACCAGAGAAGTGGAGTAGTTGCTGTGACTTTACCTTACCATGTGGTTTGGAAGCCTTTCAGACTGGTTTGCAGGAGGAATTTGGAAAGGTTTGAGGATGCTGGCTGGAGAAGCCTTGGAATGCTTTGAGCTGATCTTGATGGGAAATTCTCCTCGGAGCTCAGAAAACCAGAATACTGATAAAAGTGGATTGAAAGGGCCAGGCTCAAGAAGCTTCAAATAGGAAGGACTGTATCAGGAAGGAGGACTGTATCGGCAAGTGGCCTAAAAGCCTTGTGTGCTATGCACTGGTAGAAACTTTGTCAGCATTTTGCCATTGTCCAGAGACTGCCTGACTGAGATTAAGGGCCGGGGACTGCTTACTCTGGTGGAGGAAATCCCAAGGCAGACTCATGTTCAAACTGTCACATGGCTGCATTTGAGGCTTTTAGCCAGCTTTATGGTGAAAGAGAAGAGAAAATGGCAGAGAAAAATCATATAGAAGGTTTGCAGTGCTAGGCCAAAATGGCCTGCAGTGGTAGGGCCACTGCACAGGGAAGTTAAAGAAATTAGCATTAAAAAGAAGCAAGTGTTTATAGCAGGACTATAGGAAAGATGCCTGAAGGACATTTCCAAGGTTGGCAAGACCCTTCCCTTCACCAACTCAAGGTTGGAGAGAGAGGTAAAAGACTTTACTCTGAGATGTGTACCTCAGGGCCAAAAGAAAAAAATGTCTTTTAGAGTTCAGTGCCCAGGAGTTAACCATCTAAGAACTCAGAGACATCTACAGCTTTTGTCCAAGGAGTCCAGGCTGCTGCTCAAGCCAGTGGTAGACCTTGACGACATCCATATGGGCCTGGCTTTACAGGCTTGCAAAATGCAAAAGTTGTGGGTTCACACAGGCTTCCACTCAGATTTTAGAGGAAGGCCTTGGAGGCCAGGCAGTGTGTGAAGTTGTAAAGGAGAAGCCTAAGGTGCAGTGGAGAACCTAGAATTTTGGAGAAGCTAGGAACATTGGATCATCTGCTGAGAAAAAGCTACAGGCTGTGAGTGGATCCAACCCGAAGGAGAGAAGATGGAGATGACAGCCAGCAGCGATTCTGTAGGGGCGGAGCCACCCAAGACTTTTGGAGTTCATATCTTGGCACCAGGCCTGGACATGGGACTACAGGAATTAATCTTTGCCATATTGGGTTTAGGAGTTGTTTTGGTGCAGTTGCCTTATATCCTCTTAGTCCTGTCTTTTGGAATGGAAATGTTGGTCCTGTGCCCTTTTATGTTGGAAGTGCTTAACTCTGGTTTTAACAGGAGCTCACAGCTGAGTTTGCCTTGAGTCTCAGAGGAGACTAGACTTTGGACTTGGACTTTTTAGCAGTGCTGAAACTATTGAGACTTTAGCAACTCTTGGAAAAGGATTAAAATTAGCCTTTTGTTTAAGGGAGTAGACATGAGTCTTTTGGGGGCTAGAGGAGGGATGTGTTTTGGATCTGGAGTGTCCCCCAAAAACCTCATGTTACTATGGATACTGTGTATGGTGGGGAGGTGGGGCTTGGCTGGGAGGTGTGTAGGCTTGACCCAAAGGGCATGTGCCAGTTCTGTCCTTCCTCAGTCTTTCTCTGTATCACCATGTTGTGAGGATCTGTGCCGCTGGAGCTCTGGCCCTGGCCCTGCCCCCACTCCAGACCTGCCATGTGCTTCCATTATTTTTCAGCCGCCCACCTATGAATGGACTGTTAGCTTCTGGAACTGTAAGCTAAAATAAATCTTTCCTCCCTAAGTTGTGGATGTCTGGTATTAAGTCACAGTGATGAAAAAGTAACTAAGACAGATGTGATACAGTTCAGCGTGAAGGCCCTGGGCCTTCCTGAGCACCACAATCAATCAATCAGTAAGTTATTTTTTTCCCTCAGAGAAAAGTGGACTTTTCAATACTCCTTCAGGCACAGGACACACAGCACCCGCCCATCTCCTCTCCATGACCCAGATGGACAGAACATACAGAAGCTGTGCCACCCACTAACATCCAGGACGGGGCAAAACAAGCCTGGACACATACACTGCTCTGTCTCCTGGCCCAGTGCTCCGTGTTTCTTTTTACAAAAGATCCTCACAGCCTACAGAGGAGAGATGGCTGGAGGCCACCAAGCCCTTCTTAGAACCAGCTATGAGTTAATCCTTTTTCCTATTTATCAGAATAACTTGCCTCCTTTGGTTGGGTTGGCAGGGAGCACATGAATCTGAGAGGACAGACCCAGGTGGCCAGTGACATGCCAACAGCATTTAAACTCGGCACACTCTGCATCTTGTGTTGAGACCTCGTGGTAATGCTGAAAAATGAGAAATCTTAGGCCCCTACCAGGAAAAATAAACATAGAAAAAACCAGGCTGAGAGGTACAGAGGTACCTGTCTGTCATCCCAGCACTCTGGGAGGCTGAGGAAGGAGGATAGCAAGTGGGACCCCAGACTGGGCAACTTAGTGAGACCCTGTCTCAAAATAAAAAATAAAAATGTGCTGGGGATGTAGCTTAGTAGGAAGGCCTTGGGCTCTGTCTCTAGTACTACCAAAACAAACAAAACCTACATTTAATATCTCTTTTTTAGTTAAAGAGAATTAGTTTTACTTTATTAAAACTGTTAAATTATTTGGCATAAGCTTAATGTACAAAAGTATGTCAAATTAAAGATACATATATTCATAAACAGTCTTAATTTTAATGAAAAATGGGCAGGGATGCAGCACAGTGCAAAAGCTCTAGGTTCAATCCTCAGTACCACCAAAAACAAAAACCAAAAAAAAAAAAAATGTACAAGTGTTACTCAGTTATGAATTAGGAAATGTAGTGACAAGGACAACAGCATATCTAGTATTACTTTTTTAACTTTATATTGCCTGAATTGCAATATGCTAGGTAGAAAAAGTATTTTAGTGTCAATAGAACAGTAATAGTAAACAATTTAAATTCTAATCTATATTCTAATAGGTGCTAATGTTAATGTCTATTATTTCCATATAATTTCATTATGAATAGGCCTTGACAGACCATCTGACAAGTGGTTTTCACTAAACATTTGTGTGATCTGCTCTCTAAGAGTCTCCCTAGGTCCTTTAGGGGGGAGGTCCAGAGACCACCAGACATTCTAAACAGTTCTCATAATATTACAAAGTTCCATGATTTTTTTTTTACACTTTTTTTGTTTGTTTGTTCTGTAGTACAGGCTGGTCCTGATCTCACTGTGCAACCAGGCTGAATTCAAGGCAAATCCTCTGCCCTGGTCTCCCTTGTGCTAGGATTTAAAGTGTGTGCTGCAACTTGACACACTTTTAGTGGTGCTGAGGAATTGAACCCTGGGCCTTGTGCATGCTAGGCAAGCGCTTTTACCACTGAGCTATGTCCCCAACATGCCTTTTTCACTCTTTAGTCCCTCATTAGAGTATAGTAGAGTTTCCAAGAGCCTGACTGTTGTGTTAAATTATAACAGATTGAATACGGAGCAGCTATGAGGATCCAGTTCTTTTTATTAAGTCTGACATTTAAGAGCTTTTCAAATATGTAAACCGATGCCACTTTTACTAAACCAGTTTGCAGATAGTTTTTAATAAAAAGTGATTGTGTTAACATGTAATAGATTTATTACTATTATTTCTAAATGTATAAAATATTTTTAAATTTAAAAAATTTTCAGTACTGTAAATACTGATACAAACTATACAAGCTGCTCTTTTGGGTCCTCAGCAATTTGTAAGAGCATAAAGGAGTTTTGGAAAAAAATATTAACTGTATGATAATGCACTCCATTAATCTCCACATTGAGAAATGCGGATAGAAGAGAATCACAAGTTCATGTCCCACCTGGATGATTCAGCAAGACCCTCTCTGAGATGGTTAATCTGATGGGGTAGCTCAGTAATGTAGTGACCCTGAATTCAATCCCACGTATGAGGAGAGAGGTTAAATAAATGCCCTGATCTGTAACATAATACAATATAATATAATGTAAACTACTTAGAACTGTTTGTCTCTAATGCTAAATTATTTTTTTCCTACGTGACATATTGCAGTTAAAGAGTTGATGTTTAAAAAAATGAAAGGCATTATAAGGTTACAAAAAAAGTACGAGATATGCATTTCTTTCTGCCATTACATTTCTTAATAAGTGATAATACTTGTGTATATATACTGTAGTAAAACCCTACTGTTAACTACTTAATGACATTCTTAAAATAATACAGTAGTTAACTTTTTCAATTTTAGGATATCCATTTATAATATACTGCATTATACTAGTATTTGTTTTGAGGTACTGGGGAATTGAACCCATGACTTCACAGTGAGCTACATCCCCAGACTTTTTATTTATTTATTTATTTTTGGACAGTTTCACCATGTTACCCAGACTGATCTTGAGCTAATCTTGAGCTTAAGTGATCCTCTTGCCTCACTACTTAAGGCCTGTAACACCACACCTGGCTAAATTTTATCACATTTATGCTTTGTTTTATTTTTTTATTTTTGTTTTTTTTGAGACAGGGTTCTTGCTCTGTAGTCCAGGCTGGTCCTGAACTCACTGTTCCCAAACTCTTCACCTGTGGTATAAATCCTCTCAGTATAAGAATGCATTAGGGTTTGCTCATTTTGATCTGCTTGGGATATTATTCCAGGATTACTGACCTATTTTATACTAGTTAACTCTTTTTAACTGGTGTGTAGTGTTAATCTGGATCTATTTTTTTCTATCGATTTCAGGTTTTCTTTATTTCCCTCTTTCTCTTTTGAAACAGGGTCTTGCTTTGTAGTCTGGGCTGGTCCTGACCTGTGTAGCCCAGCTGGCCTTCAACTCAATGCCAATCCTCCTGTGTCAGCCTTCTACATGCATACTGGGTTTACAGGAATGCACCACCATACCTAATTTATGTGGTGTTTAGGAATCAGACCCCAGGGCCTTATGCTTTCTAGACAGGTGCTTTAGCCTGTAAGGAGCAGATTAATGGGGCAGAAGGGGCAGAACACGGGCTTGACCTAGAAGGGTTGGGCCTTGGGGCTTGACCGAAAGGGGTGGGTCACTGGGACATGACCTGGAAGGGTATGTGCTAGCTCCACCCTTCCTTGTTTACTTGGCTTTCTGTCTGCCATGCCAAGAACAGCTTTTCTCCAGGTATGGCTCTGCCATGTGCTTTTATCATTGCCAGTTGTCCAGGAATGGACTGTATGAGACCTTCTGTGACTGAACTAAAATAAATCTTCCCCCCAGAAATGAATAAGTAACTAACGCAGAAATTGGTACAAGAGAAATGACTTTGTTGCTGTGACTTTACCCATTGATGTGGTTTTGAAGCTTTTGGAACTGGTTTGTGTGAGGAGTTTGAAAACATTTGACGATGCTGGCTAGAGAAGCCTTAGAATGTTGTAAGCTGAGCCTGATGGGACTTTCCAGTCAGAGCACAGAGCATCAATCAGAATGCTGACAGAACTGCAGTTTGGAAAGACTGGGCTCAAGAAATTTCAGATAGGAAGGAGGATTTTATTGGCAGTTGGTCTAGAAACCATGGGTGCTATACTCTGACAAAAAGAAAATCATACAGACATTGATCCCCTGTCCTGGGACTTTCCCAGAAACTGAGATTAAGGGTTGTGGGCTACATAATCTGGTATAGGAAGTTTAAAGGCAACACAATGTTCAGATTGTCACATGGGTACTGCTTGCCACTTTTAGCCAGCTCTATGGCTAAAAGCAGGAGAAAGCTGCAGGGTGAAAAGATGTAAAATGTCAGTTTTGTTAGACTGAAAGAGACTCTAAATATGGACAAAAGACAGTCTCAAAGGTGGGGTAAAAGAGAGAGTAGTTAGAGATTTGCATTAAAAAGAAGCCACGTACTTGGCATCAGGACCATAAAAATGATGCCTTGAGAATGCTCCAGGATCAGTAAGATCCCACCTTTTCCGGATTAAAGGCCAAAAAAAGAGAACTTGCTTTGAAAAGAGACCCCCAGGGTATCCTGCAGGGCAACATAGAAAAGTGAATTCCCAAGGACTTTAGCCATCTCGGAGCTCAGAGACCTCTGTAGTGATTGACCAAGGGGGCCAAACTACTCTTCAAGCCAGGCCAGACCTTGGGATCATCCTTATTGTGCTGGTTTCACTGGCATACAGAATGCAAGAGTTATGGTATCATGAAGGCTTCCACCCATGTTTAAGAAGGTGGCCTTGGGCACCAGAAAATGTATCCAGAAGGGCAGTGCATGAAGCTGTGAAGGTGGAAACCTAGGAAATTTGGAGATGTTAGAAACATGGATTGTGTACTGAGTAAGGTTACAGGCTTTGAGCAGAGCCAGCCCAAAGAAGAAGCTATGGAGGTTATAGCCAGAAACAATGATACGGAAGCAAGGCCGCCCATGCCCTTTGGAGCTTATATCTTGCCACAGTGTACCAAAGTACTGGACACAGAACTACAGGATTTAAAGGAACTACAGGACTGTCTTAGTTACTTTTTTGTTGCTGTGACCCAATAACCGACACCCATGCATTTAGGAAAGAAAAGGTTTGTTTTAGTTCACAGTTTCAGAAGGTCACAATCCATTCAGGAGCGGCTGGCAGCAATCGAAGTACATGGCAGAGGCAGAAAGGTGGAGGCAGCTTCTCATGACATCACAAACAGGAAGGCACGTTGAAACTAGTTGAGACTAGTCCCAGTCCCAGTCCTAGTCCTAGTACTCCAGGGAAAGCAGCTTATATATCCTTCCAGGTCTCCACCCAGTGATTAGCCCTTCCCGCATCTAAGTGTGGAAGGTGTGGTCACTACACACTGTTAATCCCAATTTGCAAGTCTTTAATCCTAACTCACACACCTTTAATCCTAATTTAACAGTAATCCAGTCCTCCAGACTAGACCCCAATCCACTAACATCACATGGTTCCATAGACAATCCCTAACATTAAAATACATGAGACTTTTGGGGGACACTCCAGATCCTAACCACAAAAAGGTCTTAAAGGAGCTAGAGGATTTTATTGTTACCTGTTGTGTTTAGAACTTATATTTGTCCTATTGCTATCTATCCTCCTGTTCCTCCCTTTTGGAATGGGAATGTTCACCCTGTGCCCTTGTATGTTGGAAGTGTTTAACTTTTCCTTGATTTTCACAGGAGCTCGTAGCTAAAAGTCTGCCTTGAGTCTCAGAAAAGACTTTGGACTTGGGCTTTTTAGCAGTGCTGGAACTGTTAAGACTTTGACAACTCTTAGAGAAGGACCAAGTGTATTTTGCAAAAGAAGATGGACATAAGACTTTTGAGGCTGGAGTGGAAAGTTATGGTTTGGATATGGGATGTCTCCCATAAGCCCCATGTATTTGGATGTAGTAGAGTATCTATGGAACTGTGTGCTATAAAGAGGTGGAAGAGTCAGAATACTGTGGTTTGACCTGTAATGCTAGGCGCTTTAACCACTGAGCTATTCCTCCAAGCCCCTGTCCTCGTGTGTGTGTGTGTGTGTGTGTGTGTGTGTGTGTGTAAAACCCCACAAGTTGTTATTTCAAGAAGTGATTAAGGTTTTTTGGTGAGGAAAACTTTTTATCGAAATATACATGTACATATAGATACAGATATGGAAAAGCATCCAAATCAGATACACAGTTTGAGTGAGAAAATATACTAGTCATATCACAGGAATATAATCATCCTTATAGAAGTTATTCATAAATTTGTTAACTTTGACTTTCTGGTCTGACTTTCTGTTTTTTTGTCTTTTCTTTCCTGATGCTACTGAGAGTTGAACACAGGGTCTTTACACTGAGCTACCCCAACCTTTTAATTAACTTATTTTGAGATGAGGTCTGAGTCATTTACTAAGTTGCCTACATTAGACTCAAATTTGGTGTCCTCCTGCCTTAACCTCCGAGATTGCTCTGATTGCAGGTATGTACTATTACACCTGACTTAATGAAATTTCTTAAATTATTCATTTAGTGCCAGGATGGGAGTGACACTAGGCACATACCTATGACCAAAATAGATTAAGTTTCTATTTTTCTCATCACTTACAGCTGAGACAAGTAGACTAGTAAGTATATGAACAAGATAATTTGAGATAGTGTTAAACATTTTTTTTTGCTCCCTAAGAAAAAGTAGGTCATGTTTTTTTTTTTACTTTAAACATCTATACTTACATTAAAGCTTTTGAGTAAAAGTAATGCTAGTGCAGTGAGTCTTTATGTTTGTATTTATTTTGAGCTTTTCACTGGATTGTTTGAGAATACTGATTATTTTGACTTATTTTTATGAATGTGACTCATTATAAAATATTAATTTTGTTTTAGGCATAAAAGTCATCTACTATCTAAAATAGTTGTTGAGATACACTTTTAGGCTGAATGCAATTTAGTGTTTCTTTCCATCGGTCAGAACCACAGAAAATACCAAATTTATAAACCTGCAATGGGAAAGAAATGTTAGACAAAATTATTTTACATTAGAAAAGGCTTAGAGGCTGCAAAGTACATTGTATGCTTGGAGAATAAGTAATAATGCTTTTCATGACTGGCAAATGGAATTTGTCAGGAGTAGGATATGAGACTGGAGGCTAGACTCAAGTTTTACTATAAAAGTCCTTGAATACTTGCTGAAGATTTTAACTTTTATGGGTACTGGAAGGGATTAAATACCTAGGGTAGCTGAACTTCATCCCATAGCCCTTTTTATTTTTTAAGACAGAGTCTCATTGAGTTGCCCAGGCTGACATCAAACTTGCAATCCTTCTGCTTCAGTGTCCTGAGTATCTAAGGTACAGATGTATATCACTGCACCTGGTGGGAATGTTTTATGAATTGAGGAAGGTTACCTCTGGCACTGTGGAGTTTGGATAATACACACTGCTTCCTTCTCTTATCCTTCCATGTATATTTCCATTAGTGGGCTGTGAACTTCTTTTGGAGCTTATTTTTACTTGGTTTTTGTGATCTCATCCCAACTCGTTTACTCACTGCATTTGGTGGTTTGGGAATAAAATGAGTAGTAAATAATAGCTGTCTAAGCATTACAGTATTTTTTTTTTGTCTTTAGTAAGATCCCTTATTGGGGTCTTTATGTAACTTTCCTGCCTTAAGCTTTTATGTAGGTAAACAAAAATTTAAGATTTAGTTTTCTTAGATTAATTGTAGGTTCACAGCAAAATTGAGAATAAAGTAAAGAAATTTCCTCTACACTACCTGCTCCACATATGTATAGCCTTACCTTCTTACCAGTATTCTACATCAGTATGGTACTCATGAATGCACACTTGACATATCATCATCACACAAAGTTCATCGCTTACATTAGGGTTCACTTCTTGGTGGTGTGCATTCTGTGGATTTATTATTTGTTTATTTATTTATTTTTGGGACAGGATCTTGTTCTGCAGTCCATGATGGTCCTGAACTCCCTGTGTAGTCCAGGCTAGCTTGAGCTCACAGCAATCTTCCTGATGACCTTCCAAATGCTGGGATTACTGGCATGTGCCACCACACCTGGCTTGTATGATGCTGGGGAACTGAACTCAGGGCTTTGTGTTTGCTAGGAAGGTGCTCTTTTGTACTGTTGCTCTAGCCTGCATTCTGTGAATTTAGACAAAATATATAATGCCATGTATCCATAATGTTTTCTCTGCCTAAGCATTATTAAAAATTATTTTAAACTACTTTTGTAGCTGGGCATTGTAGGGCATGCTTGCAATTGCATCTACAGAGTAGATTCAGAGGATTTTAAGTTCAAGGACTATCTTGGCAATGCAGAGAGACCCTGTGTCAAAACAAGATATGATTGCATAAGTGTAGCTGTTGTGTTGCTGGGCTGAACTCACTATGTAGCAGAGGCCAGCCTCAAAGTCACAACAGTCTTCCTGCCTCAGCCTTCTGAGGCTGGAATTACATGCGTGTACCACTATGGCCAGCTTTTGTGGTGCTGGGAAATCAAACCCAGGACCTTGTGCTTTACTCTTTAACCTCTGAGCTATTCTTGTAGTCCCAAAACCGGGGCTTTAACCAAGCAGAAGCATAAACCAGGTGCGGTGGTACATGTTATCCCAGCACTGAGGAGGCTGAAGCAAAAGGACTGCCTTGAGTTTGGAGGCCAGCCTGGAATGTGTAGTGAGTTCAGGACCAGCCTGGACTATAGAGTGAGACCCTGTCTTAGAAAACAGAAAATAAGTAAAAAATAAATTTCAGTCTTATTGACTGGTTTAGTAATGTAGGAGTGGTTTAGCTTGGTTATTGATTTTTCTCTTGCTGTAGAATTGCATCATCTAGGTGAGAAATGCTCTGATAGGGTAGTACAATGAGATGGATATACTTGCAGATGAGCTTTTCTGGTGCAATCCCTAGGTATTGTTTCTGCTGCCTTTGTTACTGTTATGAGTCATTACTGCAGATAGTGCTCTTTGCTTAGTTCACTTCTTAAATTCATATCATGTGATTTGAGCTGTAGTATCATAATATATTAACCATATATTGTGGCTTTCCTCTGTGAGAAAAAGGAATTATATCTAATTGGTCTGATTTGTCTAATACAGGACTGTTCGGCCAGTATAGCTAACCAAGAACTATAAAGCAGATTATAATTTGTTGTATGTATGGGTGGTAGAAAAAATCAGGCTTGTCCTGTTATAAGTATCATTTTATAGTCCTTAAAATTCTGGTATTCTTTAATCGTGGGTTCATACTAAGTTGTTTACTAGTCATTATTAGTATAGTAAAATGGAATAGGAAGTCTGCTGAGATAATTATCATGACAGGTCCTTGAAAGAGGGTATGATAAGTATATTATACATGATTCACTTTCAGAAATCATGTAAGTATTGAATGGAACTGTGCTAGGATGTCTTTTTCTGGAGGCAACATTAAAAAGGTGTCATGAAATAACGTAGCAGTTTTTTAGAGATCATTTACATAAAGGCTGTTACTTCATATCCATGGAAATGTGTTTCCATGATTTTGAAGGACAGCAAAATTCATGGATGTTTGTTGTGGTTAGGATCTGGAGTGTCCCCCAAAAGTATGTATGTTAGGGTATGTATGTTAATGGAACCATGTGATGTTGGTGGATTGGGGTCTGGTCTGGAGGGGTGAATTGCAGTTAAGTTAGGATTAACGGTGTGTAGTGGCCACACCTGGATGCAGGAGGGACTGGTTACTGGGTGGAGACCTGAAAGGATACATAAGCTGCACCTGCCTTCCTGGAGGACTGGGACTAGTCTCAGCTAGCCTCAGCTTGTCTTCCTGTTGGTCCGGGGAAGCTACCTCCACATCTCTTTGTGCCATGTACTTCGATTGTTGACAGCCACCCCTGAATGGACTGTGACCTTCGAGACTGCGAGCTAAAATAAACTTTTCCTTTCCTAAGTTTGTGGGTTCGGATACTGAATCACAGCAACGAAAAGGTAACTAAGACAATGTTCAAATCCTTTCTGTAAAATGGCTTAATATTTTTCATTATGCATATCCTCTTATATACTTTTTTCTTTCAGTATACTTGTCTTGGTTACTTTCTCGTTGTGACAAAATACCCGGCATCCACAAATTAAAGGAGGAAAGATTTATTTAGCTCACAGTCAGAAGGTGTCACACACACAGTTCATGGGGCAGCCAGCAATGGTGGAAGTACATGGCAGAGACAGAGGCTGGAGAGCTGATCACCCCATTACAGACGGAAGCCAAGTGAGAAAAAGGAGCAGATCAGCTTTCCCAGGAAGAAGCTGCAACCATGTTCCTTCTTCCTTCAATTACTTTCTTCAGAGATGCCGGTTGGTTTCCTATCCCCCACAGGGTGGGTGCCCCTCCTTTAATTCATGGTCCACAAGTAATATCTGAAAGCTCTGCCCTTGGCAACCCCCGGTCTGTCTCTGTCTCTCTGTCTCTCTCTCTCTCTCTCTCTCTCTCTCTCTCTCTCATTTTTAATGCATATCCATGTTTATAGCCACATAACTCATAATAGCCAAGTCCTGGAAAGCAGCCTGTATGTCCAGTAACAGGTGAATGGATAATGAAAACCCCATAAAGGACTCCCAATCTCAAATTGATACAGTCCCTCCAGGTGAAACCCCAGACATCTGCCCCTTCAGGTAAGCTCTGCCTCCCAGTAACACACAGTTCCAAACACAGGACGCCTTTGGAGGACATTCAAGATCCAAACCATAGCTGTTGTGGTTAGGATCTGGAGTGTCCCCCAGAAGTCTCATGTATTTTTAATGTTATGGATTGTCTGTGGAGCCATGTAATGTTGGTGGATTGGGGTCTGGTCTGGAGGGGTAGATTGCAGTTGTTGGGATTAGGGGCATGTGAGTTAAGACTATAGGCGTGTGAGTTAAGACAAAAGGTGTGTAGTGGCCACACCTTCAATACCCGGATGCAGAAGAGACTAAGATTGGGACTTGAACTAGTCTCTGTTAGTCTCACTTTCCTGTCTCTTTGTGATGTCCTGAGGAGCCGCCTCCACCTTTCTGTCTCTGCCATGTACTTCAGTTGCTGCCGGCCGCCCCTGAATGGACTGTGACCATCTGAAACTGTGAGCTAAAATAAACCTTTCCTTTCCTAAATTTGTGTGTGTCAGGTATTGAGTCACAGCAACGAAAAAGTAACTAAGACAATAGCAATATTTTAAATCATTTCTAGAATACTTACAATACCTAATACAATGTAAATAATTCTTTTTTTGTTTTGTGCTACTAGGAATTGAACTGGGGCTTCATCCTGAGCTTCGTCTTCAGCCCTCCTCATTCGGGAGAGTCTCATTAAGTTTCTGAGTTGCCCAGGCTAGGCTTGAAATTGTGATCCTCCTCCTACAGTCTCTCAAGAGTGCTAGGATTACAGGCCTGCTGGGATTACAGACACTGGGTCTGGCTAAATAACTCTTATAATGTATTGTTTAGGGTATGATGATATAAAAAAGTCTGTGTATATTTAGTACAATCACATTATTTTTTTAAAAAACCTTCAATTCATGGTTAAATACACAAATGCAGGACCAACTGTATTTGCAACAGAGTGGAATATTTAAACATTTTATTGCATTCTCCTAAACCAAAAGTAAGCTGTTTAGACTAGCTGTCTTTTGAGTGTAAGTACAGGTGGTTTTCCTCTTAACAACTGCTTTTGCTAGATCTCAGAGATTCTGATAGATTTCCATTTTTATTTGATTGTAGAAATTTAAAAAATTTTTTTTCCCGATTTTGTCAGTTACTCTCTGATAGTTCAGAAGTGAATTGTTCCATCTACAGGTTCTTTAGTTGATTTGTGGTTTCATTCCATTATGATCTGACAAGATGCAAAAAATTATTTTAGTTTTTGTATTTAAGACTTACTTTATGGCCTAAAAAAACTTTTTATTTATTTATTTATTTATTTTTGAGATAGGGTCTCACTCTGTAGCCCAGGCTGGTTCTGAGCAGTCCTTCTGCCTCAGCTGCCTGCCTCAACCTCCAAGTGCTGGGATTACAGGTGTGTGCCACCAGGCCTGGCTTTATTTGGTGCTGGGGAATTGAACTCAGGGCCTTGTGCTTGCAGGACCAGCACTTTAACTGCGCTGGCATTCTTCCTGCCCCTGTAACTGTTTTTTAAAGGCAACATAAAACTGGTGGAATACTTGACCTTGTTTTTGTGAAATTAATGCCTCAGTGTGTGGTTCCATGGAAATAGTTGCAATTCTGGGTGAATACTCACGGTGCTTATCAGATATTTTGGTTTTAATTTTACTATTCATGAGCTTTGGCCTTAAAAATAGGTGCTCAAAATGAGTATGTGCTACTTGAAAGTGATGACACGAATGAGGCATGATTGTGAAGCAAGGGATGTTTACCTCTGGTATTTGTCATTTGTGTTACTAGGGATTTAGCCCAGGCCATTCACACTGAGGTACATCCATGACCTGTTTTCATTTTTGACTTTGAGTCAAGTTCTCACGAAGTTGCTAAATTGCCCAGTTGTGCTCACATATGCTGCCTTTCTGCCTCAGCCTCCCAGAGTACTGGAACTACAAGCCTATACTACCAGGCTGGTGAAAATAGGTCCTGTAACATTCAATCAAGTAAATAGGTAATAGGTTTACATTTGGCTGAAAATGGAGTCACAAATATACCAGAATTTTACTATTTTCCCAGAAATATTGAAATCTATTTTCAAATTCCTGTGTCTAAAAAACAAGAGGCTGTGAGCATAGCGCAACAGTACTTGCCTAGCAAGCACAAGTCCCCTGGTTCAGTTCCCCAGCACCACATAAATTGGCAGTGGTGGCACATGCCTGTAATCCCAGCACTAGGGAGGCTGAGGTAGAATTGAGGCTGAGTTCGAGGTCAGCCTCGGCTACATAGTGGGTTCAGGACCAGCCTAGGTTACTGTCTCTGTCTCAAAAACAAGCAAAACTAAAAGGCAGAGCTGCATATTTTTGATCATTCAAATGACCATGTTAGCTAATCTGTTGATATTCATAAATTTGTCTGCCTTAGTTCAGCTAGTCATAATTTCATTGACATTTGGAAAGCTATTATGATTTGAACCATTATATATTCCTTAGTGGTTTTTATCTTGAATATCCATGTTTAACTTAAATGGGTGGTCAAAGCCACTAAAATGCTAAATCTGTAATCCAGTTGTCATTTTCAAGCTCTGGCACTAATTTTGTTTTTTATACCTTAAATGACTTGATTTCATGTTGCAAACCATAGTATCTTTTGAACATTGTGTCTTAATTTACCCATATTTTACCCCCCAAATAAATGATGTCATCATAGTCAGCAGAAATTTATTTTAACTGTTGAAGGAATTTCTGAAACTCATGATGATTCAGTCCCTTGGTTCTTAAAAAATTCATAGCCCTGATGACAATTTGCATGATATTTATTTTAAAGCATTTTATGTGTAAGTTTTCTTTATGTACTAAGCAGTGATACTTCATTAGATGTGAGTTTTGTACAGCAGTTGCATCATCTTTATTAACTGTACAAGTCCTCTTTTACTTAATTGCCAGAGCATCATCTGATGGCATTACTTTTGCTGTCTGTACTTGGAAAATATTGCTGGAATCTACTCATGCATCCAAATACTGATAGCAGGCAAAGTTGTGCTTTGGCAGTAAGCTCTTGCTCTTGCTTTTAGTAGTTAATAGTTGTTTTTTGTTTCTTTTGGCCAAACTGTTTGCAGTTGGAATGTACATTACAGATAAGTTTCTGACATTTGTGGATATAAGATACTCTGATTATACCATTCTCTTCATCTACAGGTTTGCACTTGAGAACTGCACAGTTGAATTCCAAAAAGTAATCACCCAAAACCCCTTATCATACATGTTAAGTTTACCAATTTCTGTTAAAGCTACATTCAAAGCTGTCCTGGGCTGCATGCAGCCCACAGGCCATGGGCTGGGTGGATGCCCGTTTTGTTCTGTAGTTGTTAGATGAAATGTTTGATGGACATCTGTTAAGTCCTTTTGATCTGTGGTGTATTGTAACTCTTAATTTCTTTTTTATTTTTTATTTTTTATTTTTTTTTTTTTGGTCAGGATGACCTATCTATTGGTGAGTAGAGTATTGAAGTTACCCACTATTATTCTATTAGAACTTCTGTGTCCTTAATGTACAGTTGTCTGCCTGTCTCTTTCTCTTTTTCTTTCCTCAAGACAAGGTCTCGCTCTTTAATCCGGCTCGGGTCCTGTGCTCTCTGTATAATTCAGAGTAGCCTCAAACTTTATGGCAATCCTCCTGTCTCAGCCTCCTGAGTTCTGGAATTACAGGTGTTTACTACTGCTCCTAGCTAATCTTAATGTAGTCCTGGGGAATTGAACCCAGGACCTACCTTGCACATGCTAAGGAAGCACTTTCAAGTTTTTGTTTCACATTTTTCTTTTTTTTTTTTTTTTTTGAGACTGTGTTTCACTCTGTAGTCCAGGCTGGTCCGAGTTCACTGTGTAGCCCAGGCTGACCTCAAAAACACAGCAATCCTCTTGCCTCAACCTCCTGAGTGCTGTGATTATAGATAGGCATGTACGACCATGCCTGGTTTATATGGTGCTGTAGAATTGAACCCAGAGCCTTGCACTTGCTAGGGAAGTACTTTGCACCGAGCCTTCAGTCCCTAGGCAAACAGTTTTAACCACTGAGCTACATGCCTAGCTTGAGTAGTATTTGTTTTTAATGTAATGGGCACACCAATATTCAGTTCGTATATACTTAAAGTGTCGTGTCTTGTTGAATTATTTCCTTTGCCAATATGTAGTGCCTTTTTCTGTCTTGTCTAATTTTGTCCTGAAGTCTGCTTTTGTTAGATATGAGTATAGTGAGTCCTGCTTGCTTTCAAGTTCCATTTGCATGAAATGTTGTTTTCCATCATTTCACATTCAGTCTTTGTTTTTGCTAGTAAATTACGCTTTTGCAAGCAGGTCTTATTTTTTAATTCAGTCTGCCAGTCTGTGTCTTTTAGTTGGAAAATTAAGACCATGTAATATTAGGTGTTCTTGTCATTTTATTTTTTCTAATACTTGGTTCTTTCTTTTCCTTTTTATTTATTTATTTATTTTTTGAGGCAGTTTCTCTCTGTAGTCTGGGTTGGTCCTGACCTCACTAAGTAGCCCAGGCTGGTCTTGAGCACATGGCAATCTTCCTGCCTCAGCCGCCCAAGTGCTGGGATTACAGGGATGTATCACCATGCCCTTCTTGTGTGGTACTGGGGAATTGAACCCAGGGCCTTGCACTGTCTAGGCAAGTGCTCCCATTTTTCCTAATTCTTAATAGCTTATCTGTTTTTCTCTTCTGTGTGTTGAGTTCCTTTAACAGGGCTGAGGATATACCTCAGGTTAAAGCACATGCATAGGAAGTGCCAGATCCACGCAAGCTGAGTGTGCTGGTACATGCCTATATTACCTGCTCTCAGGAGGCTGAGGGAGGAGGGTTGCTGTGAGTTCAAGGCTGGCCTGGACTACGTAGTTCAGGACCAGCTTGGACTACAGAGCAGTACCCTGTCAGAGACAAAAACCAATAAAACACAAAATGTATTTCTGCAACACAGGCATAGTGGCCATTAATTTCTTTAGTTTATGCTTGTCTTGGAAGATATTTGTTTCTCCTTCAATTTTGAAGGTTAGTCTTGCAGACAGATTTTGGGGGAGGGGAGCTTGAAATAGTGTTGGTGCCTTGAGGATTCCTGGAGAAGATTCTGAAGTTATTCTGATGGGCTTGTCTCTTATACGTAACTTTTAATATTCTTTTTACTGTTTAGTGTTTTTGCTGTTTGAATTACAATGTGATGTTGGAAAATTCTTTTTGGGTCATACTTTTTTTTGCTGTTCTAAATGCCTCCTTTAGTTCCTGGCTATCTATATTAAAGAGATTTTCTATGTTGTTAGTATATCAGCATACCCTTCCACAGCAAAGATTTACAAGTTGGTGTTTTGAATGTGTGTGAGTTCTTGGATGTTTTGTTCGTAATCCTTTTTTCTTTATTAGTGTCTGCATGTATTAATTCTCTACTGTTGTCTTCAAGACCTGAAATTATGTCTTCTGTGTGGTCTTATCATTTGGAGAAGCATTTCATTGAGTTTTTGATTTGACTTAACTGTCCATTTCATTTACAGAATTTCTGTTTGGTGGTTCTTTACAATCTCTTTGTTGAGTTCCTCTGTTATATCCTGCATCGTCTTTCTTAATTTGTTCAGCTGTTTATTTGTATCCTCTTTGAAGTCGTTAATCATTTTATAAATCAGTCTTTTTGATTCTTTGTCTTACATTTCATCTAATTCTGTGGCTTTGCATTCAGCTACTAATTATGGACTTTTTAAAAATTTTGAGACAGGGTCTTACTAATTGCACAGACTGGTCTTGAAATTTAACAATCTTCCTGCCTCACCTTGCATAGCCACTTGGATTACAGATGTGCACCATTGTGCCCACGTTTTATTTTTTTCTTTCCTCGTTTGATTTTTTTAGTTCTGTTTAAGACTTTTTGTTTTTGTAGGTTATGGAGATAGCTTTATTTTACTTTCTTTTGAAGCCTTAGGGTTGTTTTTACAGTAAGGACTGTGTTCCATCTTAAAATATTTTTTAAATCAGTTTGTCAGTTTTGTACCCTTATTTTGATTGAAATTGCATTGAATGTGTAGATCTGTGTAGGTAGAATTGACAGCAATACTGAATCTTCCAATTCTTTTTTTTTCTTTCTTATAAAGACAAGAGTTTCTGTAGTCCAGACTAGTACTGAATTCAGCTCTGTAGCCCCGACTGGCCTTGAACTCGCACTCAAGGCAGTCCTCCTGCCTTAGCTTCAGAGTGCTGAAATTAAAGGTGTACACCACCCTGCTCAGTTTTGAAATCTTCCAATTCTTGGTTGTGGTGTAACATCTTCATTTATTTAGATTTTTAATTTCCTTCAGCAGTTTTGTAATAGTGTTGAATTCTTGTTAAATATTTAGATTGTTTTATTTTCAATACTGTCATAAATCAAGTTTGTAAAGTTTCAATTTCTAGTTGTATATATAGAAATCTACTGATATTTATATACTGTTCTCATTCAGGGACCATGTTACATTTACTCATTCATTAAAAAGTTTTATTCTTCATATCTTTGGTCATGAGTAACATTTATCTATAATTTTTAGAATAATGTCAGGTTAAAAAATTAAACTCAGGGTTCTTTTTTATTTTTATATTTTATTTTGAGACAGGGACTTGCTCTGTAGTGTAGGCTGGTCCTGACTTCACTATGTAGCTCAGGCAAATACCTGTGCCTCAGTCTCCGAAGTGCTAGGATTACAAGCATATGCCACAACACCTGTTTTATGTGGTCCTGGGGAATCGAATCCTGAACATTGGGCTTGCTAGGCAAACACTAACACTAACTGCTGTGCTATTCCTCCAGCCCTTAAACTCGAAGTTTTATAAGCAAGATTGGTTTAATATTTGAAAGTCAAATCATTCTAGTCACTGCAAGAATAAAAGAGGTAAAGTTACTTCAGTAGATTTAGGCAAGGCATTTCACAAAACCTATTTGTGATAAGTTAAAACATCTAATTAAGGATAAAGGCAAGTCAGACCTGGTATTACACACCTGTAATCCCAGCACTCTGGGAGCCTGGGGCAAGGAGTCTCGGGATTCAAGCCCAACCTGGGGAATTTAGACCCTATCTTGAGAAATGTAAATAAAAGGCTGAGGTTTTAACTCAGTGTGAAGGTCCTGGATTCTATCCTCAGTACCACGCTCCCCCCCCCAACCCCCCGCCCCCCGGCCCAAATCTTATTGCAGTTTTATGGTCAGAAGATCTTATGTATCACTAATTTAGAGGTTAAACATTTTTTTAACATATTGCATCTCTTTTTTCTTAGAGGTTTTATTTTTTTTAGAAATGTAAGTACTGTTGACTTAAAACATATGCTGTGTGTCTTACTGAGCCTGTTCTGTGAGTGGTTATTTTTTCTTACCAGTTTTCTGGAGGAATAACTTACATAATATATGGCATCTACTTAAAAGTGAACAGTTTTGTGAGTTTAGCACAAAATAAAATTTCTATAGTCCCTTAAAAAATTACTTTTTCTCTAGCTCCTGCGGACTGCCAGTCTGCCTTTTTAAAAAATCAGTACTCAATTTTTTAAATTACGTTTCTTTTAGAATAGTCTTAGATTTATAAAACTGAGCTTGTGGGCTGGAGGAATGGCACAGTGGTTAAAGCACTTGCCTAGCAAGGTCAAGGCCCTTAGTTTGATTCCTCGGCACCACATAAAGCCGAGTATGGTGACACACACCTGACATGCCAGCAATCAGAAGGGTGAGGCAGGAGGATTGCTCTGAGTCCAAGTCTGTCCTGGGCAATATACTGACTTCAGGACTAGCCTGGGCTACAGAGTAAGGCTGTGTTTCTTATTTTGAAACAGGGTCTTGCCAAGTCACTAAGTTGCTTAGGCTGAGATCAAATTTGTAATCTTCCTTCCTGATCTCCCAAAGTGATGGGATTATAAACCTGTAGCACCAAACTTGACCATTTCCCAATATTATGCATTAAGTAAAATATTTATTTTATTCAGATTTTCTTTTTAGTTCTACCTAATACTGTTTTTCTTTTCCAGGATTAGATATCTTATTATCGTGAGTCATTCCATTGCCTTAGCCTCCTCTTGACCATGGCAGTTTCTCACACTTCTTGTTTTTGATGCCCTGGACAGGTTTTTGGTACTGAGAACTTCAACCCAGTGTTCTACCACTGAGCTAAATTCCCAGCTCCTCCTTGACAACAGTTGTAGGAGTAGTAAACGGCTTGCCTGTTTTTTGGTGGTGTCACAGGGGTTTGAACCCAAGCCCTCACACATGCTAAGCAAGTATCTCCTACTGAGCTAACACCTCCGTTCTGATATTTTTGTCCTATGCTTTAATTGGAGTTTTATTTTTCTAAAAACTGACCTCTTTATATTGTAAATGTACAGTAGTCTGCAACTTTTTTCTGCAGTGACAGATGAAAAATTGGTCCTCAAAAGCTATTGTGCTGTGTGTGCTGCATAAATATTATTGGGGAAAAAGGACTCTAAACTAAGCATTAATATCACCCTCCCTTTTTCTCCCCTACATTTCCTTCCTTCTCTCCTTCCTTCCTTGCTCTTTAGCCCAGGCTGTTTCTAAACTTAGCTCATTGGTGTAGCCAGGGTAGCCTTGGACCCCGATAATCTAGCTGCCTCAGCCTCTCTAGTGCTGTGATTACAGGCATGTGTCACCATGCGCAACTTTATGTGGTACTGGGGATTGAATTTAAGGCCTTGATCTGACAAGGCAAGCACTTTAACCATTGTGCCATTCCTCCTACATTAAGTCTACACATGTAGACTTCCCCTACATTTTTAGGGCATTTTTTTTCTTGCTTTGTTGACACTCATCATTAAAAGACTTTTAATCTCCCTTATTATAAAGACATTTTACCTGCTCTTTACTAAGTTCCAGTGTTTCTGTAAAATAAACTTTCATAGACCTTAGTTGTTATTTGGAGGTTTAGAGGCAGAATCCACACTTACGATATGGTCTTTAAATCTAGGTACACTTTCATCAATGAGAAGAATGTTTTCGAAAATGTTTGAGCAATAAGGAAATAGAAGTTGTCTTTCCTGTGCAATCAGTGAGAAAATTTCACGTTAGGAATTGTTTAGTATTAATTTCATCACAGTGCTACTTTGCTTATTGCTAGCAAAATTAAAGCTCTTAAACAGAAATTAATAGAAAATAAATTCTTACCTCACTAATTTTAGAAAAGTTAAAGATTAGAAGAGAAGTAGTATATATTACCTACAGTGCCTTTTAATATTCACAACAGTATTATAAGTATGGACATATTTGCTTGGCAATAAAATGCTGTTTCATTTTTTGGAAAGTTGCTCAGCTACAGATGTTTTTAAAAATCTTAATTTTTCTCATTATTTTTGAGGTGCTAATGCTGAAAAAAATGAGAATTATCAGTTCTTTGGCCTTTTGGAAGAGAATGGAGTAGAGGAAGTAGAGTTTTGGTCTCAAAGGGATGGAGATGTTTATTCAACTGCCTAGAGATTTTTGTCTATTTTTGGTCCCTGTTCTGTTCCACTGGGTCTGTTTTTGTGTTGTTCAGCCAGTGCCATGTTGTCTTTATTCTTTTACTTTTTTTTTTTCTTGGTACTGGGGATTGAGCCCAGGGTCTTCTCACTTAGCTACAGCTCTAGCCCATCTTTATTTTAATTTTGGCATGGTCTCACTAAATTGCCCAGGTGCACTGGAACTTGCGATTGTCTAACTCAGCTTCCTCAAGTGCTGAGGTTACAGGCCTCAGCACTCTACCCTGCTTGATTCCTACCTATACTTGTATATTTATATTATACGTCAGTTTTGAGATTAGATGCTATAAGCTCTTGAGATTTATTCACTGTTTTTGCGATTAATCTAGGGCCCTTTACTTTTCCATATAAACTTTAGAATCAGTTTGTCAATTTTTGTTTCACTTTTTCCTTTTTTTTTTTCTTTTTTTGAGACAGGGTCTCCCCCAGGATAGTCCTGAATTCACTGATAGAGCCCAGGCTTTCCTTGGATTCAGGACAGGCCTTCTGCCTCAGCCTCCCAAGTGTGTGTGCCATCATGCCCAGCTTTATGTGGTTCTGGGGAATCAAACTCAGAGCTGTGAGCTTGCTAGGCAAGTGCTTTAACCGTTGTGCCATTCCTTGAGCCCCTCAATCTGTTTGGCTGTTGGGTTTATGGCTGGGCTTGTGTTGACTGTATTATTTGAGGAAAATTAACATCTTCACATTGAATCTTCTTGCCAGATATGCCCTATATTTTTGTGTTTAATTGTCTAGTTTTTTCTCTCAGCAGAGCATTAAGTTATATTCAATGTACAGGCTTTACTGTCTTATATTTGTCCTTATTTTATTTTCTAATTGTTTGCTTCTGGTCTTTAGAAAGTAAGTTGATTCTTGTATATTTATCTTTTATGTTGAGGCCAGTCCCCCTTTCATGTTTTCCATGTGGCATATGAAAAGAGGGGCACGTAGGAGCCGGGATCTGGTCTCTAAAAATTGGACTGAAATCAAGTGTTATCTAAGTTCATACTAAAATATGAATGAATATGATTTTAATCTTCCCAAAAAGTTTTTATATCTTGAGGAGCCTTAGAGATGTCTGTTTACCTAAGTCCTTTCTTACTGATAAAATTTCTTGCATTTGTTTAGTATTCATTGAGTTTGTCCAAGCTGCTGAAGAAGTAGAAAAATAATTAGATAGGGGTTTTGCTCTTGGAAATTGTGCTTGTTAATAAGAAAATCGCCAGCATTCCACCATTTTTGTTCTAGTGATGTTTTCCTAAAAATACCAAAAAAAAAAAAACCCCACCAAAATTGTGGATCTTTGGGATTTCTGTGACAGAGAAGTGGAGATCTGATCCTGAGATGCATTTCATAAGAGTTTCTCATGTCACTTCTTTCTCACTTTTAAATATTCTGATATTTTAGCTCTCCTACTTTGTTTAGATTCTTACCTTTATCTGGGCCCCCAATACAGGTCTGTAATGTCAATACTCTGGGAGTCTGAGGCAAGAAAGATTGCAAGTTCTAATCCAGCCTTGGCAACCTAGTGAGACACTCAAATTCAGAAAAAGATTGGAGATGTACTTAAGTGCAGCAAAGCTCTGGGCTCAATCTCCAGGACCACGACCAAGGGGAGAAAAAAGACTGTTCTTTTTCTTACTCTGAGGAATTGTACTTTGGTTGACTTAAATGAGGTGGACCTGAATCCAAATGAGTTCTTTTTATTAGATCCTAAGTAAATATATGATTGTCCTTTTTTGTTTGTTTTTTGAGACAGGATCTTGCTCTATAGTCCAGGCTGATTCTGAACTTGCGATGTAGCCCAGACTGTGCTGGAACTCAAAGCAATGTTCTTGCCTCAGCCTCCCAAGTGTTGGGGATTACAGGCATGTAAATTAAGGATATCAACATAGTTAATTGTTTTTCTCCAATCTGCCTCTTTATTTCCCTGAAATTAACTAAAAAATAGTGACTTGGAACTATACAGTTTTTAAGTATGGTTAGTAGAATTGCTGTAGATGCTTTTTACTTAATTGAAGTATTCTAGAATAATTGCCTGAAACTCTAATGTAAGGTGTTCACCAAGCAAATCTCTTTTCATTTCAGTTGGAAAGACATCCTTGATCACAAGATTCATGTATGACAGTTTTGACAACACCTATCAGGTATTTTTATCTTGCTCACTTATTGCCAGTTGTTTGTTCTGTGTTACAAGAGATACTCAAGTTATTTTTAATGTGTTTATTTAAGTACAGCCATGAATACAAAAGCCCTATTTGTAATCTGTAAAGTGCAATAGCAATACAAAATATAAAGGATTTTTAGCCAACATCCTTAACATCATCAGTTAGTTTCCTTTTTCAATGTCTTTTGAAAGATTGTCTCTAGTACTGTAGTGGTTAGGATCCGGAGTGTCCCCCAAAAGTCTCATGTATTCTGATGGAACCATGTAACGTTGATGGATTGGGGTCTGGTCTGGAAGGGTGGATTGCAGTTAAGTTAGGATTAACATTGTGTAGTGGCCACACCTGGGTGCAGGAGGGACTGGTTACTGGGCGGAGACCTGAAAGGATACATAAGCTGCACCTGCCTGCCTGGAGGACGGGGACTAGTCTCAACCAGCCTCAGTGTGTCTTCCTGTTTATCCGGGGAAGCTGCCTGCACCTCTCTCTCTCTGCCATGTACTTCGGTTGTTGCCGGCCACCCCTGAATGGACTGTGACCTTCGAGACTGTGAACTAAAATAAACCTTTCCTTTCCGGAGTTTGTGGGTGTCGGGTATTGAGTCACAGTAATGAAAAAGTAACTAAGACAAGTACCATCTGGCAGGGAAGTAAAATTGATGATGGATATTCTTTTGCAGAGAACCTACCCAAATCTAGGATTCTATAACATCCTAATCTACACTTGAAGTCAAGGATAAATGAGTTACGACATTAGAAATCCTTAATAGAAGAAAATTAGGGAAGGCTGAGGCAGAGAATTACTGTATGTTTGAGGCCTCCCTACACTACATAGTTAAGGAGCAGTTTGGACTACAGAGTGAGACTTTGTGTGTGTCCGCCATTCCCCCAACTTTAGGAAATTAGCAAATTTATTATTAGCCAGTGTATTAAATATTCTCTTAAATAAGTGTCAAAGACAGTTTGAAAATACTTTGAGATGAATAAAAGAGAGAGTATCCCACAGATTCTAGAATAAAAGTAAAACAGTGCTACACAGCAAAGCAGAAGAGATACTACACTAATATGCTAACCTTCCATCTTAAGAAACCAGAAAAACAAGGTAAACTCAAAGCAAGGAAAAGTAGCTACTTTAAAATTTAGGTTACTGTTGTTCAGGTTGTTTAGGTTATGGTGAGTCCAGTGGTTTAGTCACGTATTTGTTGCTGTGACAGAATACCCAACATCCACAATTTAAGGAAGGAAAAGTTTATTTAGCTCACAGTTTCAGAAGGTACCACACACACAGTCCATTCCTGGGACAGCCTGCAACGGGGAAGGCACATGGCAAAGACAGAGAAGCTGGAGAACTGTTCAGCTGTGGCAGACAGAAGCCAGGTGAAGTAGCAAGAGCGAAGTGGGGTGCCCTTCGCTCACTTCTGCCCCTGAAGTAAGCCACACACAGCCGAAAGCTATTCAGGGACCTTCCCCAGGCAACAAACTGATGTAATCCCTCCAGTTCAAATCAGAAGCAGCTGCCTATTCTTCCAGCCAAGCTGTGCCTCCCACTAACACACAGTTCCAAATACATGAGGCTTTGGGGGGACACTGAAGATCCAAACTGTAACACCAGTGGATTAGAAGATGATTATGGTGGAGCCACGATCACTGCACTCACAGATTTCAAAAGAAACGTGCTGTGCCATGGGAGAGCCACATGGGGAAGTACTGGCATTAGTCAGGAGGTGGTCTAGAAATGTGGAGGAAGGTTGTATTGTCAATGTAGTATCTTAATGTTTCACCACACAGACATGATAAATGTTTGAGGTGATAGTGAGAAATAAGCTGGTAACCCTGAAATGATCATTACATAAGATAAATATATATCCAAACATCATGTTGTAACCCATAATCGTGTACAATTTTTATGTGTCACTTTAAAAATAAGAGATGCAAACTAGAAATAGAAGGGAACTCAACATGATTGAGCATCTCTGAAAATGCCATAGCTAACATCATATCTAATAATGAGAATCTAACTAAGCATTTTGTCTTTAACGTCATGAATAAGATGGATGTCATTTCTCAGCAGCTGTTCAATTAGTAAAACAAACAAAAAGAACAAACTGAAAGGAATAAATTAGTAACTTAAGACCAGATGCATTACTGACACTATGAGCATATTGTAAATCTTCTGTGTAGGTTTTTTATACATGTTTTTCTAAAAAGTTTTAAAGGGTATTCTTAATCTACTTAGCCATTTTGAATCTGTATTACTATATAACTAGCATGGAAACTTGTTTTGCCTTAGTATGTCAAATGTTAACCTGAATAAAGGAATGATTAATTTTTAGTTATTAACTATCAGTTATTGTCTTCACAGGAAGCTTTAAGAATAAATGTGAAATCTGAGCCCTGACTTATTTATTGAGACAAGGTCTTGCTCTGTAGTCCAGACCAGTCCTGAGCTCACTTGTGTGTAGCACAGGCTGGCCTTGAACTCATGACAATCCTCCTGCCTTAGCTTCCCAAGTGCTAGGATTATAGGCCCGTGCGTGCGTGCGTGCGTGCGTGCGTGCGTGCGTGCGTGTGTGTGTGTGACCATGCCCAGTTTATTTGGTGCTAGAGAATCAACTCAGGGCCTTGAACTTGCTAGGAAAGTGCTTTAATCACTGAGCTATTCCTCCAGCCTCTTAATCCTTTTTTATGTCATGTATTTTTCAGCATTTAAGACAGATATTTCAGGAATATGCCTTCTGAATTGAATTTTTCTTCATAAAAAACTGAAAAATTTGGCTGTTTCTTTTCTCTGAAAAGTATCTAATGAACCTTAGAATTGGAAGGACGATTATTTATATCTTATTTCTGCCAGTTAGTACTTGAGAGGTTTTGGACCATCTATTTAATTTTTTGCAGTCTTGAGTTTTCAGACTGAAAGTCTGAAAAGTAAGAACTATAATCCCTATGCAAGATGATTCCTCCTTCTTGGGAAAGCTTTATTTTGTGATTATTGTTATTTACCATTTAAAAATCATTGTTTATTTTGATATCTTTTTTTTTGAAGATGTCGCTTGTTTCATAGTATTCTGCATTATAATGAATCAGCAGTTCAGGGCACTGTAATGTTCGTTTACACTCTAGAAGATCTAACCTCTTCTACTTTCATTTTTATGATCTCACCCTTCTCTAAAAATCATTAGTTATCTGGGATGTTGAAGCAGAGTGATCAGAAGTTTGAGACCTACCTGGGTCTCAAAATCAGGAAAAAAAAGGACTGGGAATGTAGCTTAGAGTGAAGGCTTTGGGTTTGATTCCTAGTACCAAAAAAACAAAACAACCACAAAATCTTTGGCTCATATATTCCCTTCTAAATTTTTTATTCAGGCATTCTTAGTGTAATAGATTCTTCTCTAGCAACTCATATCAAAGTCTCAAATCCATTAATTTCCCTGTTATTTGTAAACATCAAGTCCTTTGCCTTCTGTCTTCTTTTCTGTTAATCATTTAGATTCTGTGATAATTTTCCTTAACTTTCTAGCGTCCTTTTGGTTCATTTACATCTGCGTGAAAGCATTTCTATTACAGTTACATGTAGTCACCACTTCTCTTGAATACGTTGGTGTTGCTGTTATCAGCAGGCTGTAAGTTTATTAATTGTTGTTGATAATAACTAATTTGTGCTTTAAGCTCCCACTTCATACTATCTTTTCATACCTGACCTTTGCAGCTGCTACCACTCATCTTTTTCTTTTTCTTTCTTTTTTTTTAATTTTTTGAGACAGGGTCTCACTCTGTAGTCCAGGTTGGTCTTGAACTCATTCTGTAGCCCAAGCTGGCTTTGAACCTATATCAGTGCTGCCTAAGTCTCCCAAGTCCTGGGATTACAGGCCTTTCCCACCATGCCCACTTATGTGGTACTGGGGAATCGACTCAGGGTCTTGAGCTTCCTAAGCAAGCACTTTAACTGCTGAGCTATTCCTCCAGCCCTCTTCCTGTCTTTTGTGTTGAGGATAATGCTGCTTCTATCTCCCTTTTTGTTAGTGTATGTATATGTGGTACACATGTTTATATTGAGCTTGAGAATTTTGTCCACGGATATATTGCATCAACTTCACATTCACCCCTTCTTCACCCTCCCTCAACCTTCATGACACTCCTCATGACTTCTAGCATCTCACCCATTTGACTTTATCACTACACTTTTAACTATCAGAAAACAGGCCAGGCATGGTGACATATACCTGTAGTCCAGGCATTTAGGAGGCAGAAGCAGGAGGATCATTGCAAGTTAAGGCCTGCCTGGGCTAACAGTGCGTTCAAAGTTAGCCTGGACTACTTGGTGAGACCCCGTCAAGACAAAAGAAGGTCTGGAGGGTATAGTTTAGCGATTAGAGCACTTGTCTAGGAAGCACAAGGCCCCAGATTTGATATCTCATCACCACATAATAGTTAGGCATGGCACACAACTGTAGTCTCTTAGCATTCAGAGGCTGAAGCAGGATTGCTTGAGTTTGAGGCCAACCTAGGCTCCACAGTGAGTTCAGGACTAACCTGGACTACACAGTGAGATACTGTGTTTTAAAAAAAAAATCAGAACCCAAAACAAAACTATTAGAAAATGAATAGAAACTTTTTACTTATTTATTTTGGTGAGACAGGGTATCACTCTGCAGTCCAGGCAGGTCCAGAACTCACTGTGGAGCGCAGAGCGGCCTCAAACTCATGCCAATCCTCCTGTCTCAGCCTCCCAAGAGTTGGGATTACAGGTGTGCAGCACCACACCTAGCTTTATGTGATGCTGGGGAATAGAACTGAGGGCTTGCTAGACAAGCACTTTAGCCATTGAGCTGTTCCTCCAGCCCAGAATAGAAACTTTCATAAGCCTGATAAAACTTATCTGTCAAATCCTATAGCCAACATCATACTTAATGGGAAAAGACTAAAACCCTTTTCTCTCAACGTCAGAAATAAGCAAAGGTTGTCCTCCCTTGCCCCTTCTGATTAACATCTTGTGGTGAGGTTTAGCCCATCAATTTTATCAGACCAGAAAGAAATTAACAGCATCTAGTTTGGAAAGGAAAAAAAAGTATCCTCCTCAGATAGCATCTTATAATTAGAAATTTCAAAGATACCTGTCTTTTAAAATACGGAATATAGCTGTAGGAATACCACAACAGTTAAAGCACTTGCCTTGTAAGGATAAGGCCCTTAGTTTGATACCCTGGCACTACTTTATAAAGCTGGGCATGGTGGCGTATGCCTGTAATCCCAGCACTTGGGAGGCTGAGGCAGGAGGATTGCTCTGAGTCCAAGGCCAGCCTGGGCTCCATAGTGAATTCAGGACCAGCCTGGGCTACAAAGCGAGACCCTGTCTCAAAAAAAGAAAAAAAAATATAAAGAATACATGTTTTAGTAAACCCAGCGTTATGGGAAGCTGAGGCAGGAGAATTAAGGCTCCAAGCCCATTCAAAGCGATGTAGCAACTTAACAAAAGAGTGTCTCAAAATAAAAAAATTTCATAGGTCAGTGCAAAGGCCCTGGGGTTCAATAATTCCAGATATCCTCCCACTCCTAAAAAAGAAACAGTATTCAGTAAAGTTTCAGGATCTAAGATTAGTATCCAGAAATCATAGTTTTGAATGTGCAGTTTAGAATAGAGTTAAGAAAACAACTCATTCATAAATAACCATCATGAAGAAATTAAATACTTGGGAACAAATTTAACACAGTATAAGACATGTTCCTAAATCTATTAAAAAAAAAGGACAGCGAAGGAAGAGACATACATGTTTAGATTTCAGAAGGAAGCTGATTATCATTGTGTGATAAAGAAGAAAATTTGTTTTACTCACCTAATTATATTGCTTTTACATTGGAAAAAGTTCGCTTTCTTATATAAAATCATATTTGTAGGTCTCTGGGTATTTGTGGCGTTAGGACAGTGGAGAAACCATTTTATAGGAAGTATAGGCAGAATAGCAGTTTACATTAGCTATTTTTTATACAGTTGCTGTGGGGTGACTTAGATATTCCAGCCAAGTTCCAAATACAAATATTTAAATATTCAAATAAAATATGCGAATTAAAATTTTCATTGTTGTGTTATCTATAAAATAAGAAAAATAAGAATGAAAATAAGCTAGCTTGTAGGAATGTATAGGGATTAAAGATGATCATATAGATCATGAAAAGGCCTGAAAAAGTCTCTCAATGTAGCACATGCTTATTAACATAGAAGCCATTGTCATTGATTTTTTTTTTCTTTTTTGCAATGAGACTTGAACCTTAGTTTTTGCATTAAGACACCTGCACAGTTCTTTGTATATATTTATCTTACTATTTTGATACAAGGTTGCTCTAAGTTGTCCAGGGTGTGCTGAACTTGGCAGTCCTCCTTCCTCATCCTGTTACAATGCTAGGATTGCACATGTGTGTGACCACACCCAGCAAACTGAATTCTTATTCTTATTCGACTTTTATGAGGTTAAGTGTTAAGTGTTTATTCATTATTGCACAATCCTAAATCCCATTTACATCTTGAACTGATGGTCACCATCAAGGTACTATATGTTATCTTCTTTGTTTTGTTTTGTTTTACAGGCAACAATTGGCATTGACTTTTTATCAAAAACAATGTACTTGGAAGACCGAACAGTGAGTAGTGTTTTCAGTTTACAATTTTCTGCAGTGTTCCAGGTTATAAACCAATGAGCAAAGCTATAATCTGTGATAGTTACCATCAGAATTACTTGGCAAAGTTACCAGTGAATAGGCCTTGAGGAAAACTTATTACAGAGTAGTATTCTTAGCAGTCTGATTTATGTCCAGGTGAGATCAGAAGAGGAAGAGCAAATAAGCTTTTAATAGTAATAAAAAAAACACTGTTGTCCCTTACTTGTTCAGCGAAATTTTTTGTCTTGATTTGGAAAAATGACAAAAGATAGCTTTGGATAGAGAATTTTCATAAGGAAATTAGAACTGCTAAAGACCTTTTGAATGCCTCTTTGGGGTATTGAGAAAATTTTCATTTGAGTATCATATGATTTGTGAATTTGAAGATCTTTTTGTTAGAATAATATGTGTACCGAAATGATTGAATATCAAGAAACAGTGAGTTATTTGTTGGATTTTTACCATCTATCCTTTCTGTTGTATTCTTGAAATATAATGTAAATTTTTTTATTCTGGTCCTCTGCTCCTTGAGCACTAAATAGGGAATACACATTACCTAATAGTGAATACCTTTAATGTGATACTTTAAGTGATAGCTTTAATGCAGTACTTTTTCCCCAGTGTTATTTACTATATGTGTAAATTTTTTTCTATTGAACATTTTCTTTTATGTTTTCATATATAATACCATTTCTTAGAACTTGAGAGATTGGAGACTGCTTTACAATGGTAAGAGAACTTGATGATTGTTTTTAGGTTTGTCTTTCTAGATATGAAAAAAATACATTTTTATGTAGAGCTGCAGTAATATATTTCTCCTTTTTGTTGATTATCTACATTGGTTTGGGGAGAAATATATGGGAGAAACATAAAAGCATAATAAAGATTCAGTTTCAAAGTGTTCTAGGCTGTGTAGGTAAAAGACATATTTTAGCTTCAGAGAGGGTTTAATGTTTCAAAAAAACATTAATTCCTTTGCTCTGGTATCCTAAGCTGCTTGTTTGACACTTACCTTCTTTTTTTCTTTTATACTCAGCATTTGAACGTTAGCACTTTTTGTCATCTAGGTGGTACAGGGATTCAGAATATTTATAGCTAGGGAAAATAGGAAGCCCTGTTTCTGATCTTTGAAATCTTTCACAGTCATGTTTTTTAGTCATGTACCTTTAGAGCAAGAAGTTTTTAGTATTACTTCCTTTTGAGAAAGGAATTTTTTTTTGTTTTCATTCCTTACTCCCCTTCAACCTCATGCATGAGCCCTCTCTCATCCTTCCCCATTACAAAAGCATTTTCTTTTTTCTATTTTTTCTTTCTTTTTTTTAGTATCAGTTTTTTTTTTTTTTTGGTTTGTTTTTTTGTTTTTATTTATTTTTTCCCATCCCACAGATCAGGCTGCAGCTGTGGGATACTGCGGGTCAGGAACGTTTCCGTAGCCTCATTCCCAGTTACATCCGTGATTCTGCTGCAGCTGTAGTAGTTTACGATATCACAAGTAGGTATATTGCAATGGTTGACCTTTCTTATTTTTCTTGCTTGTTTGACTGATTTTGTTAGGTACGATTGCAATTGTGGGACACAGCAGGTCAAGAGCGGTTCAGGAGCTTGATTCCTAGCTACATTCGTGACTCCACTGTGGCAGTTGTTGTTTATGATATCACAAGTGAGTGGGGGGAATTATGCATTTCTAATCTTTCCACCTTTAGCTTAGCTGCATGCATTTTCTTGTCTTGTGCTTGTTTTCTTTACTGGCATGTAAAATTATTACTGTAGCAGACACAACAAACCAGCCAAAATCAGAAAAACCTGCTTTTGTGTTTGTGCCAATCTGCTTTATTTTTCCTATATCTGGTACTTCTCAGAACTTGTCCTTACGTCTAATTATGAATACTTCTTTTTCTTTCTTTGTTTTTCTTTTCTGTACTAGATATTAAACCCAGTCTTTGCACAGGGCTACACCACCAGCCCTCTTTTTTTCTTTGAGACAGGGTCTTGGTAAGTGGCTAAGTTGCTCAGGCTTGGCTCAAATTTGTGACCCTCTCTGCCTTGGTGTCCCAGAGAGCTGGGATCACAGTCATGTACCACCATGCCTGACTCTGTTATAAATCCTTTTTAAGGCTTTCTTAGTATCCTATTATCTGTAAGTTATACCATAATTATAGTTGAAAGATTATTTTTTTCATTTAATTTGAATCTCAGATTCTCTGAAATTAAGTAATCTGTATTTAAGCCTCTTGCCAAGTTTTCTAAACCCTCCAAAGCTTTGTTGAGGCTATTAAAAGCTTCTGCTAGTCCGTTTTTTCCTGCTCTCCCCTTTTAGTCAATTTCTCTCTATAGAGGAAGACAGAGAAAATGATAATGTGTACTTCTGTGTTATTTTTGTTTGAACCATATTTGGATTCTGTGGCTGACTTTGTTGTAACAAATTACACTTGCATTTGTCTTCAAGAAGAAATACAAAATGGGAAATGAGACAGTAATGATTTGTTGTCTCTCCCCCCGTCCCCCAAAGACTGAATAATGCCTTTGGACTTTTAAGTGACTAAATTTTCCTCAGAGCTTTGGTGACTGACAGAAAGAAAATGCTCTTTGATTGAAATTGACTTTATAAACTGGTTTATAACATACATAAGGCAATATTATAGTTTCTACAGTGGTTCCTAATTTATAGGAAAATCTGATTTATACAGTATCTTGGACTTCTTTATATTTTTTATTTTATTTTTTTATTTATTTTTTGGAGAGAGGGTCTTGCTCTGTAGACCAGGCTGGTCTGTTTAACTGCTGAGCCATTCCTCCAGCCCCTTGGACTTCTTTAATAACATCTTAAATGAACGAATAATGGCTTGAACTAGGTCTGCTGGTTTGCTTATCTCCTCAGCCAGAGGTCATTGTTACTGAATAGTAATTGCAGTGTTAAAATTAGAAGATTGAAATCAGGGACTTTTTTGGATAGATGCTATATACAGACCTCTTTTGCACGTTTACTTTGTTTGGGTTGCTACTTGTTTAAAAAAATGTCTATGCATTGACCAGTTTTGTAGCTTTAAACTGTTTGTGTTTGCTTTCACCAGAGCAAATGAAATTCAAATTTGTACATTTTTCATAAATGTTAAAATATTAGTAAATTGTTTTCTTTAGCCACTGTAAAAAATTATGGAAATACTCTATTGAGAATCCAGTACTGGAAAAGATGAATTTTCGTAGAAGTGATTTTGGTGCATTAAACCAATAAATTTCAGGTTAAAGTGATCACAAACCAAGTAAGCAATGCAAACACAGTGTTGTTGAATGCTATTTAAGGGCTTTTCAAGTTTTCTGAATGTGTTGGGACTTACTGGCTGATATGCTTTTGGAAATGCTTTCTTTGTCCTGTTTGGAATGTGTAAGTAATCCCCAAAAAAAAGCATTGTGGCAATGTAACACCAAATTATCTGCCATACCTGTCCTTATATTTAAAGGAATTTAAAAATTTTTTCCATTTATATGATACATTACACTTGTTTGGTTATTGTTAATTTTTTTAGACTACTCTGAAAGGACCTTTGAGGATTTTATTCAGATTTGTCTACATCATTGACAGTTGTAATCAGATAAAATGGAGTTATGTTGCAGGCACATTCAAAGTGGGTTCCCCTAATGTGCCACCCCTTTTCAATTTCCAGGGTTTTTTGGAGAACTGTTGCTCTCCAGTTAGAGAGGCATTTACAGTAATACTAATCTGTTTCTACCTTTCTGTACCAGATGTTAACTCATTCCAGCAAACTACAAAATGGATTGATGATGTCAGAACAGAGAGAGGAAGTGACGTTATCATCATGCTAGTAGGAAATAAAACAGATCTTGCTGATAAGAGGTATGAAACGATTCTCTGTGTAGAATGTTTACTTTCTGTGGTGAGCCACCCACTATTTTTATCTACTGAAGAATTGTTAATGAAGAGATACATGTAATCCTTTAGTTTTCTTTAGTTTGGAGACCTGAATGAAATAAAAGTAAAAATTTCAAATTCAGTTGTTAAGAGAAAATGAGTTTTATTTTGTGGCCCATGTTCACATAGCTCTTGTACAAAATTATTTAGACATGAAGCCAGTAAATATTTTGCATTTAAGGTCTCCTAAGTGGGAAGGGTCTTTTTTTTTTTTTTTTTTTTTGAGACAAGTTCTTGCTCTGTAGCCCAAGCTGGTCCTGGACTCATGGCAGTCCTCTTGCTTCAGCCTCCTGAGTGCGGGGATTGTAGGTATGCACCACCATACCTGGCTTTATGTTTTGCTGGGGAATTGAATTCAGGGCTTTACATTTGCTAAGCAAGTAGTTTAACTGCAGTACCTTTTTTCTGCCCTGTGGAACTATGTTTTGTTTTGTTTTTCTTTAGCAAGCAAACCATTTTTTAAAATAACATTTTTGTCTTTAAAATTATTCATAATGATCAAATGCACGCTTTTTTGTAGTCTTAATATTTTGTTCAGTGTTACAGTTATTTGTTTTTGTTCTTCCGATTTTTAAAATTGTGTGGTTGAGTTCAACTGTGGCTGAACTGAATAACTTGATTGTGATACCTTAGTCAAATGAAAAAAGCTATATTCCGCCCTCAGAATGTGAAGTTATTAATATTCCTTGTAGAACACATGGCTTGAATATCTGCTTTCAACTTTCTTCAGTGTTCTGTTGCATGTTCTTTCTGCTTTAAATAACGTTGGCCATAGCACTTAATACTAGATTTTAATACTTGCTACTTACTTTTTAACTAATTGGATATTGAGATGCTTGTAATTAAATTGTAATGTTAACTGAAATGTTGCAGTAAAAATCTGATGTTCAAAGACTGTGGAACCAGGCATAGTGGTTCCTGCCTATAAAGGCAACACTTTCGGAGGCTGAGGCAGGAATATTCCAAGTTTGAGTCTAACCTCACATATAAAAGAAGTAGAGCTTGCTCATTCCACTAAAGTATCTTCCACCCAAGCGAAAGATTTCAATATTTATACTCATTAAACATTAATAGGAAAGGCTTTTTAGAGGGTAGCCTCATAAACATAGTATGAAATTCTGAAGCCATAGAGAAAGATTGGTTTGAGTACGTATAGATTATATTAACCTATTAGGTTGAATATAATTGAGAAGATTGATAATGCACAACATTATCAAGTTTAAATAAGCCAAATCTTTCACATACCGTGAATTAACTGAATATAATTGTGCTTATAGCTTAAAATATTCATTGACTCAAATCTGCCTCCAATATCCTACAGAAGCATACAAATATGACCATCAAGAAAGAGTGTTTCTTGTGCCAGGTGTCTTACTTCTATAATTTTAGTACTCCGGTGGTTCATTACAAGCATTTCAATATTCAATTCATGAAAAAATAAGTAGCAAGTAGTAAAATCTAGTATTAAGTGCTGTGTCCAGTGCTATTTAAAGCAGAAAGAATATGCAGCAGATCACTGAAGAATGCTGAAAGCTGGTATTCAACCCATGGGTTCTAAAAGGAATGTTAATGTGCTTTGCATTCTGTGTAGATCACAAATTCAAAGCCAGCCTGGACTGCTAACAAATTTAAGACCAACGTGGACTGCTCTGTGAACCCTTACCTCAAAAGCACAAAACAAAACAGTGACTGCTATAAAGAATCATGGTTTACTTTTCTTTATATTTGTTCTAACCCTTGGATAGTCATGGGGATTCTAGATTCAGTGAGTCTTGAATGGGGTCCTTGGATTATTTTTTTTGAAAGAATCTGGCTAGATAATTCTGATACAGTCAAGCCATAATTGGAACCATCACTGTAGCAAAGCTTCAACTATTTTATTGGGATGACTTATTGTTAGCCTACTGGATATAGTCAGGTTTCTAAAATGCGGAAGTTCTTCCTGGATTTTTCCTGTGTAGAATTTATATACTAGTGAGTTCAGGGTCGGCTTGGATTACAGAGCCAGACCCTGTTTTCAAAAAAAAAAAAAAGAAAGAAAAAATGAAAAGTCATTAATTTTGCTGTTCTAGTATAGTGCACAAGTCTTAAGAGCTCTTATCCAGAGAGCACCCAAACATTTAAATCACTAAGCCAAGTGTGGTTGTACATGCCTTTAACCCCAGCAAGCAAGAGGAACATGTGTTTTAGACTAGTCTGAGCAACATAACCAGACCCTATCCTCTAAAAATTATTCAGTAAAATAAATACATAGTGTGGTAGATAATAATGCATGATTAGGTAAAAAAGATAAAGGAGGAAAAGGGACGTGAAATACCAAAGGTGAGTTTGAAATTTTAGGTAATTTGACAGTTGACTCACTGAGAAGGGTGATGTAAAAAATTCATTATTATTTTTAATTGGTACAGAGGGTTGAATCTAGGGCCTTTGCCCTGAGCTGTATCTCAGCCAATTTTTAAATTTTTCATATTGAGACAAGATCTCAAAACTGAGCTCAAAATTGTGATCTTCCTGCCTCAGCCTCCTAGAGTACTGGGATTACCAGGTCTTTGCAACCAAGGATGGCAGGAAGAGTGACTTTTAAGTAAAGATGCAAAGGAAGTAAATGAGTCAGTTAGGTAGAGGAAAAAGTTAACTATGCAACTGTCTAGAGAGTCTAGACATAGGGTTCCAAAAGTGCAAAATCTCCCATTTAGGAGTACACTTAGCTTATTTGGGAAACAATAAGGTGGCCTGTATGTATAGCTAGTTTAAGAGGATGATGGAAAGAGTAGAAGGCAAAAAGTTTAAAAAAAAAATGCCAGACTGTATAGAGCAAAGAAGTGGCTATTTCTAAGTGAGATTAGGAAATTCAAGTAGAGAAATTTTCTATGGATCATTGTTTGGTCTATTGAAAATAAGAGAGAAAGAAAAGACCAGGGATGAGTCTAAATCAGGCTGCAGGTCAAACAAATAATAATGACTGGAAGCAGAGCAGCGGTAGGTTATATGAAGGTGGTTAAATTCAGGTGTATTTTGAAGGTAGAGCTATTAGGATATACTGATGGGTAATGGATGAAAAATATACTATAATGAATTTAATATGAGCATAGGAAAAGCAGGTGAGGATTATATCCAAATTTTTTATTTGAACTTGTCATTGACCAAGATGACAGGCTACCTTCAGAACTGATTTGGAAGGAAATGTTATGACTTGAGTTCTGGTTATGTTTAGAATGGTTATGAAATATCTGAGTGTAGACAGTTGGATATGAATCTGGGGCTCAGAGCTATAGGCCAAGCTAAGTGCTGTTTAAAACCATGAGGCTACATGAAATCACCAAAAGGGTGATACAAATAGAGAAAAGGTCTAAGGGATACATTTTAGGGCATCTAATTTTTTTCTTTTTTTTTTTTTTCAGACAAGGTCTTGCTCTATAGTCTTGGCTGATCTTGAACTTACTGTATCCAGAACTTTCTATGTAACCCCACCTCAAACACACAACAGTCCACCCTCAGACTACCAAGATCTAGTATTACGGGCGTACACCACCACTCCTGGCTTTTGTGGTATTGGGGGATCCAGCTCAGGGCCTTGAGCTTACTAGGCTAGCACTTTAACCACTGAGCTATTCCTCCAGCCCCATCTAATATTCTTTTAAAAACTGCTGAAGTTTTTCAGCCTTGCAATATTGATTTTTTGGGCGAGTTCTTTTTTGTGGAGAACTGACCTTTGCATTGTAGGATGTTTAGAAACGTCCCTGCCTTTTTAAGATACCAATAGTGCACACACTTGCATAACCAGGTTGTGACAAACAAAACTTTCTCCCAAAATTGCTCTTGATTGAGAACTACCAATTGGAAAGTTAAGGAAGTGAGGAGGAACTGGCATAATAAATAGGAAAAAGAGATTAGCCACAAAAATGGAAGAAAATTATACAAATTAAGTATTTCTGTTAGCCAGTAAAAACTGTTTTAAAGTAAATGCTCCTTAAGGTAAAAAGAAGACCAAGAACCACTGAAATTAGAAATTTGCAGGTTATTAATAATGTTGACAAATGAACATTCGAGTAGTGAGATTGAGAAATTGAGTGTAGTGGTTCAGGATAGAAACTCAGATTGCCTAGTTGTATGGTGTACTGAGTTTAATCCCTAATACTGCCAGTGTAATAAAATTATAAGATAGAATGTCTCTTCTTCCTTCTGAAGTTATAAAGTCAAACCAACAATAAACAAGATGATTGTGTATATAATAGTAACTATAACATGTATTACTCAAAATCTACATTAGGATAATTATAAAACACTAGTAAGAATGCACAGTTGAACATATAAAAACATTTGGCCCTTACATAAGAAAATTTAATAGAAAGATAATTTTTTACCTTATTTATTTCAAATTCGACAAGTCCCAGTACCTAAATATTACTACTATTTTTTAACCTTAGAACTAGACTAATTAGTTGTTATGTTTATTTAAATCAGGAATAGCCATTAAATCTCTGGGGAATGGGGAAAGGGCTCTGATGAGGTCTTTCAATATTAAAAGATAAAACCTCTATAATAGGCTGAGGCAGGTGGATTTCCATGAGTTTGAGGCCAGCCTGGGCTACATATTGAGTTCAATACTATCCTGGACTACAGAGCAAGTCCCTGTCTCAAAAAAAAAAAAAAAAATTTTAAAACAGTAAGGTCTTGGTACATTGGTAGTATACAGAAACATGGAACCGGATGCATAATCTAGATTTAGGTCATGGAAAATAAGTAAGTAGATTAAGATAAATAATTAACCTATAGTAAAAGATAAACTTTTTCCAAGTCCCCATACTATAACCAGGAGAGGTTTCAAAGGGATTTAAATGTGAACAAAATAAAATTGACCAACTTCTAGTATTCCATAATGCTAACACTAAAATTAAATGAGAGAAAATAGTAGTATATCTGATTACACTAGAATACCATAAGCAAAATAAACGGCAAACTAGGAAAAGGTATTTGTAAATCATATTGTTTATGTCCCATATCCATAATAAGTAAGGAGTTTCTAAAAAGAAAAAAGACAAACAGCAGTATAGAAAATAGACAAAAATGTAGATAGTTCATAATTATCTGAAAAGAAGATCAGGCTTATTGAGAAAACAAAAAAGTATTCAGTAAGCTTTTTTGCCTTTTAGATATCAAAATTTTAGGTTTGTTGAATTTTTTTAGCACTCTTAAAGGGAAATAACTTTATAAATTGTTGGGGCAATACATGAGACGGGAAGAGAAGGGAGGGAATGAAGTTGTTTTTTGGTAGTCTCTAACATGCATAAAATGGGATGTGGAAAAGTATGTATTACTATGAAGTGAATCTCTAGTATACATAACTAAGAGATTAAAAATAGAAGATGAAGTAGTATGTAACATACACTACAGTTCATTTTTCACAATGGAAAGACAAATCAGAGGTTAAAAAAAAATGCTTACCAGGCCAGGGATGTAGTTCTGTGATAGAGTGCTGGTTTAGCATGCATGAGGTCCTGGGTTCAACCCCTCAGTAAAACACGTATACCTGCACACACAGAAAGGGACGGATTAAGGTTGAGTGACAAATGGGAGCTAGGCATCTTTGAAATTGGCTTGTTTTGTAGATTTGGCTTTGGAATTGTGTAATATTTTTAAAACAAAAATAAGTTTAAAATAAAAATCAAGCTGGAGGAGTGGCACAGGGATTAAAGCTCTTACCTAGCAAGTGCTAAGTACCCAAGTTTGATTCCCCAGCACTACATAAGCTGGATGTGGTGGTAAACACCTATAATCCCAGCACTAGGGAGGCTGAAGCAGGAGGATTGCAGTGAGTCCAAGGCCAGCCTCGGCTACAGGGTGAGAACCTCTGATTTCTCTTCAGATCATATAAATCTTTTGCCTTTTTAAACTCAGGAATCACAGCAATATACTTAGAGAGAAAACACATTGGTTGTCTTTGGAAGATGCTAGAAATTGACTTGAACTTTTATCCTTAGATAACACATACTCCCCTCAACTCTGAGCACTTCTGGATAACTGAATAATTGAGAAAGTTTCTCTTTAAAAGTTTTTTTTTAGCCATATGCTGTGGTACGTGCCTATAATCCCTTCTACTTGGGAGGCTGTGGCAGGTAGATCACAAGTGTAAGTCCAGCCTGGGCAAAATAGTGAGACCCTGTCTCAAAAAGATTAGAGATGTAGCTCAGTTGTAGAGCACTTGCTTAACTACGCATGAGAACCTGAGTTCAATCCCCAGTATTAAGAAATAATTATATTAGGAAAATTAATGTTTAATTTACTATAAAGACATATTAGGATATTTGATTGAACTTTAGAGATTTATCAATGGCATGATACTGATAAATTTTACGATTTTAATAGTAATTATGTAGTTATGTAAGAGATTGTTCTGTTACTAGGCAATTCACAGTGCAGAAGGATTGATTTAGGGCTTAAGGCCTACAGACTGACATCTTAGTCTTAACCTGTTGATATTTTTAAAACTTATACACAGTGAGAAAATGAAACAAGCAAATGCAGTAAAATGTTAACACTTGGGGTTTTATGTAACAAACTGGCCTTCTGTTTGGAGAGTGGAAAATTTCTAGAATCATTAATATCTTGTTGGAGACAAAAGGAGAATGGGCTTTTGTGCATACCTTGAGACTTTTGGGAGTGTGGACAGTTCCTTTAAAGTAATAGAATTAGAGGTAGGATATAAGGGCACGCATGTAGGTAGATTGTTAGGTAGATGTGGTGGTACCTTGTGGAAATTCTTGTCATTACTTTCATTACTATGTTATTGGAAAAATGTTTTATTAACTGATAATTAAGATCTATTTAATTAGACCATTTAAACATTTATTGAATCTTTCTGTCAGCTAGGTACTAGTAACACCAAGGTAATCTTGTAGTTGAAGAACTCATCATCAGAAACACACTGCTAATTAAAATATATCACAAAATAACACCGTAAAAGAAATAGTAAGCTATTAATTTATATCAAGAAACTGTACCCTTTATGTCTTTGAGTAACTTGTATTTATAAAAAGTCTACAAAGTCCAATCTAAGGAAGTGATCCACAGTGCACAAAATATTTTAAGCACAAAGATGTTTAGAACATTTTTATAGTAGTTTAAATTTTGAAAACACTTGTGGCTGAGCCTTTTGGCTCATGCCTCTTATCTCAGCACTTTGGGAGCTTAGGGAGGAAAACAACCTGGCACTTTGTCTTAAACAATTAAAAGGGACTAAAGATGTAGCTCAGAGCAAATCCCAGTACCACAAAACAAAACAAAAACACTTGCATTTCAAATGCTTGTGGTGGGATGATTACATAAACTATAGTAGCAAATTGAAAAATGATCTAGTCTTAAAATTATTTTATACAAAGTTAAAAGCCACAAGGCTTAGCACTTAAGATGTAATATTATGGGGTGGGGTATAGCTTAGTGATTAGAGTGCTTGCCTAAGAAGCGCCAGGTTTGTTCCCTTAGCACTACATAATAGTTGGGAATGTGGTGTGAGCTTAATAAACCCAGCACTGACTGATGCAGGAGGATTACTGTGAATTCTAGGGCTTCATAGTGAGTTCAGGACCAGCGTAGACTACAGACCTGTCTCAAAAAAAAAAAAAGTAATATTATGGGGGAAAATCAGACTGGGGTGGGTGGGTGGGTAGGTGTGTGTGTGTGTGTGTGTGTCTGTGTGTGTGTGTGTGTGTGTCTGTGTGTGTGTCTGTGTCTCTGTGTGTCTGTGTCTGTGTGTGTGTCTGTGTGTGTCTGTTCCTGAAAGTTCTTTACCACAAGCACAAAGCCCTGAGATTGATTCCCCAGCACTACATAAAGCCAGGCATGATGGTGCCTGCCTATAATCCCACACTTAGGAGACTGAGGCAGGAGGATTGTTGTGAATCCCAGGTCAGCCTGGGCTACATAGTAAGTTCAGGACCCACCTGGGATACACAGAGAGACCCTGTCTCAAAAAAAGTTCGTCTGAGGAAAAGCAAATCAGTTAAGTATAACATACAGAAGTTTATACATTTTAAGTGTGCTGCAGATAAATTTTCTTGTCTCTAGAACCAGCACCAATATAAAGAAATTATTTTTCAGAACTTTGATTAAAATCTTTATAATATTTTTTTCAGAAATAAGAACTTACTTCCTAAAAATTTTTCTACAGGCAAGTGTCAATTGAGGAAGGAGAGAGGAAAGCCAAAGAGCTGAATGTTATGTTTATTGAAACCAGTGCAAAAGCAGGTTACAATGTAAAGCAGGTAAGTGTCTTTTGAATCTGGATTAGTGTTACCAGATTAAGAAAACATGAAATAATTGTGTGAGGATTCTTTTCTCTAGCACAAGTTGCCTTCCAGTTAGCAACAGCAGGCCAGATGAACTGGCAGCTTTTTTGTGTGTGGTACTGAAGTTTGAGCTCAGACTCTTCGAACTGAGCTACATCTCCAACCCATTTTTCATTTTTTATTTTGAGACAGAGTCTCACTGAGTCACTAATTTGCCCAGTCTGGGCTTGTACTTGTAATCCTTCTACCTCAGCCACCTGTTGGCACAGTGTATTTTTTAAACAGTGAGGAAATACTCTGTGGCATTGTTTTCAGGAAAGAGAAAAGATTTGTCAAACTTATCAGATTGTTCCGGTGATAGTGATGTATTATGATTGTAAGACATTATTGTAAATTGTTAAGCTTACAGTACTCTCACCACATCCTTATGTTATTGTTTAAAATAAGATAAACTTTTATTTCAGGTTTTGTAGGCAAGACATTTTAAAAGAAAGGCTCTTTTTTCCCAATAGCGATGTTTTGCTTGTTGTGAATATACTTTGATTACTTTATTCTTAATAAGTTGCTTGTGTTTAAATAGCTTGTCACAGGAGTGTTTGGGGAAAGAGAGCAGGAAAATATAGGGAGACCTCGTATTACCAAGCTGTTTTCTATCAAATGAGTCAGCAACAAGCTCATATGCTTAGTTAATTTATTACTTATGGCTATGTGTCGTATAGGGCAGTGATCCCAGATTTGTAGGATTCACGGACAGTTTTTATTTGAATGAACCAGTGGGGTGGGGCTGGGAGGAATGGGGGGTGGGTAGGGGAAGGGTTGCAAGGAGAGCAGGGAAGGCCTTGTCACCTTGACAAGATATGTATGTGCACAAAATGCTCAAGTTCATTGTAAACCTTAAATTTTGCACTTACACATACCAATAAAATGGGGGAAAAAAGAAAATAGTTAAAATAGTAAACAGAGGATTAAGAGCTTTGTGAAAAATTCTCTATATTTTTTTCATTTTTGCCATTGTATTTCCTGTTCATCCTTGCTTGAACTCTTAAGGCAAGAAGGTTACCGTGTATCTTGTGACATTTCTCACCCTACCTTGTGGCTATCATAAACTATTTTCGTCTTACTTTTTTGTCACTGTCACATCTACAACTTTAGGGAGGAAAGATTTATTTTAACTTACAGTTTCAGAAGGTCACAGTCTGTTCACAGAAAGGCAGCTAGAAAATGGTGGCACCTCATGGTGGCCCCAGAGCCAAAGATAGAGATCTTCACAGCATGGCAGAATAGAGCCAAATCTATGGGGAGGGGTGGACCCAGCCCACACCCCTCCCTGTCCTGCCCCAAGCATCTGCCCCTTCTAGCGAGGCCCTACATCCCTACAGCACACAATATCCATAGGTATATGAGGCTTCTGGGGGGTACTCCAGATCAAAACAACTTTCTTTTGTGTTTTCATGGGCTTCTGACCCTTTTTAAGCCACTGTTAGTAAACTTACTACAGTGTATTGAAAATACCTTATTTTCATCAAGTTATTTCTTCCTAGAACCTGACATTGTGTTGGAGTATAGGAAGTAGTTGCTGAGCCAGACATTTCAAGAATTTGAGTAATAGAAATTGCCAGAATATTACCATACACCACTGTTTTAAGACAGCAGTAAGAGTATGACTAGTTGCTTTAAAGTCCTGCTGCAGGATATCTTTCTAAAGGAGGCATGCCTGTGTGGCCCCTTTTCCTCACTTTAAGTAGTCTTACAGGTTTGGAAACTCTAGAATCACCATATGGTAGCGAGTATCATCATGATGTTTAATTGCTTCCAAACTTACATAATCTTGGGATGTTGTGGCGACGGGGCATGGCATTTGTTTTATAAGCACAAAATTTTTAGCAGTTTTATTGAAGTATAAGTTAAACATTCTAATCAGAAACACTCCAGAATTAGAAATGTTTCAATTACCTACTTGATGCCACAAATGGAAAATTCTACATTTCATCTTCAGGTGGCAGGTCACAGTCAAAAAAATACACTTGCACTAAAAATATTGTATTAAATTGCTTTCGGGGCTGGAGGAATAGCACAGCAATTTGAGCATTTGCCTTGCAAGCTCAGGGCCATGAATTCTGTTCCCCAGCACTGCGTGGTGAGTTCAGGACCAGCCTGGGTTACAGAGCGAGACCCTGTCAAAAAACAAACAAACAAAAAACTTACTTTCAGGTTATGTATATACAACATGAATGAATTTCATGTTTAGACTTGTATCTTATTCATAAGATATCTCATGATCTTCCAAACTCTGAAACGTTAATGGTCCTAAGTATTTCTATAAAGAGGTACTTAACCTGCAAAATTTATGTACCATGAAGTTTACTTATTTTAAGTATGCATTTAAGTTACTTTAATAATTTTATGGCTGTCACATTCCAATTTTGGAACGTTTCATCACCAGGCATGTATTTTTTTTTCCAAAAGTCTAACCTATGCAGACATAGATACCTACTTAATAGTAAAAAAAAGATACTTCTTGTACAAAACAGTCTTCTCAGTTCAAAATGTATGTATTATTTTTAATTTGTTCTATTTATTTACTAGACAAAAATGAAGCCTGTACAGAGTCACTGTGTAGTGCCGGCTGATCCTGAACTCATTCTGTAGCCCAGGCTGGCCTTGGACTCACAGCAATCTTTCTGCCTCTCAAGTACTGGGATTATAGGTGTGCACCGCCATGTTCGGCTTTATGTGGGGAATCAAATTCAGGACCTTGGGCTTGCAAGGCAAATGCTTTAACTGCTGTGCCATTCCTCCAGCCCCTATTGTATATTGTATATCCAAACATCTGATTTTTGCGGTAATAGATTCTATTAGAATCTGATTTTAGTGTTTTGTAAATATGCATACAACCATAGTTACTATTATCTTTTGAACAGAATTACCTTTATTCATTATAATTTCATTCTTAACTCACAAAAGCCATTGCATATTTTTATAGGAAGTACAAGAGTTTATTGATTAGGATTTTTATTTCAGTATTTAGAGGCCATGCTTTGTTAACTTACGTAACTCAGCAAGGAAGCAAAAGTTTCTGGAACCCCCAAATTAAGTAATCAAAAAGGAATTAAAATCTTATTAATAAGCACATTTAAATAATAGGTTAAACTCATCCCCTTAATCAAATAGAATATATTTATTTATTTATTCATTACTTATTTACCAGACAGGGTCTCACTCTGTAGCCAAAGCTGGTCTTGAACTCAGTGTGTAGCCCAGGTTGGTCTTGGATTCACGGCATTCCTCCTATCTCTGCCTGCCAAATGCTGAAATTGCAGATGTGCACCATCATGCCTGGCCTATATGGTGCTGGGGTATTGAACTTATTGTCTTGTGCTTGCAAAGCAAACATTTTAACCACTGTTACATCCCTCCAGCTTCTAGAATATATTTATCATGTAGAGATATGATTTGGTAGTTTGAAGTATTAACTAAGAAATACATGGCATTATTTTTGTAAGTCATTTATTCCTTGCATTTTTTTACAAAATGCCACATTTTTGCCTTGTCCTCACACCTACTGAATGAGAAATAATAAATGTTAAAATTATCAAGGCCAGAACTAAATATCACTACATAAAATGAATTTTCTGGAATGTGGAAATAAAATATAAACTTAATCCTAGAAACACTGTTGAAGTTTGATAAGGTGTTACATTGACATTCACAACACTCCCTTGCCTGTTTGCTATATTAGATGGTAGTTTTTATCTGATGTTGGTGGGAGAACCCTTTTTTCACTTGTTTTTTATAAATTATATTTTAATTTTCATAACCTATATTTATGACTAGATTAAAGGTGACTTATTGAATTTTTTCCTGATGCATAAAATTTTGAAGTAACAGTTGGTATTCTTTAAGTGCAGTAACTACTGCTAATACATTAGAACTTCAAAAAGATTAGGGTAATCTCAGTATTAATTAAATTTTTATCAATACTTCCTGTCTTATGAAAGCCATTTTTTTAAGTTGTGTAAAGTTGTGACTGATACATGTCAATCTATTCCTTTTGTTTTTAGCTATTTTTGTTCATAAAATTAACAGCATTCAATCATTAATTATTATGATGTTTAGTCTGTTTTTTTGAAGCAGGGACTGGCTGTGTATTCCAGAGCTGATTTTGAATTCACTGTGTAGCCCTGGATGACCTTGAACTTATGGTAGTCCTCTTGCCTTAGCCTCCTGAGTGTTGTGGTTACAGGTGTGCACCACCATGCTCACCTTATATGGTCCCATGAAATCAAACCCAGAACTTTTGCCTGCTAGACAAGTACTTTAACTACTGAGTTTTACCACAGCCCAACTTTTATTCTTATATCTATAGAATGCTTACCTATATTTGAAACTGAGTATTTATATATTAGTCCAAATATATATACCTTATATTATTAATGTTACACTGATTTAAAAATACTGATAATTTTTTTTTTTTTTGAGACGTTTCACTCTGTATCCCAGGCTGGTCCTGAACTCACTGTGAAGCCCAGGCTGGCCTTGGACTCACGGTCCTCTTGCCTCAGCCTCCCAAGGGCTGGGATTACAGGCATGCACCACCACACCTGGCTTGTTTGGTGCTGGAGAATCAACCTCCGGTACTTAGTACTTGATGTAGCTCTTGCTAGGCAAGTGCTTTAGCCACTGAGCCATTCTTCCAGCCCCAATGTTGATAATTTGTAAAACAATATGATCTTTGATTATGCACATTTTCCAGGAGAAAATTACTAGGAACAATGTTAAGGTAGGCATTCAGCAATTCAAAATATAATAGCTAATTTGGGTGAATATTGAGGCTAGCCTAACTTTGCAGCATATTAAAAATGCTATTATTAGATCTTACAAAACAAAGATAATTACATTTTTTTCCCATTCCACCTTATTTTCACCCTTTTAAGCTCTTGTTTGTCTCTGGCATCAAACTCAGGGCAGTCCTTTAGCCTCAGCCTCCTGAGTGCTGGAGTTGTAGGTGCGCACTTCACTGTTGGGTGGTACTGAGGGATTGAATGGGCCACGTGCTTCCTAGGCAAGGGCTCTGGTCACTGAGCCACATCCCAGCCCTATTTCTTATTTTTGGCTGTCCGTTCTGATTTCTCAATTTAAGTGAGTACTATTTATACAATATGATATACAATATGCTTCTCAGTCACATGAAATGTAAAAATTGCTTGCAAATCCCAACTCAGATGTTACCTTCTAAAGATTTTTCCCAATCATGAGGACAGTCTTCTTATACCTATAATCTCTTAAGTTCTCCTTCCTCAGTTTGTAGTAACTCATTACAGTGTGACATAAGCAATTGTTTGAATCTGTTTCTTTTTCTAGATTAAGGGCTTCTTTAGTTTTAAAAATTTCCTTCTTTGTTTCTGTATTCCTAAAGATCCAGAGACAGTGCCTTAAGTTAGCAGCTACTTCAAGTGAGTTATACTGCACATGCATTTAACTTTTAGGAATTCTCCACTACATGATAATTGAAAGAGAAGTAATTTAAATAATCAGACAGTTTTATCAGCCATTATACTCAGTGTGTGCCTAAGATTGGGCACAATATTAAGAGGTATGAACTTGTTGTTTCAGTCAGTATCTGTTCCCATATGCCTTTCAAACATCTCACCAGGATTGGCTGTTTTTTCCTACTGAAGATTTTTTTTTTTTCTAATATGTCTTACCTCAGATATAGCCAGCCACTTCCACTGGCACTCAGTATTCAGATGATGGAGGGAAGGCCACCTGTGTTGGGTTTCAGGGGTCCTAAGCTGATCTCTAACATAGAGCATTTCTAAGGAATTATCAAGGGTAACTGACTAAACTTTCTCCATACATAGTGCACTGATTTTGGAACCTAATCTTTTATGAAAGTTATAAATGCTACTGTACTGTTGTACTAAGTGAACTATTTGTACTCTACTAAATTTCTGTAGTGCTTAATTTCTGTGACTGAAGTGACATTTTTGCTGCTTACTTCACAGCTGTTTGGTCATGCCTTGTCTTTCCAGTTGGAAAACAGAGATCATGTCTGCATTCATTTTTTGTATTTGACATGTTTTTTGTATCATTTTTATTTATTAAAAGAATAGACATTGTAATACGCTTTCATTATGCTAAAGTGAGAAATTACCCAAAGCCATATTCTTTAATTCACCGTCCAGTGGTCATCTTCCTTGATGCCATCTCTCTCCTGCAGCTCTTTCGACGCGTAGCAGCAGCTTTGCCTGGAATGGAAAGCACGCAGGACAGAAGCAGAGAAGACAGTATCCTTTTTATTTCTTTAGATAATTTTGTTAATACTAGTCTTGGTTGGCTAAGGGATATTATGCCATTGCCTTTTTGGTTTTTTTGCCATTGCCTTTTATACCTGGAATTTAATTGCTTAGTTGCACAGGAATATAGAGGTTTTTCTAGAGTAAATGAGGTCTGTTATGTCAGAGTGCCCTTTACAGCCTGCTACTCACTGTAACTACTCAGTGAGTGTTTTTGTTTCCTAGCATTTAACTTAGAATGCCAGTCTCCTGTGACGTCACTCAGTCCTATTAGCTCTTTGCTTTTTCTCCCACTGTAAATCATATTTTCTTTTTTTTCATATTTTCTTTTCATGTTTTTTCTAACATTTTATCTTTCTTCTTGGCACAGGTGAGAAGTAACTCAAAATTGAGCTTCTACTTTCAGAAACAAGACATAGTAAGGCATATCTGCTCATTTATTTCCAAGGATTTTGAGTATGAATGCATTACTCTTTGGGTTATGTTGATTGTCTAGCACTTTTCTATTTGCAGAGATTTTTATTAAGCTATTGAGTTCTACTACTTTATGTTCAGTTCTTCCTACTTCTGAATGCTTTGTATTTTCCAGGGCTTTTATTACTTTTAGTGACATAACATGTTCTGAGTTATTCTTTATTTGTTAAAATTTTATTATTATATTATCTATTAAATGCTTCCCATTGCTGGAACTCTTATAGTCTGTGATCAGATGTTATAAATAATTTCATAGGGAATATCATTTTTATATGGTGTTTTATTCCTATAGAACAATCTCCTTAGACGTTGATGAATAGGTGAATATATCTCAGACACATGTTGTACATAATAGATATACAAAAGTTTATTTCATTCGCGCACCTTGCATTGTAAGGTAGCTATCTAGGAAACAGTGACTGCCTCAGCTCTGAAGTTAAGTAGGAATATAAGGGGCTTGCCAGAGATGTTACAGAGTTCAGAAGAGTCAAAATTATGTCTTTCCCGTTTATATTTCCTTAACTTTTGTTTCAGTGATTGATATAAAACTGGAAAAGCCTCAGGAACAACCAGTCAGTGAAGGAGGCTGTTCCTGTTAATTCTCTATTGCATCTTCAGCCCTTTCTCAGAAGCTCACTGCTTTGGCCCCTTTACTCTTTCATTGACTGCAGTGTGAATATTGGCTTGAACCTTTTTCCCTTCAGTGATAACATGTTGCAATTCATCATTGCTGCCTGTCTCGTGGAGATGATCTATTAGCTTCACAAGCACAAAAATGTCAGTGTCTTTATTAATTATATTTTATGAGAAGCCAAAAGATTCTAGTGATAACTAAAGATTAGATACATTTTATTAACATTTTCCCTTTTTTAATGTTATGATAATATACTTTAAAATGTGGAAATCTCAACAATATTTGTGGCTTGGTTAAAGAGCAGTATGTTCACAACAGCGTTTGCTTACCGATTTGATCTCTTCCTGCCTTTCTCACCTCTCCCTTCACCCCCACTACTTCCTATTCTTACCCTCCCACAAAAGAGACAAGATGGTAAATAGCAGTCTGGCCAAAGCCTATTGGGATTAGCTTTCAGTTATACATGTACTGCTTGCTCTAGGCGTGGAATAAGATGTTCGAAATTATTCTTGACCACTGCTATACATTACTTAGACTTTCTTTGAGTCAGAATTAGCTATCATGGTGGGCAGTGCTTGAATGAGGAAAGGGTTCTGGTGTATCTTCAATATGAGTCCTAATGAACATCTGAGTACTAACTGGTAGAATGTAAAATATATTTCTTATCAAAACAGATACCCCTTTCACATATGCTTATTAGACTCTGGAAGAGAAAAGTAACCAAGTATAGAACAGACTTTTAATACCTAATTCCTCATGCTAAAATCATAAAGTCCTAATGAACTAATAACTCTTCCAAGATTTTAAGACTGTGGAAATAGTTGTGTTTTTTTTTTTTTAACATTTTAAAGCAGTAGATTTGGTTGTATTTTCTTTCTTTTTAAAAATACTATACAGGCAAGGCATTGTAAAACTTAAATTCTTTTTAGAAGATCTAATAGAATTTAAAATTGGTACCATTGTCAAAACTTCTGTCATTGGAAGAAATGATGTTATCTAAAGCTTAACAGTGAAAGAACCCTTCCTGCTCTTGACATTTGAAGTCAAATTGCAGATGGAAGTAACTTTCTAGTAAACACGTAGAGGCAGATCAGAAGAAGCATGCATCGAAGAGGGAAAGGAGAGAATGGAAATAAAAGTCAATATTATGCAGATTTATGCCTTATTTTTTTAGCATTTTTAAAAAAATGTTGGGTCTTTCAGGCTGGTTTCGCTTTTTATTAGATATGTATAGTTTGGTTAACTAGTGATTTAGTTTTATATTTAAGCTACAGTTAATCTTTTTTCCCCCTTTGGTAATATTTATTTCTTTGCCTTTTTTAAACTCTTAAGTTTTAGATGTTTTGTTGAATCTGTTTAGAGCTTCATCACCATGGCAATATGTGTTTCCCTTAAAACACTGCGAACAAATATATTAGGAGTGCACCCTTAATCTTTACTAGTTATTGTGAGATTGCTGTGTAAGTTAATAAACACAATTGTAAATACATTGTTTGCAGGGAGAAAATTTCTGAGTTACAGCTCAGAAGAAGCCTGCTAAATTTATGTTGTAAGCATTACTTAACACAGTATAAAGATGAAAAGACAACAAAAACAACTTCATACTTCTTCATATTCTCATTGCAGCAAAACCCTTAACTGGGAAAACCTTACTCTCCTTTATTCCTCCTCCACTTCTCACTTACTGTCAACTTTGTAATATTCAAAGAGCACTTGGAGTATGGATCTGAATAGAGAAATGCTTTCAGATAATCGTTAGCCCACATACCCATAACTTACACTCAAAGATAAGGTGGAGTTGTAAAGTGCTTTTATAATGCAATATTATTGTTAAAAGCAAGAATTGACTCTTTTGTTTTATTTTGACATGGCATGTCCTCAAATAAATATTGATTCAATATGGCAGATTGGTCATATTCTTTATTTGGAAGAAAGGATTTCTGGAAAGGGGCAAATTGTGTTCTTAGACTGTTGCATTTGATTTCTATGTATCTTTAAGAAGTAACCACTACGCTGCTTTTAATACTTACCTTTTTATTTGGCTTTGGGGTTCTTCAACTGAAGCAGTGAAGTGTGTTCACAGTCCAAATTTTTTTTAATAAACACAATCTTGCTGCCAAAAATATATAAATAAAACACGAAAGAAAATTAGCATTGACTTTGTTTTCCATTTCTGCCATGATATTAAGTTATCATATGCCTCTTTCTCCCTTTCTAGAACTAGAAAGGGAACATGAAATCCAGAAAAATAACAACAAGAACAAACAGAAATGCTGGGGAATCAGAAGATACTTTTTTGAGGGGAAGAGTGGCTGAAACTTGGAAGAACAGCTCTGCTAAAGGGAGTATAGGATATGCTGTGACACTCAACAGAATATTTTTGCCAGTGATAGATCACATATATGTGATCATTGGCCCATAAGAGCATAACAGAGCTAAAAAAAGATTCCTGTCAGTTAGTGATACCATAAGATAGCAGGACACATTCCTCACTATTCTGTGGTGATGCTAGTGTAAATAAAACCTAGGCTGCCAATGGCATAAAAGTATGACAACACTTCCAGACAAGATTGGTGGCCAAGTAGAAGTCCTGCTGAATGATTCCTCACAGGCTCATCCAAAAAGTCGAAGTAACAATAACTACCTGCTCAACTTAGCTTGAAGAGGGAGAGTTCTAGGGATTGAAAGAAAGCCACAGTAATGTTGGAAACTCCAAAGACATGTCAGAGACTGAAAAAAACATCAGCCCAGGAAGGTGCCCTATGCCACTTGGGAACGTCCGTGAGCAGCAGTGACCAGCTGGCAGCTGCAGACACAAGGTAAGCCCAGAGCCAGGAGTGGAAGGAATTAGAAGCCTCCAGAAGTCCCATCCTCCAGAAAAAAAAGCATGGAGGCAATGGAAACTGTTAACTGTGAGCTTCCTCTTGAAAAGACCTTGAAATTTAGCAGTCTATCTTGGGAGAAATAGTTCTTGTTAACCCCATACGAAGAAATGATTTAAGAGACATTTTGAAAAGAGCCTGAGTCTGAAATGTTTTGGGTAAAAAGCCACCTATGGATGTCACACCAGGATCTTGGGGATACTCTTAACTGGTACCTAGGAAGGAACTGGCATAAGAGGTAGTCACCTAGATGGAAGAAAAGCCACTCACCTCCTGAATAGCCTGGATCATAAAGCAGGCCACAGACATCAGGGAGGCCTGCCCTTAGGGAAAGGAAGCCAGGAGAGATAGGAGAGCTTTGCTGAGGGGCTGAGAGTGAATACAGTATATTGGTGGCCATTGTACTGTGCTGCCTGCTCCCAGCACAGAATTCAGTGTGCTTTTGCCTCCCCCAACACACCCTCATACACATTTAAGGAAACATCTTGGATAGGCTATTAAAGTGAAGTCCTTCAACAATAAATTGATGGGAAGACAAAGCAGGCTAAAAAAAAGTTGGATGAGGTAATCAAGGCAGTACAAGATACAAAGGAAAAGAAGTAAATAATTAGAAAATCTGAAAAATCAATCTGAAGTTCAAGATAATGAAAAATTTATTTGGAAGTAGGAGAACCTGGCTTTATTGTGAGAACGAAGTATCAGACTTTGAAGACAAAGTTGAAGCAGTAAAAGCTATATTCAGGAATGATTCAAAATAAGAAGTAAGCAAAGTAGATGGATAAACACTCAGTAACCTTGACCAGAAACAAACCTTAACTCAGCACATTATAATCAAATCCTCAGATATTCAAAACAAAGAATATTAAAGACAGTAAGAAAAACAGGCACAATCTACTAAGGCAAGCCCATCAGAATAAATGCAGATTTCCCAGTGCAAACCCTAAAAGACCAAAAGAGCCTGGAATTAAATCTTTCAAGATTTAAAAGAAGTTGTATCCAGTAAAATTATCCTTGAAAGTGGAATAAAAATTTTTCAGCATGAAGAAACTAAATAAATTTGTGGTTACTACACCATCATTCTAGAAAATACCTGTAGGAATCTTAGAGACAGAAGAGCAATACCAAAGAACTCAGAGGAAAGGGAATTTGTAAGAGGAAAGGAACAAATATCAGAAAAAATAAGAAAATGGCAGGATTCAGTAAAAATTTTACAGTTACTCTCAGTGCTAATGGGTTGAACTCACTAAAAGACACAGACTGTTGGATTGGCTCAAACAACAAAACCTAACTACTTGAATTCAAGAGACACACTTCACCTACTAATACTGTATGCTACTAGAACCCCAAACTAAGCAAGAATAGCTATACTATTCTTAGATACAATAGATTTCAAACTAAAATAGACCAGAGACAAAGATTGAACACCACATACTGCTAAAAGAATCCAGTAGGGAGCACAATTCTAAGTGCACCCAGAAAATGCTGGATGTTAAGGGCCAAATAGACACTGGTGCAACTATCCAAGGAAATGTCAATATCACACTTTCACAAATAGGTCAACTAGACAAACAGTTTAATGATACCATGGAACAGGTGGACTTAACACATTATTTATAGTGTTCTAACCAATGTCAATGGAAAACCTTTTTTTTTTTTCAGCTGCACATGGACTTTGTCCTAATTAAGCCTTGTCTTTGGCTGTAAGATATGCTTAAATAAGAAAAATTAAAGTAATTCCTTGCATGCTTTCAGATCTTAATGAAATGAAACTAGAAATCAGTAGCAGAAGAAACTAAAGAAATTATACAAGTACATGGAAATTAAATAATACAGAATTGAATGAGCAATGGGTCATAGAAAAAATCTGGAAAAAATTTAGAAACTTTCTGAAGTAAAATTATGGAAGCACATCATACTAGAATCTCTGGGACACAGTGAAAGCAGTACTAACTGGTACATGTCTAGCTACAAGTTTACATAAAAAACGAAACACTAATCCCAACAATTAAGAGTCTGAGGCAGGAGGACTGCTGTGCGTTCTAGGCCAGGCTGGGCTACAGAGTTGAGGAACAGACTGAACTACTGAATGATACTGGCTCATAAAATAAAAAAGATTTTTAAAAAATGTCTAATGATAGAGGTCAGAGTCGTAGAGAAAAAAGAACAAATCTAAAGCAGAAAGAAATCACTTCTAAAATTATTGCAGAGATTAATGACGTTGAAACTAAAAATATAAAAGGTCAGCGTTGGTTCTTTGAAAAGATAAGCAAGATTGATCTCTAGCCAAACTCATCAAAAGAAAGGATGAAATCACAACATACATTATTGAAATAGAGTATTATTTGAAACTTACTTTGAAAACTTACAGTAAATTCAGGAACCCCAAAGAAATGAGTAAGTTCCTAGACACACATACCAAAGTTAAAGCAAGGAGATATAAAAACCCTGAATTGACCAATAATCAGTCATATAATTTTGGCAGTAATAAAGGGCTTACCAACAAAGAGCCAAGGACATAATGGATTTACTACAGAATATTAATTAGAACTATAGGGAAGAGCTAGCACCAGTGCTTACTCTTATGAAATTGCAAGAGAAGGAACGTGGCCCAACTCCTTCCTGGAAGCCAGTGTCACCTTAGTTCCCAAATCAGATAAAGAGCCAAAAAAGAGACAGACCAATTTCCTGAATGAGTATGGATGCAGAAATTCTTAATATATTTGTAAAAAATGCAATAAAGTATTTAAAAGCTCACACACCAGACCAAGTTGGCTTTATCCCAGAGATGCAAGGGTGGTTCAACACATAAAATAGTACAACATAAAAAGGACAAATTTCATGAGCATAATAGTTGTGGAAAAAAATTTGACAAAAATACAGCATCCTTTCATGATTAAAAACCTGATGAAAATAGGTATAAACAGATCTTAAGTGGTGATAAAAACAATTTATGATAATCCTATTATCATCCTAAGTGGGAAAAAAACTGAAAGCATTTTCTCTAAAGTCAGAAATAAGAATGTCCACTCTCACCACTCATATTCAACATAGTGCTCACAACTGTAGCTTAAGTAACCAGTCGAGAGTGGAATAAAGGAAAGTGCACAGGAAAGGAAAACACTTGTCTATTTGCACATGACATTGTTTAGAGCACCTCAAAATCTCTACCAAAAGATTCAGAACTCAATAAATCCAGCCAATTGACAATAAAATCAATACACAAAAATCAGTAGCATTCTCTACAACAACAATGAAAAAAGTGATCAGAAAAACAATCCTGTTCACAGTCTTAAAGAAAATTGCATAATAATCAATGTAAGCAAGTGAAGGAACTTATACTGAGAAGTAGTATTCTGAAAAAAGAAATTGAAGAGAATATTAGAAAATAGACATCCTGTTCCTGGTTAGGTAGGACCAACATTGTCAGAATGGTTATACTACCAAAACTGATACACAAACTCCATGCAATCCCAGTCAAAATACTAACTGCATGGAACTAGAAAAAACTTTGACTCTGAAGTTTATATGGAACCACAGGAGACCCAGAATAGCCAAAACTATCGTAAGTAGCAAAAACGAGACATCACAACACTAGACATCAAGTTCTATTACAAAGCAACAGTAATGAAATACCATGTGGTATTAGCACAAAAATAGTCAGGTGGATCAATGGGACGGGACAGAGTTGATGCAGAGACAACCCTGAGCACCTTTAAGCCATCTGATCTGACAAAGAGGCCAGAAACATAAGCTGGAGTGAAAAATAGTCTTCAACAAATGGTGCTGGGAAAACTGGTTTTACACATGCAGAAGAATGAAATTAGACTCATATCTTTCACCATGAATTGAAATCAAATCAAAGACAGCAAAAATGGAAATACTGAACTTACTGGAAATAAAATAGGCAAAACCCTTAACATAGGCATAGACTAGGAATTTTTCAAGAAAACAGTGCACATGAGATAACACCAAGAATCAACAAGTAAGATTATATTACAAATCTACATAGCAAAGGAAGCAACAGTAAAGAGAGAACCAATGGAATGGGAAAAGTGTTTTTGCTAGCTACTCCTCAGATGGGACTATTATCAAGAATATACAAAAAAACTGAAAAAAAATTAGATCCCCAAAATAAAAGACCAGATCAAAAAAATGGGCAGCTGAAATAACAGTTCTCTGAAGAAGTCTGAATGGCCAATAAATACGTGAAAAAATGTTCAGCATTTTTAGCCATCAAAAAAATGCAAGTCAAAACAATGCTGAGATCTCATCGACTCCAATAGAAGTGACTGGTATGAAACACTCAAAAAACAAATGCTGGCAAGGTTGTGGAGAAAAAAGTACCCTCATATGTTTTTGTTTGGAGGCAGTCTTGCTCTGTAGTTCAGGCTGGTTCTGAACTCATTATGTAGCCCAGACTTGCCTCAGATTCACAGCAATTCTCATGCCTTGGCATCCTGTGTCTTGATATTATAGGCGTGCACCGCCTCACCTGGCTGTTGTGGTGGTGGGGAATCAAACTCAGGGCCTTGTGCTTACCAGACAAGTGCTCTAATCATTGTGCTATTCCTTCAGTTCACCCTTCCACATTGTGGGACTATGAACTGGTACAACCATTATGGAAAGCAATATGAAGAGTCCTCAAGAGACTAAATAGATATCCCATTTGACCTAAGTATACCTCTTCTGGGTATCTTCCCAAAAGAGTTAAAGTAATCATACAAGAGTGATCTATGCATACCCATATTTGTAGCAGCTCAACCTATAACAGCTAAATCCTGGAAGCAACCAATGTGTCCATCAGCATGAATGGATAGAAAAGATACGGTATATTTACACAATGTGGAGTACTACTCTGCTATAAGGAAAGATAAATTTGTATCATTTGTAGGAAAATGAGTGCACCTAGAGACTATCATGCCTAATGAAATGAATTGGACACTGAAAATTGAATATCACATGGTTTCTCTAGTATGAGAAAACCAAACCATAAAAAGAGCAAAGTAAAAGAGATGGAAAAAAGTACGACTGAAGGGATGGGGGGCAAGGGGTTGGAAATGAGGATGGTGTCTTAGTTACTTTTTTGTTGCTGTGACTCAAAACCTGACAGCCACAAACTTAGGAAAGGTTTATTTTAGCTCACAGTTTCGAAGGTCACAGTCCATTCAGGGTTGGCTGGCAACAGTTGAAGTACATGGCAGAGAGAGATGTGGAGGCAGCTTCCTCGAACAAACAGGAAGACACACTGAGGCTAGCTGAGACTAGTCCCAGTCCTCCAGGAAGACAGGTGTAGCATGTGTATCCTTTCAGGTCTCTGCCCAGTAACCAGTCCCTCGTGCAACCAGGTGTGGCCACTACACACCGTTAATCCTAACTTAACTACAGTCCACCCCTCCAGACCAGACCCCAATCCACCAACATCACATGGTTCCATTAAAATACATGAGGCTTTCGGGAGACACTCCAGATCCTGACCACAACAGATGGGAAGTAAAAATGATCAAGATGCACTATGTACATATACCACCTTCTCAAGGTGATGGTTGTCAGGCATCACAAATACTAACAATACAGTGTGCAACTATAATATCTGGTATTTGATCATGATAAATGACTAGTGGTTATATTACTGATATACTTATTTTAGTATTCTTTATCATTATTTTTAGAGTGCACTCCTGCTTAATATAAAAAAAGTTGGGTCCGGAGGAATGGCTGAACAGTTAAAGCACTTGCCTTGAGTTCAGTTCCCCAGGACCACATAAGCCTGGTGTGGTGGCACATGCCTACATTGCCAGCATTCAGGAGGCAGAGACAGAAGGATTGCCTTGAGTTCAAGGCCAGCCTGGACTTCATGAGTTCAGGACCAGCCTAGACAAGAGTGAGACCCTGTCTCAAAAAAATATATACATATATATGTAGGTATATATATATTTTTTATTGTAAAACCTGTTACTCCAGCAACACCTAATAGATCATACGTTTATTGCATCCCTTGATTGCATATTCTCTTTTGCTTGATTTAATCTTACTACTAATTTTATTTATCATGGTCCTAGGAGCAATATGCAGTAACATACATGTACATCATATAGCTAGGTGTATGCATCTGGAGGTTTTTGTAAGTGTACTCGGATGCTCACACAGTGATGAAATTGTGTCCTTGTTAAGCAAGGAATGACTACTAGGAATAGCATATTAGGTTCTGGTTTTCTTTGTGTGCAGTAGTAGGGATTGTTACTTTAATTAGAGAATTGGTATTAGAAATCTAGATGTAGGGGTGCATAGCTCATTGGTGAGGCACATCCCTAGCATGCATGATGTCTTGGATTCCACCCCTAGAACCCTCAGTCCCACCCAAAAATAGAAAAGGGAGGAAAGAAAAGATGAAATATATGCATTGTCTCTGGAGTATTCTTTTCTTTTAGTCCCTCACAGCTGACAGAGGGAAGAACTATGTGTGAACACGTGTATGTGAATCTACAAACACTTCTATATGTAGCCATTGTGTCTATATTAAGATTGGTATCAGTTAATACTGATGCTTCCAACTCTTCTATTCAACATAGATCATTATATAACATCTCCCCTGTGCTTACATTTCTGCTCTACCAGTGAAGCATCTGGCTCCCACTGTTTGTCATCCGTTTACTTAACTGGTCATTTCCAGTGTACATGTAGAAAAATGTCAGAATTGTTAGCTAAGAACCCCAGAAAATAAACTTTATTAACTAGAGTATAGTGCTTTGATCTTTAAGTCTTCTCACTCATTTCCAAAATTATTTATGTGAGCACCTTTTCATATACTTGAAATCATTTATTCATCACAGTCTACATCCCCTTCCTTGGAACCCAGCTGTCTAGTCCTCCTTCCCTCTGTACCCCTGGAAACCATTGATTTTTTTTTTTTTACTACCTCCATAGTTTTGTCTTTCCCAGAATATTGTATAAGTGGATTAATATAGTATGTAGCAACTTCAGACTGGCTTTTTCACTTTGCCATATTCACTTAAGGTTTATCTAAGTCTTTTTGGTGGTGTTAGCTCTTTTATCACTGAATAATATTTCTTTGTATGTACTATTTATCCATTCATCTATTGAAAGGTGTCTTGGTTGCTTCCATTTTTAGTGGCTATTACTAAATTAATAGTTTTCAGTTGATACTGAGAAATGTGTTTGCTGAATTAGTGGTAGAACTGTGTTTAGCTTTGCAAGAAACTCCCATGCTGCATTATTTTGTATTGCAACCAGCAGGGAGAATTCCATGGCCTTGCATCCTTACCAGCTTTTGGTAGTTTTTCTTTTTCCTAATAGGTGTGTAGCAGTATGCGGTGGGGGTTTGGTTGTTTCTTTACTTACTGCTTTTTCTTATTGTTTTCTTTTCTTTCTTTTTTTTTTCCCTTTTTTTTTGAGACAGGGTCTTGCTTTGTAGCCCAGGCTGGTCCTGAAATCACTATGGAGCCCAGGCTGGCCTTGGACTCACAGCAATCCTCCTGTCTCAGTCTCCCAAGTGCTGGGAGTACAGGCGTGCACCACCATGCCCAGTTTATGTGATCCTGGGGAATTGAACTCTGGTACTTAGGACTTGGTAGGTAAGCACTTTAACCGCTGAGCTATTCCTCCAGCCCCTCTTTTTTTAATTTACAGTTTTCTAATGATAAATGATGGTTGAGCATCTGTAGAGGTTGGGATTTATCCCAGGGATTGGTGGAAAACACTTCCAGGTGTGTCTAGTATACTACATTGATTTTCATATATTGGATCATCTTCATATTTCAGCAGTGAATCCTTCTTGAATATGTAAATAATTCTCTTAATATGCTACTTTATTCCAGTACTCAGGAGGCTGAGGAAGGAGGATTACTGTGAGTTTGAGGCTAGCCTGGGTTATATAGTGAGTTCAAGACCACCCTAGACTGCACAGCAAGGCCTTGTCTCAGGAAAAGAAAAAAAAGATGCTGCTGCATTCCATTTGCTAATAGTTTGTTGAGGATTTTTACATTCATATTTATATGGAACATTGATAGGTAATTTTCTTGTATTGGCTTTGGTACAGTGGAGTGCTACTTTATTTAATAGAGTTAAAATGTTGTCTCTTTAATTTTTCAGAAACATTTGTTGGTGACTGGTGTTAATATCTCATTAAATATCTAGTAGAAGTCACTGTGAAGCCATCTCTTTCTGGGCTTTTCCCAGAATAAGTGTTTGGTTGCTGGGGTGTCTAATTTAATCTTATGCTTCCTAAGCTAACTCTAACCATATTCCTATTTCTCTAGCCCAATATTCAACACATTTACCTGCCTTAAACCATCTTGGCCTTATTAATGCCCTTTTCTTCATGTCCCAAGGCTGGTGAGCCAACCTAGGAAATGTCAGAAATCAGAGTTCTGTGCTTTAGATTTAGGGGAAATGGACTGATTGGAATGTGATTCTGACATTGAAGTCTCCTGTGAATCACTTAAGATTTTTGCAGACGTCTGCTGGAAGTTCTAAGGCTGCGGGCACTGTGACTTGAGGCCCCATAAAGCTGATACCCAACTCCTAGGAGTTTTCTGGAGACAGATTTCAGTTTGAGCTGAGGGAAGAGTTTTCTCAGGTTGTGCTATCCTACAAGGGACAGAGTAAATGAACTGCTGGTTCTAAAGAGTGGTTGTCATAGTTACCTTTTTGTTGCTGTGACCCAATACCCGACACCCACAAATTTAGGAAAGGTTTATTTTAGCTCACAGTTTCAGATGGACACAGTCCATTCAGGGACGGCCAGCAGCAATCAGAGTACAGGACAGAGGCAGAGGTGGAGCCAGCTTCTCAGGACATCACAAACAGGGAGGCAAGCTGAGACCAGTTGAGACTAGTCCCAGTCCTCCAGGAAGGCAGGTGCAGCTTATATATCCTTCCAGGTCTCCGCCCAGTAATTAGTCCCTCCTGCATCCAGGTGCGGCCACTACACACCGTTAATCCTAACTTAACTGGAATCCACCCCTCCAGACTAGACCCCAATCCACCACATCACATGGTTCCATAGACAATCCACAACATTAAAATACATGAGACTTGGGGGACACTCCAGATCCTAACCACAACAGTGGTAGAAGGCAGAATAATCCCAGTCATGTCAGCAAAGGATCAGTTTTAAAGTACATTTTGGGGTCCTTTCCAGGCAAGTGGCCTGGATATGTAGGACTCAGTAGTTTTGAAATGAAGTCATATACCTACCTGGTTTGGGTCAAGTGCTTAGCTGCTAAGATTCTCAGTGTTACAGACTGTCATGGTCTGCAGAACCCCTTAACTAGGGAACTAATGGAGTCAAGGTATTCTCAGGAATGGACTTGGAGTGAAAGTCCCCAGTGACCATGAGTGACCATGATCATGAGTGACCAGGCAGCTTGGAGAGAGAGTTTTGGCTGAGCTTGGACTCTGTGGGCTTGATATTAGTCTGTGTATATATGATCTTTCCACATTTGACCATTTCTTCCTATTGCTTCAAGGGTTTTTCATGCTCTTTGTGGCCCTGAAAGTCTCTTGTTGAAGCTCTTTTCCTGCCATTCAGGGCCTTGGGTGATCTGACTCTGCTGACCTTTTTCTCCATCCTTAGCTCTCTCTGCTGCCCAGTTACTCAGTAGATCTGGCTTTATCTCGTGAGCCCTTGTCACTGGCTGACTAAATGCTACTTTGATCCTTGTTTGCTCTTTACCTTAGTCAACAATCTATCAGACCACACTTGGAATAGCATTTATCTTTTAAGCCAACTTAAGACAGTTCCTCCCTCAGCTTTCTCGACTTCACCACACGTTGGCTAAGGCCTGCTCCTTTGTGCCCTACAACTTCAGGACTGCCTCTTGCCATAGCCCTGACATACTGTTATCATAGTCTGTGGCCATATCTGAGACAGACAGGCACCCAGTTACTTGTCTGTGAAGCCCAAGTCTCATTTACCTCCCATTATCCAGCCCTCAGCCCTGCTTTTCCACTGAAACCTCTTGGGGAAGGAAAGGTTTTGCTAAGGGAAAAGAGACATTCGTGTTAATGTGGTTGAATGACTTAAACTGGCCTTTCTTCTTCTGGGGAATTTTTCCTTGCCAGGTAAGATGCCATACCAGATTTATAATACAGAAACATTATAATATGGTGGATAAATGATGAGTTTAAATCCAGCTTCTGACAGTATGCATGACTTTGGACAATTTACTTTCCCTCTCTGCATCTCTTTCTTTATAGATAACAGAAACGGTAACACTTGGTATATGGGGTTGTTCACAGGACTCTGAGAGGTAAAGCAGGGACACGCTAGGCATTGTATGTGAATGCTTCCAGCTCAACTCAGCAGACCCAAATGCCCTGACCTGCAGCTCCGTACACTTGTTTAACTCACTGTCATGGGAAGGAATCTGGATGGCTGGAGTTCTTCCTAAATATTAAATGAGCTCCTAAAAAGCTCTGAGTCTGAACCCCAGAGAGTAGGCCCAATTTTAGAACCAACCCCAGAGATGTCCCTGCAGGGGTACATGGTGTACCATCTAATGAGATGGTTTAATGGGGATACAACTGAATGACTGAACTGGGCACCTGATAGAAAAATAAGGCGAAATTCCAAAGCATAGACTATGTTGGATAAATGCTGGGTCCTCACTCCCTCATGATACATACCTACATGGGTCCTACAGTGCAGGCTCTGGGACACAGTTACATAACTTCTGGCAGCACATGCTTAGAGACCTTGGACTTCTCAAGAGGTTGTTGTGTCCATATGTTTGCTTGTCGTCATTGCTTCCTGAACTATGCCATATGCTCACAAGCCTGGCCTGTGGGTTCCCTATAGCCTGGGCCCACTCATCACCATATAGTCTGCTGTGACATGAGACTGAATCTGGAACTTCCTGGCTTTGTCAGCCTAAAAGGCCTTTGCTTCTGCCGAGTCTCCCATCTGCACTTTCTACATAGAAAGCCTTCCCTCTGTTCTCAGTTTGCCAGACTCCTACTCATCCTTCAGATCTCAAAATGAATTTCCACTTCCTGTGCCCAGGTGTTCCCACTTCATTTGGCAGAGGCAGATATTGCCTCTTCAGAGCTCTTGCTGTGCCATGTTGGTCTCACCTTCCTGAGTCACTACAGTTTTTATGTTTCCCATCTAAGTTGTATCTCGGGAAATAAGGGTGGGATGGACAGCTGATATTTTTGTTAACCAGCTCTTGTCTATTGACCCTACTTCTGGGGACAGTGCCCTAGATTTCCTTTTAGATACCATCCTGCCCCTGTTGTAAATCCTGTTGTTTTAGACCATCCTTTTTTTTTTTTCAGGTAACCATCATGAATCCAGAGATGACTAGAGGACAAAATCTGAGTTCATGTGTATTGGGTCTAGGGCCTTTATTCAGATTATAAGAAGAGAACTCTTAGCTGGACATAAATCCACGAGGGCCTCAGTCTGGAGCTGCTGATTATCATCACTGCAACCTCCAAATAAACTAGCCTAAGTTGGGTATGGTGTCATAGAACTGTAATCCCAGCACTAGGGAGACTGAGGCAGGAAGATTGCCTGGAGTTCAAGGACCAGCCTGGCTGCACAGTGAGGTCCGGACTACAGAGTGAGACCATGTCTCAAGAAAAACAAAACCTTAGTGGCTTTGAAGGAAACAAAGCAAAGTCAGAGTAACGCTGCTTGAGCTACTGAACCACAGAGTTGTTAGACTTCTCAGTCATGTGGTCCAGTGTTTCCCTTTGATTTAAATCAGTTCGAGCAGGGGTTTTCTGTCACTTGCATGCTCAAGAGGCTTAATGCAAATTTTTTTTCTCTCCTGGCCACAGTTCATTGATTTAGCTCTAGAAGTATGGGCACCTATAAAAAAAGACCCTAGAACAAAGACCCTGACACAGCCTTTCCTTTCAAGCCCTCAGGGATGGCGACCTGCAGCCTGCTACCTTATGAATAGGAAAAGCAAGGTCCAGAAAAGTCAGGTGACTTGCATCATTGGTTAGCTAACATGCTGTCATAGTTTCATCTGACCTCAGAACACACATTCTCACAAGACTGGAGAAGGCATTAGTAGATCCTGGATATCTTTGTTACTTTCTCATTCTTGGGACGGAATGCCCGACATCCACAGCTTTAGGGAAGAAAGATTTATTTTGGCTCACATTTCATGGGTGGTTGGCTGGAAATGGTGGAACCACATGGTAGAAATACAGCCACAGAAAGAGATCCTTGCTGCATGGCAGAATACAGCCAAATGCAGAAGGAAGGGCAGAGCTAGCACACACCCCTCCAGGTCAGTCCTCAAGCATCCACCCCTTCTAGGCAGGTTCCACTTCACAAAAGCACAGGGCTCCTACTACAACTAAATACATAGGGCCTTTTGGGAAACACTCCAGATTCAAACCATAACACTGGGTCACAAAGATGTCTCAGAGAAACAGCCTCCTGGAGGAATAAAGCAAGATAACACCAGTTGTAGAGCCAACAATAGCTTTATTAGTCTCTGCAGCTGAGCCACAGAAGTCTCCATCTAAAAGGGAGCTTTAATGGGCTCCCTTCCGCTACTGGGAAGAGATGTTAGCATTTGTACTGGTGTTTGGGATAGGATAGGGGAAGAGACTGGAAGAAATCCAAATGGGGAGACTACTGGGCTACTTGTGGGCAGGCATATGGGGGGCTTCCTGTGCTGGTACAAAGATGGATCAGACTTGGAGGGAACACTGCCATGTTCCCTAGAGTCAAGGAAGAGATAAAGTGTGAGATGGTGACAGTCACAGCAGTGGACAGCTCTCCTGGGATAAGAAAGGCATTTCCTGATGGAGGCAACTTCCTAAGGCTGGTGGTCCCCAAAAGAGCTCACCTGTTCCCCAACCAGGAGCCCCAAGGTTCACCTCAGGGAAAGGTGGAGCTAAATTCAGGGTTTTTGGATAAGGGTGTCAGTACCAACAAAACAGGCAAAATATGCATTGTAAGTGTGACCATGAAATTTCCTTCTATAAAAAGCTCACATCTCCCTCTCTGCACAGCAAGTTGCTATTCTAGCGTCCACCACTATCTGCCACCACCCTGTCCCAACTGAACTCACCCCACCCCCTTTTGGGGATCTAGGCCAGGGCCTTTGTCCTGAGCTACAACCCTGGTCAATTTTCGATTTTTTGAGACAGGATCTCACTAAATTACCCGGGCTGGGCTCGGACTTGCAGTCCCCCAGCCAAATGCAGAAGGAAGGGCAGAGCTAGCACACACCCCTGCAGGTCAATCCTTGAGCATCCACCATCTAGGCCAGGGCCTTTGCACTGATTTCCACTTGGCTCCCAGAGTTCTGGGATTACAGGACTGCACCAGGAGGCTGGCATCCCCTTTAATTCTTTGGACATGCCATGACAGTTCCTGGCCCTGCACCTGCCAACAACACACTCCCAGCCTACCGGCTAAACTCCCTGCCCCCACGGTCCTTGTCACCTGACAACTGCAGCGTTGTCAAGTGTGACTCGTGCTCCCCCCCCCCCCCCCCAGGCTTGAAGCTCCCCCGGAGGGAGCAGGAAGCACTACTCCACCAGCGCCTGGGGAGCTCAAAGCCAAATGAAGTTGTTTGTTGTCTCCTGGAGTGCCTGGAGGAAATACATTCACACATGCTATTAAGGATTTCTGGGGCGTCAGGGAGTTGACGGGAGGATGCTGAGCCATGTTCATGCGGGGTAGAGGAGAGTGAAGAAGGTAAGGAAAGAGGAAGAGAAAGATGGTCCAAGCCAGAAAAGGCCAATGGAGAGGAAAAAGTCACAATGGAGTAGGGCTTGGAGGGTGGACAGTGGGGCCTGGGAGGAGGAGAGGGACAGCAGTCTGTGTTCGGGGTGCAACGCTCGGGTCCCCGGCTCAGAACCAGCAGGGCGACCACATGAGCGAACCCAGAGCGGCACCCGTGGCGGCCCCCGCGAGCATGCCCATGGCCAGCGGGGCGCCTGAGCTGTAGCAGGGGTCCTCTCGCACTATCACGTGCGTCACTCCGGGGCCTGTGGAGAAAGCCCGAGAGGGTCAGAGGCTTCAGAAGAGTCACCTTTGTCATCCTGCAGGACTCCAGCCCAAACCAGCATGAAGATGCTGAGCCCATTTGCCTGCTCCCCAATCGGGGAAACTGAGGCCCTGCCGCTGTAAGGCTCCACGTCAAGGTCTCAGGTCCTGAATCTGTCACTGCGTTCTGCGAACGTGGGGCGGGGAAATGCCAGCATCTGCGCCAAGCTGCAGCTGAGAACTGGTAGTCACAGCCCAGCCCTTGAAGTGCGAGACTGCTATGTCCACGTTAGCCACTAGACGTCGCCACGAGCCCAGGAACCCTGTTACTGGACTGCCTGCAGAACCGGTCAGGGTTGAACTGTGGGGCAGCCCAGGAGTTCGGGAGGGCCTTTTTTGTTGTTGTGCTGGTGGTGGTTGTTTGGCACTGGGGATAGATTCTGGGGCTCTCACACTGAGCTACATTTCTAGCCCATATTTTAATTTTTAAGAAATTAGGCGATAGGGTTTCTCATTAAGTCGCTAAGTTGTCCAGGCTGGGCTCAGATTTGCAATTCTGGGGCTGAGGATGTAGCTCAGTGGCAGAGCGCTTGCCTGGCACGCTCAGGGCTCTGGGTTCAATACCCGGTACCAAAAAAGGAAAAAAAAAAAAAAACAAATTTGCAATTCTGCCTCAGCCTCCCAGATCATTGGGATTATAGGGCTGCATCAACGGGTTAGGCGGGAGGAACAGTTTGAATTGCAGGACGAGGAGCTTGCAGAGGGTCTTGCTTGGAAAATCGAAGAACCCTCAAAGGGAAAGGCCTGGTTTTGACTGATGGCCCGTGGGCAGGGCCGAGTGCAGGGCCGGGTGCTGGACCAAGGGAGCTGCATGCGGGGAGGATGGGTGGGGGCTTACCTGCATAGGGCGGTCCGTAGTAGCTGCGGACATATGTGGCCTCGTGAGCATTGGGGGGTACCACCTCGTAGTAGTCCTGATACGGGCTGTAGACTCGCACCTGGGGAGTTCAGCTGAGTCAGATGGCCAGGAACTCTCACGTTTGGTCCCCTACTCCTCCCACGCCATCTCCTGGCCCCACAGAGCATCCCCCCAGCGTTTAGAAATGGGCCCCCCAGGCACCAGCAAGTTCCCAGAGAGAGGCCCTGCCTCCCTAGAAGGCCCAATGTCCTTGTCCTCTAAAACTTTAGCCCATACATCCACCTGCCAAATCATGCCCTGGACTACCTCAAAATTTCTTCCATAGCTTCTCCCCTTCCCTTCATAGGTTGGCTAATATGTGCTAGCAACTCTACAGTCGTTTCAGTTGGAGAAACCCAACTGATTGCTCTCCTAGACCCCAGGAGGGGACTATGGCAAAGCCCAGCTAGGAAATAAACAGGGGTTGGGGGAAGAAGGAGAAGGACAGGTAAGGTAGGGACCGGAAGTGACTATAACTATTAGGGAGCATCTATTTTATACGAAGTGCAAAAAGAGGTGCTCACATGTGTTACCCCTTCTAATCCTTAACTAGGCATTGTTCTGTCTATTGTGCCAAGGAGCTGGGGACTGAGGCTGAGAGGCTGATGAGTATCCTCTCTGAAATGTATTCCCTGTCCTCACATCAGACTTCTATGAGCCCTTCAAATTCTAATTCAGAAGTCACCCACTCTAGGCAGCCCTCTTATTTCAGAAAGAATTCTTTCTTACTGAGTCTTCTGTGGGTTTTGCTTGTGCTTGTTATGCTTTCTCTTGGCCCTTCCTGCCTGCAACCCAAACTTGAGCTACCTTTGGGCAAGGACTAACTTGCCAGGGCCTAGTGCGTGGCAGGACTCAATAAACATATCCTGGATTAGATGGAAGCTCCCAAACAGGACCCCTCATTTTATCCATAGGGAAGCAGATCCAGAACAAGAATAGGATCCTCCCCCAACTAGATCCTTCCTCATAGCCACCTGTTATTGTATATTTGTCTCACTGAGTTTCACACTGGAGTGGTCCAAGTCCCACTAGAAGTCTAGGTATCTCAGATTCTTCTAACTCAAAGTGATGGCAACATCTCTCAGTCCCCCAAACTTGCCCTTCTCTTGGTAAATGTTTTTCTGTATAAATGCCATCACCATGTATCCAAACCAAGATACCAAGTTGGTGCCTTATGTTCACACACTTTCCTTTGATGTTACATCAGCCATCAGGTCTCATGACCAATTCCAAGAGAATAAATGACCTGTGGGGTTAGAGCGCTTGTCTAGTCTAGCAAGCTCAAGGCCCTGAGTTCGATTCTCTAGCACTACATAAACTGGGCATGGTGGTATATGCCTGTAATCCCAGCATTTGGGAGGTTGAGGCAGGAGGGTTTCCATGTATTCATAGCCAACCTGGGCTACATAGTTCAAGATCAGCCTGGACCACAGAATGAAACCTAGTCTCCAAAAGATAAAAGAAGAAGGAAAGAGAATAAACCATTTGCTTTAGTATCTTAAAAGGTGTAAGTGACCTTCAGAATGCTTTTTCTTTTTTGAGACAGGGTCTCACTCTGCAGCCCAGGCTGGTCCTGAACTCACTATGGAGGCCAGGCTGGCTTTGGACTCACAGCAATCCTCCTGTCTTAGCCTCCTGAGTGCTGGAATTACAGGCGTGCGCCACCATGCGCAGCTTATGTGGTGCTGGTGAATCAAACTCAGGTACTTAGTGCTTACCCCTAAGCACTTGCTAGGGAAGTGCTTTAACCACTGAGCCATTCTTTGGATGGAGAGAGAAAGAGCTGAACTACAGAGGGCTGAATAATGGTTGAGAGGGGATAGCATTTCTCTCGAGAAGTCTTGCTCTAAGGAGGAATTCTCTTAGAACACCTCCTGACTTTTCGGTCTTCAAAGTCTTTCCCTATGATAGCAACACCTTCTCACCTTTCCTCATTCAACTACCTAATTTGCCTTTCAGAATCTACTCAGGTTTTGTTCACTTTGAACCTCAGACTCTGTTGTGGTCACATCTAGGCACTCTTCCTCAATGCACTGAACCACAGTAATTGTTGTTAGTGTCTGTCCCTTGGAGAGAACTCTCCAAGTCTGATCAGACCTGCCTGGAATATGGCAGGTGCCTAATAAACATTAATTGAGTTTAGCTACAGCAGATCAAATCCAGGGCCACAACTGAAGGTAGTATCACCCAATTTTGAGTCTGAATTCAAATTAGGGAGAAAAACAGTCCCTGGGCAATGCAGGAGCTCAAAGGAGCAATGCTATGTAGGTCCTTAGTCTCAGCTCTCCTAGATGTGGTCCCTCCTCAGGGTTGATCTAATAAGGCTCCCTTTGGTTGAGGTGGCTGGATTCGCTTTTCCACCCAGAGGGGTGGAAGGATTTAAGCACTCAAATTCAATGATGTTTGGGAATGTGAAATGTAAAGCCTCCACCTTCCCTGCAGCCACAGTGAGTCAGGGCCCCGTGAGGCTCTGAAGAAGGTGGAAAACACCACTTGTATCCCCAGGGGATACCTGTTTCTACCCTCCTGGTGTGGGAGGCCCAGAAGGAAACTCATGTAGATAACTTGGCAACAAATAGGGTCACCTGAGGGAGCTCATGTATGGAACTTGATGGCTTCATCTCTGATACTGCTCTTTGGACTCGCCCCTCCTGTGCTTGGGGGCAATGTTGGTCAAGGTGAGGGGGGTCATATGCAAGTGACTCCTCAGAAAAACTATCATGTACTTGGGTTTACAGCCTGTTGAGTCCTATATTTTGACAACACTTTAAACAAACTTGTATTCTAGGCTGGGGCATGGGGAATACCTCAGAATGACGCACTAGAAGTCCCAGGCTTGTCACTGATAAACTGTATGACATTGATCAGGTTTGGTGACCTCTTGGAGCTGCTTCAGCTTCCTCACCTTCTGTAAAGTCTTTCCCACCCTCTTCCTTCCCTTTTCCTGGTACTGTGAGAATCTATCAGAAATATATCTGTGCAGCCAGGTGGCCAAAGTACTTCTGGGTTCAGTGTTTCTGCATACCAGAATCACCAGGGGCGATTTTTTTTTTTAACTACAGTTTTCCTAAGCCCGACCCCAGACTAATGAAATTAGAACACCTAGAGGTAGAATATGAATGGTTGTTGCTTTAAGTCCCTAAGCAGTTCTAACACCCAGCCTCACTGGGTAACCACTCAGCAAGAAAGAGTTCACAGGCCATATGGGACCACAGAGTTATGCTAACTCGAGCCTCCATTGCCACCACCCCATGATGGGTCTTGTATTGAGCATTGGGCAGAGAGAAAGGATTCAGGCCCAAATCCTGCTTCTTGAGAAAATTTTAGGCTGGTGACAGTCAGACCTACACTAAGCTACAATTAGAAGTAATCCCAGATGTGGGTTTTTCACTCCTTCCTTCATTTTCTCATTCAGTAAACCTTTTCTGAGACCTTTTGTGCCAGATTCCTATGTACTAGAAATGAAGAGGGCCAGAATGACTGCCCCCATCACTGAGCACTGGCTGAACACCTACTGTATACCCATCCCCGTGCTAATTGGACCTGGTCCTTGCCTTGAAGGAAGTTCCAGACTCAGGGGCGATTAGACAGACAGGAATAAAGCAGGCTGAGTGAAGGCAGCACTAAAGACTAGTGCCATTGTGCAGGGGGAGGGAGTGAAGGTCTCAGAAGTCTTCACTGAGGAAGACCCAGCGTGTGAGGTAGGCTTGCAGGGATAAGAATCAGTTTATCAGGCAAATTAGGAAGCGAAGGGTTTTGGTGACAAAGAGCAGCATGTGCAGAGGCTGGAAGAGGGCAGCCGGAGAATATAGCTGAGGGTACAGCAGAGCAGCTGGGATACATGAAGGAGGGGACGTGGCAGGAGAGACTAACCAGACTGCATGGGCCATGAAGGCCAGGCTGTGTTTGGTGTCCAGAGAGTGTGACAGGGAGCTATGGGACGTTTCTGAGCAGGAAAAGGATGCAATGCATGTTTCTGGAGACTCATCCTAGTGGCCTGAATGGAGGCAGGGAGGGCTGAGCCAGCACTTACCCAGATCCGCCTCTCAACCTTACAAGGGCTCCACGAGCGAGTCACACACCTGACTTTGGGGCAAACCCGGCGGCTCCTGGGTGGGACGGTGGCTCCAGCTGGGGCCTGCTCGAGCCATAGAAACCCAAGAAGGGGGAATGAGGGAGCGTCAGAGGGCCTCCACACCTGAAGAGAGTCTGAGCTCTTTCCAGGCCCTACCAATGTCCTTAGCCTGCAGGAGTGTGGCAGGAGAATCCTCTTCCTCTTTAGCCCATGGTAAGGCTGGGAAGCTTAGAGAGTTGTGGTGACTGTCAAAGCTACACAAGAAGGGCCAGAAGCCCATTTCCAGCCGACCCTGACTTATTTCCAGGGAAGACAGGCTAAGCCTGATCTGTCCTCCCACCCTCCTGGCCTCTTTCATCACCACCAAAACCCCAGCCTTGCCGGGTCTGTGTCTCCAGGGTCAGGGACTCCTCCTAGAGCCTCTACCAGAGTGGGCTTTGACGCTATAGTTTGTTGAGGGACAGAGCACAGGTTACTGCTATGTAGGCATGGAGACAGAGTAAAGCTCACAGACACCAATACGAACACAAACACAAGTACAAAGGTACAGAGGCACAAACACATGCCGGCTCTAGTAAGCCCAGGCCCCTCCAGAGGCATGTGTATGTAGAGAGCCGAGGGCAGATCCAGGGTGGGGCAAAGACAGTGGTCAGCAGAACAGCAGGAAGGTGGGCAAGCAGAAAAGGCACAAGACAGCTTCATAGAGTCACAGAGTACAGAACGGTCAGCCCTCACCTTCCTTGTGCCTCTTTTCTTCAACCTCCCTGCTTAAGACGTTTCCGGAACTCAAAGCTGAGTTAGTCCATCAGGGTCCCTCCTTTCCACCAACCACTGTTCTAGCCATCTTAATCCCAATTATTTTCCAACTCACTGTCTGCCTGGGTCAGTCTTCCTATTTGTTCCTTCAGGAAAAATTCATTTCCTCCAATTGGACCTTGAGGCCATTCATGACCATGCCTTGTGAGGCCATTTCTCCTGTGTTATTGCTTCATGCTAAACCCTCCATTGAAGCCAGACTCTGAGCCCTTGGGCATAAGCATATGCATGCACACACACACACACACACCACCACCACCACCACCACCACCCCCCCACCCCACCCCACCCTTTCTCTGGTAGTGCTCACACAGCAACTCCTGCAGATGGTGGCTTCCTCTTATAACCTCGCCAAGGTAGGCTCTAATACAGCTCTTTCACTGTCTCAACATGATGAGACTTTGGACAAGGCATTTCCCTAACCCTGCACCTCAGCCTCTTCAACTGTAAAACGGGCCTAATAATACCAACCTCCAGCTTTCCCCTCACTAGGGCTGCTAGAGGAAGAAATGATGTCAGGTACTTAGCACATGCCTGGGCCCTCTGCAGGTAGATGCCCAAGGATGTTTATAAATGCATCCCAGTCTCCTCTGCTATTTTCTAGTGGATTTTCTCTGTAGATGAAGACCCACTAAGAAGCTCCAATGGGCCACAGGCAGGAGTAAGCATAGATTCTGGCAGGCTGCAGTTGAAGTGTGCTGTGGCCACCATCAGTCGCCTCCATCAGTCATTAAACTCCCTTGATTGCATTTCCTACACATGTTCTGTAATCATCAGCCTGTCTCTAGCAACAAGGCTGTAGTTTAGACCTCCAGAATGTTGCCTAGATACCATCCCACCCTCCTAACTTGTCCCTGAGTGTCCACTCTTGTCCCCTGTAATCGATTTCCTACCTACCAGTCAGATTGTCTTTTCAAAAATATAAATTAGATTTGATCTGATCATGCTAACTCTTTGCTTACATCTTTCATTGGTTTCTTGGTGCTCTTAGCAGAAACTAGTATCTTTAAGGCCTGGTCCTGCCAATACTTTTTTCCCACTGCTGCTTCACTCCTGGACTCTGGCCAACTCTATTTCTCCTACCTGACAACATCTGAACCCCTCTCAGGGCCTTTGTACAAGTTCTTTTCTCTGCCTGGAAAGCTGTTCCCTTCATGGCACCCTTACACTTTTCACCCAGTCAATCTCTGTTTATCCTTCAGGTCTTAGCTTAAGCCTCATGTGAACTCCCATCTGGATCAGGCCGCCAAAGGGGTCACATGCTGCCTGTCTTTATCAGAGCAGTTACCACCAGTGAAATGGAACCAATAACTAATTCATTAATTGTTTCATATCTGCTCCTGATGCTGTGTCCAGGAGGGTGGGGCCCACACCCCCTTGGTGCACTTCTGAACTTGGAGGTCATTTCTCCTACACACACATTAGGAACTCAGTAAATAGTTGTATGGATGAACGAACCCCAGCCCAATCATCTGGGAATTAACCTCACAGGACTTTTCTGGAATTACACTTGCACCACACCTGGCACACAATAGTTGCTGGATAAAAGTTCCTTTTCCCTTTCTTCCATGCCACTCCCTCCAAGTCTTCTGGGGGCTTCTCTCTGTCTCTCCTTGGAGAACTAACTGGCTATCTTCTCCCCTTTTTCCACTCCTAACAGGTGGAGACCGAGTCTGAGTCATCCATGATTCCATGGCACATGGGGGCTGGGAGGAGGAGGAGAACAGGGGCTCACCGGGGTGGCGTTTGCCTCCAGCAGCGCTGTCTTCCATGCTCTGCAAAGCAAACCCACCAAACCATGAGGAGGGAGTTTGGGGGAAGGAGGATCAGGCCCTCACATCCTAGATTTTCCTCCCCAGCCCAGCCTCTAAGGAGTCTCCTGTGAAAGGGAAGATTCTCCCACCTCCCTCAAGTAAACAAAAGCAACCTTCCTCACTCATCCTGTGGATGGGCCCTAAGGCTAATTCACCTTTAGCCTAGAGTGTCTTCCCTCTGGAAGTTCCAGTTTCTTAATCTATGTAGTGTACAATTGGGCTTGTTTTGGGGGCAGAGGGATTCCTTAAGGGTCTTTCCACTCTAACATGTCAGGACAGATCCTCTAGCTGTGGCTCAGCTCTACAGGCACAGTTTTCAAAGCTCTGACCCCAGAGTCCTGGGAGTGCCCAGTGGACAGCAGACAATCGGTCCTTTGTTGGTTGCCATGGCACCTGGCTGGGGTGGACAAGGCCACTCTGTGCTGTCTGCCTGGAGCTCAGCTTCCTTTGCTCCCACACACCCATTTCTTTTCTGTCCTTCTACAGAAAAGCCAAGGACCTCAGTCAGAAGGTGGGAAGGGAAGGAATGAGGGGAGCAGATGGCACCTGACTGGGACACAGTCCAGGCTCAAAGTGAGGATTTGCAATGATACTCCTGCCTGGGACACAGCTGGATGCTTCTATAGGTAGGTCTGAATCCACTCCTTAGATTCTTGCTTCTGAGATACCAGGGTATCTGCTCAGAAAGGAGTAGGAGGGAAATCCATGCCATGGGGCCTGTCTGCATCTCCACATCATCCCAGATAGGGCTCATCTCAGAGGTCACTGCTAACCTCTGATTCTATCACACTTTCGGGCACTGTGTACACCTCTGCCTCCACACCCTATGTGCCATACCAATCACCAGGAGCCATTCAAATCCCCCTACCCAGTCTCTATGCCACATTCTTGAGACTGGTCTGGGCACCCTCTTCCTGCTCATTGGACTGGAAGACCCAATGAGGAGGGGGCACCTGGCTACAGTCCCCAAGATCCTGCCCAACCTCTCCTGGAGCCACTCACATGGCATCATCCCGGGTCTCTGCGCACAGGTGCAGGCGGGAGCCCTCTCGTAGATTCACAGTCAGAAGGCCATCTCGGCTCCGGCCTTCTGGGGGCTGCACATCTGGAAAAAAATCACACATATTTAAGTTTTCCAAAGGTGCAGGCCTACCAGTAAACCAGGAATGAGAGTAGGAACTGACTTTTTGGGATCCTGTTTACTAGTCATTGCTAACGTCCTCAGATTCCATATACTTTCTTGGGATTCTGCTCTAGTCTTTAAACCCTTTTATCTTTTCTACACGACTGGTTTCCTAGGGACATTTCTCCATTATCTTGTTTTAACTGCAGCTCAACCTTGGTTGAAGAACCCAGAGATTTGCTTCGTGACTCTGGGCCAGTCATTTACTTTCTCTGAGCCTCCTTATTTCACTTCATTCAGTTCCTAGAGAACAGAAAATTTATCTAACTCACCTCTACAACACAGAAGAGGATAGAAACTTAACCAAGAGCAGGGTTTTTTTATTCATACCTCACTCAGGTGAAGTTCACTCAGGCTTGGCAGCAGTGTCTGCAAAGCTCTTGAAAAGGTCCAAGAGCCTTCTATCTGCAGGTGTTCGCATACATAGTGGGAAAGCCCTACCCAAGTTCAGTGCCACAGAGGGGGGACTTCTGCTCACCATGACACTCTTGGCCGACCTTTATGTCACGGACATTGAAGTGGATGAGCACACGGTCTTCCTCATCCTGTGCAGTCTCATCGTGGTAGTAGCCCAGTGTCCCGTCCAGCCACAGGGCGAACCAGTTCCGCTTCCAGCGGCGGAGGATGGAGCCTGCAAGAAGGTCCAGACTACCCGGTGGGCTGACCCCCGAGTCTGCTGGGGCAAGAGCCTCGCATGGGCTCCCAGAGACCCCTTCCTTAGCCCAGGTCCTCAGTATCTTCCTATCTACCTCCTGAAATGAGGGCAAGGCTTCTTTCTGTCTTACTCCCTGCCTCCCTCTAGTCTGACACATAGTAGAGACTTAGTAAACGTGTCCAAGGGCTGGAGGCATAGGTCAGTGGCTAATGTGCTTGCCTAGCTTGTTCAAGACCCTGAGTTCACATCCCCAGCACCACATAAACATTAGCTGGGTATAGTAACACATGCCCATAATCCCAGCAATTGGGAGGCTGACACAGGAGCAATTCTCCATGAGTTTGAGGCCAGTCTGGGCTACATAGTGGGTCGAAGACCAACCTGGACAACAGAGTGTGTCCTTGCCTCGAAAAAAAAAATGTGTTTAACAGGTGAATGAATTGCCAGAATCCATCACTTGGAAGCTTCCAGGGCTAAGTCCCAGCTCTTTTCTAGGGCAAAAAAGACCTCCCCCTACTATGAGGGTCCGTCTCATTTCTTATCTCTTTTATGAAAGTCATTAGTGTTGCATCTTCCTTTTCCACCAGACTGGGGATCTGCAGCTCCCCACAGATCTCTGTTCAGTGTTTGCTGAGCTGACTGGACAGGATGCATGGTCCCAGAGGTCACCAGGATAGGTCTTGTTCTTGTCATGACCCTAGTCAAAGGTAAGTCTAGAAGCCTGAGACTACTGCAGCTTCAGAAATCTTGCAAGTGAATTCATAACAGAAAAATGGCAAAGACATATATAGGGCTTCTGAGAGCTTTATGGGTTCCAAAGTAGGGGTGGAACAAGGCCCATTTTGTTCTGGGCCTTGTTCTGGGTCTAGATGTTGTGGACACACAGGGGGTCAAGCCCAATCCCTTTCCTGAGGAGCTGACAGTAATAGGCCAGTGTAGGACAGGGGTGGGGATGTGGGGGACCCACAGATAATGACAGTTATATTACAGGTTATCATGGGAATTGAAGAAGGGAGCCTCTGGCCCCACTTGGTGCTACAGGGGCAGGATGGGATTAGAGGAAAAGTTGAAGAGTCATCAAAGAAGGTGACATCTAATTGGGTGTTGAAGTGTAAAAAAGACGTTTACCAATCAGCCAGGAAAGTGAAGGACATCTGGCAGAGGGAAGAGCGGGGACAGAGGAGGGGAAGATGGAAGGTTCTGGTTTCAAGGAGGAGGGTTCAGGAGGATCTACCATTTCTCACACTCCTGTCCTAGGAAAAAATATAGGATGGAGAAAAGCTTGGCCCGCAGTCACTCACTCTGTCTCCATAGCCAGCCGCCCCTCACCAGGGCCATTTCTTCAAAAGGACTCTCCAGGATGGAGTCAGGTGGGACCTGTCAGGAAAGCCAGGATATACAAGTCTCGCCAGCAGCTCCAGAGCAGCTCCTCAGAGAAGGAGAGAAGCCCCTGGCCTGTCATCCCCGGGGAGCCACCCAGGAAATGTTTAAGGGAGTGTTAGTAAACAACAATGGCCTGGCAGCCTCCATTGCCTCCCAGTCCTCTGCTCCAGCCAGAGAATGGGAGCTCTGTCCTTGTGGGGGTCAGCAGGGCAGTTGCCTGCTGCGATGCAGTGGGGGTGGGGATCAGGAGCCCGGATTCCAGTCTCAGCTCCAGAACCATAGCCAAGTTCCTTCTCCTTATCCCTATAGCCTGACCTTACTTTTTCATGAGGCAAGTAGAAGTCTGTCTGTGAAGCACACAGAGGCTGGAACTCCTAAACTCATAAAATGTTTTTAAAAATGGGATTTCGAAATGTATCTGACTCATGACAATGAGCGAGGGACTAAGGAAAGCCCACGGGAACCACTCTTTGTGCGCATAAAATAATAGTGTAACAGCAATTAGCACCGATGGAGTGCTCTGTGCCAGGTACACCGCTCTGCTTTCCCCTACTAGCTCATTAAGCCTCCCAGGAATCCTTGCTGGTACTCCAGCTCTAAAGATGAGGAAACTAGGGACTATAGAGGTCCAGGCCCTTGCGCAGACCCACTTGGTTAGTAAGCACTGGAGCCAGCAGTTCTATCTTCTCACTACTGTACCAGTAGAAAACACACCTGCTCCAAGGCAGGCCCGGGACCCACTCATCATAATTTGTGTGGGTGGGCGGGAGACTCTGCTAGTCTTTAAAAATCCCAACATGATTCCAGTGTACAGCAAAGTTTGGGAGCCGCTGCCTAAACCATACTAACTCACCTTGTCCCCATCAAAAGTAAAGATTTTTACTTTTTTTTTTTTTTTTTAAGAGATGTGCAAAATAAGGGGCGGCAAATGACTCACAAGTACGTGTGATGGGGCTTGGGCTGCAACCCAGGTGCTCTGCAATTTATTTGCAGGCAAGCGCCTCCGCCCCTCCCCCACCCGCTCACACCTGATGCTGCTGCGTAACGAGGGCTGGCCCACTTGTCTGAAAGACCTGGCCTGTCCCTGTTTCACCAGCCGCTCTACCCCACGCCACCAAGCTTTGGTACAGTTAAGACAAGAACGCCAGGTGCAAACTCCCTTTCCACCCCTCTTGATTGCACCCACCTGTCCACACCTGTTGCGGATGCTGCTGCCAAACGGCTGCTACCCGAGGTAGTTGCCACCAAACTTGCTGCGCCTGCGCTTTGCGGGCCCCAGAGAGCCTGGGGCATTTCACTCCCCAGGCGGAGCTAGGGCCTAGCTGCCCCGGGACCCCGCCCTCCGGCCCCGCCCCGCCCCACCCCTGGGCGGAGCGTGCCGTGGGGGCGGGGAGAGATGGTGGCCCGGGTATGCTGGGACTTGTAGTCTGCAGCCATACAGCTTGGCCGAGCCCCTTTGTAGCGTGGCTGCCCTGTGCTGAACCAGAGCACGGTGACAGGCCACACCTGAAATATTTTTCTTCTCTTCCTCTTCCTCTTCTTTTCTATTTCTTTCCTTTTTAATTTTTTTCTGTGCTAGGGATCTTGGCTATTGTTCGTTGACCAGCCGGTCTCAAGCAATCTTCCTTCCTCCAGCAGCCACCAGAGCAGCTGAGTCTACAGCTTGTGCCACCGCGTGCAGCTTATTTTTCTAGTAAGACATTTGCTCACTTATTTATCATAAAAATACTTTGTTGTTGTTGTTGTTGTTGTTGTGGCGGTGCTGGGTATCAAACCCAAGGCCTTGTGCATGTCAGGCAAGCACTCTACCACTGAGTTACACACCCAGCTTCTACCATAAGATTTTCTTAAAATTTTGTGGCTTTGGGCTGGAGGAATGGCACAGCAGTTAAGGTGCTTGTCTTGCAAGCACAAGGCCCTGAGCTTGATTCCCCAGCACCACATAAAGCTGGGTATGTTGTCACATGCCTGTAATCCCAGCACTTGGGCAGCTGAGGCAGAAGGATTTCTGTGAGTCCAAGACTAACCTGGACTACAGGGTGAGATCCTGTCTTAAAAAAAAAAAAAAAAAAAAGCATGCCCCAAAGAGCCATAGCCATGCACACATTTTTCATGCTAGGTATACGCATGAACAAAGCCATTAAGAAATCCCACAGACCAAGCTGCAGTGGTATGTGTCTATAGTCCCAGCTACTCAGAAGAGGGTATCCAAGGTCAAGTAGCAGTTTGCTGGGGTAAACCTAAGAGTCCCATATGAGAGCTGGGCAGAAAGTTCAAGGGTCTCCAGCATGTTTAGAAGTAGAATGCAGAGTTGGGGAAGGCACGAAAGTGGCTGGAGTAAAAGCTACAGTGTCTGCACAGTTATAATGCACAGGCCTGGGTGACAGGCAGCCTAAGTGTGGGTATCATGGCACAGCACTGCAGCTTGGGGAAGAGACATCCGAGATGAGGGCTTAGTTTGTGCAATTAGTGGGTTTGAAAGTTCCTCTAGGTCACAATCCAAAAAAAAAAAAAAAGATTGGAAGTTAAGTGTGGGAGGCTGGAAGATTGCAGCAAGGTCCAGCTCAGCCTGGGCAATTTAGCAACTCAGTAAGAACTTGTCCCAAAATTCAGAAAACATTAAATTAAAAAGTTGGGGATGTAGCTCAGTGCTATGGCCCTGGGCGCAATCTCCAGTGCCTACATGGAGGAGGGAGGGAAGGTTTGAGGGAGCTCAGCCAGGGAAGGAAGAGGTTTCTGCCCCTGGATCTGCCAGCTCAAATCATTTCTTTGAATTGCTCCACCCGAAACCTCCATCTGAGTGGGAGCAGACTTAGGACATCGTTCAAAGATCAGGTGATGCCAGGGCCTAAAAGGCTCCTGGTCCCACCCCCTAGTTTAGACGAGCCCCCACCCTGTCCTGGCCCTTCCTCTTGTCCCAGAGAATTCTTCCTTACCGGAGTTGCAGGGCTCATGGCTTCTGGGCAGTCAGAGCAGCATTTCCGGGAAAGCTCCTGCAGGAGGGCATTTCCTTGAGCGTCTTAGAGATAAGGGGATCAGGAGGGTGCTACCAAGTGGGGGCCTGAAGGGGGAGGCATAGGGGGCACACAGATCTTAGGGAAAGTCATCCTCTTTCTCCAATCCCTTCTCTTCCTGACTGATCTCCGGCCATGACCTTCAGATCCTTTACAACTCAACCCGGGATTCCTTCTTGGTGGTCTTGGCAAGCATCTTCAACGTATGGAGGAATGATGGGGTGGGGAGTGAAGGTTGGGTGGCCCAGAGTTGAGAGGCAGGGCCAGTCCTTCTCTATTAAAGGCGGGGCTAAACCTTCATTCTATGCCTGGCCAGACAGCACCCATCAGCCCAGTCCTGACTGCACAGCCTGGTTCCTTAAGCTTCTCACCCCTGGGCCACTATAATCTTGACCTCAAGCCACCCCTGTGTCTCAGCTCTCCGTGCAGTGCGTGCCTTGCTGGGAAATTCAGCATGGCCGATCCTATTAGCCACCAAGCTCATCCCCTCTTAGCAGCCCCAGGAGCCAGATCTCCCAAACCACGTTGTTTTCCATCCCACTGCCTTTAACTCGGCAGTCCCTGGATTGCTTCTCCCTTCCCTCCTCCTGGTCAAATTTTCTGTCCCCTAGCAGCGAGGGGAGGAGGGAGTGGAGGAAAGAAGGGAAGGGAAAAAAGAAGGTAGCTTCAGGAATCAGGACCAGTATCCCACTGTCTCCTGGCTTCTCCCTAGCTTTCCCTGCTCCACTCGCAACTGGGCAATTGGGTGTCTTTAAGTGGGGAAGTAGGGTGACGAAGGGTGCACTTGTCTCCCAAATTTTATTCTCCAGAGTTAGCAACTAGATGAAAAGGGAATGCTCTCCAACAGCAGTGGGGAATTCAGGGGAAAAATTCTCCTTACCCTCCCAAAGAGGGGATGGGGAACTAAGATAAGAAAAAGGGTGGGTTCTGGTGTGGCTCAGTGATTAGAGCCCTTGCCTAGGGAGCGGGCCACTTGGGTTTTTCCCCTAGCACCAAATACGCTGGGCATGGTGGCACACATGTCCTCAGCACTGGAGAGGCTGAGGCAGAAGAATTGCCATGAGTTCTAGGCCAGCTTGGGCTGCATAGTGAGTTCAGGACCAGCCTGGACTATAGGGTGAGACCCTTTCTCAAAAAGAAAAGAAAAGAAAGAAAGAAAGAAAGAGAAAGAAAAGAATAAAAAAGGGAAAGGAATCTGGGCAAACTAAAACCACAGACTGAATCTAAACATAGTAGATTTCACATGTGTATCTGATATATCAGCCAATGATTCACTTCGAGCAGCCAAGAAAAGTATGGACTCTCCTGGGGCAAGAGGAATGCCCACACACATCCCAACACTATGCATGGAATGCCTGGGAGTCTATAGGCCCCAGAGCCATGTGGATCTCTGCTAGGCAGGTTTTAATCTCACTGTGTCAGTAGTAGAAAGGGTGTGGACTGACAAGTGTGAGGGTTGAGGTTACAGGCAAGTCCCAGCTCCAGCTACACACCTGTGAGACTACATCTGTTTATTTAATCACCTAAAACTTATTGAGACCAAAAAGCCAACAGGCAACTTTCATGTTTCTCTTCGCCAGTACCTAGAACCATTGCTAGTGTATTTTTCTATTTCAAAAATATCTGGTGGACAAAATTATATTATATTGTTTAGGAAATAGTGGGCAGGTTAATCAAGTTCAAATTCACTACTTACATGTCCTAGAGTATAATGTGAGAATTATCTTATGCTACCTCTAGTAAAAGGGAGGTTTACACCAACTTTTGTTTTTTCAGGTAAAAATAACTCTCAAAATGTGTTGCATGGCTAAAGCATGGGAGTGTTAGTTGTGCTCACCTCCTGCTAATTGTCTGTCCCAGAGGCCAGGTCCTTCCAGGGCCTCAGGCCAGTACCAGTTTGTGGCACAGGGACTGGGGACTCCTGGCATATGACACTACTGTGAACATTTGTGGACAAGTTTTTGTGTGGACTTATGTTTTCATTTCTCCTGGGTCCTGTGAGTCTATGTTTAACATTTTGAGGAACTGACAACTACATTCAAAGTGATTGTTTCAGTTTATGATCCCACCAATGGGCTGAGCAGCTTTCTCGAGTCCACTGTCTCTGTATCAGCCTCTGCTGCTGCCGTGGCCAACATGGAAGATGGCGAGGAGCCTTGTGCCCTGTCTCACCCTGAGAATGCAGCTCCAAGTCGGGGGCTGACCACATGTTCTCGCCGCAGACATGGACATGGTGGCCATGTGGAGCTGAGACGTGGAGTGTGGTATATGCGCCATCTGAGCGTGGTCCAGATGATGGATGCCTGTTTTAGATGTCAAACTAAAAATAAGAGGATTTTGTTGTGGTCTGGGAGAAAGCCATTATTCCTTCTACAACTGCTGCACATCCCTGTGGGTGAATCAAAATAATTGCTTCCCTCTCTGCCAGCAGGAACTGGATGGGCCAGAGAACAGCAAATGAGAGTACTAAAAGGCTCTCCATGAAGTCAGTAACAACGTCGGTAGATCTTGCTATCAAGGGGATCACTTCTTGAAATAGAAGGCCAGGGATTGGTGGTCCTTTGGGACTCATCAGAGGCATGGTGTAGCATTTCATCAGCTAAATTTCTGGAAATCTTCTGTAATTAACAGGATAATTTAGTAAAGATGGTCTTTTCTACCTCTGTGATTTGTGTCACAAACACAGCTTAGATGTGCTATACAAAGGAAGATGTTGGAATCATGTGACCTGTATAGTTCACCTATCAATATATAAGGGGCTGCTTCATTGACAGAAGAACTATTGCATACTTATGGTTACTCAGTTAAAAAAAAAAAGAAAGTATTATACCAAATGCGAGTGAGGTTGTAGGGAAGAAGAAACGTCCTACATTGTTGGTAGGACTGTAAACTGGTATAGTCACTATAGAAAGTTGTATGGAGATTCCTAAAAAACTGAAAATAGGTATCCCATTTGACTTAGCTATAGCTCTTCTGGGGAACTGTAACCATTGGAGAGATTATGTCAGTTTGAGGCAATCAGGACCCATGCCTGGAACCATATCTGGGTCAAGCAATTGGGAACCAGCTGGGATTAGAGTGCAAGTGATTTGTAGGCTAGCGAATGAGGGAAGAACACCTACCCGGATGTGGGAGGCCCAAGTAGGAACTCAAACGGTATAAAAGGAAGGAAGAATAAAGATGGTTACAGCTTTTTCCTCTGGGAAAGCTCTTGCCTTCACAATAGACGCCAACTTGCTACATGCCGCAGATCTCCATCACAGATTTGCTCCCATCTCAATTTGTGCCTGTCTGCTCATCGCCCATCTAAGTCACCAATCTTTAGTCTCTGGTCTTTGCCATTGTTCTTTGAAAAACTGAAATCTGCAGCAGACTCTCACTAACTGTCTTCTACTCCCGGGCCGGGGGTTCTAACTTACAATGGAGCAGCCACCAGACCCTCCAGCTCTTGTACACATAGGCTGCCATCTTGGACTATTTCTGTCCTCAGACTCATAAGCCTTCCAAATAAATTTCTGTAAATTCTGCCTTTTGTAAGAACCCACACTAAGACAGATTTTGGTACCAGAAGTGGGGTCATTGCTGTGCTTTACCTGACCATGTGGTTTGTAAGCGAATGCTTGTTAAAGAGATTAATATTAAACAGAAGCCAAGTACTTGGAATCGTGACTGTAAGAAAAAGGCCTTTACAGTGTCTCAGTAATCAGCAAGATTCCACCCTTTACCAATGAAAGGGTGCAAAGGCAAAAGATCTTGTTCTGTGAAGAGTACCCCAAGGCTCCCTGTAGGGCCAAAGATGGAAGTGTTTGCCAGAGTTCAACTCCCTGGAATTTCACCATCCAGGCACTCAGAAGCTGGTACCACCATGGCTCAATGGAGCAAGACTACTACTCAAGGCAGTGGTGGATCTTGGTGATGTCTACACAGTCCTGGCTTTACAGGCTTACAGAGTACAAGAGTTGTGGGTTCATGGAGGCTTCCACCCATATTTCAGAGGAAAGCCTTGGAAGCCAAGCATTGTGCCCCTAAGGGCACACTGTGTAAAGTTGTAAAGTGTGCACAGTGTGTAAAGTTGTGAAGGAGAAGCCTAAGGTGCAGTGGAGAACCCAAAAATTTGGAGAAGCCAGGAGCGTGGATCATCAGATGAGGAACCTGCAGGCTGTGAGTGGATCCAGACCAAAAGAGAGAAGATGGAGGTTGTCACAAGCAACACCATAGGGGTGGGGCCATCCAAGCCCTCTGGAGTTTATATCCCATCACAGTTTACCCTGGTTGCTGAACGTGAAGCTGCAGGATTTAACCCTTCCCCTGCTGGGTTTAGACCTTTTTTTTTTTTGCCCCAATTACTTTCTGTCCTCCTATTCCTCTCTTTTGGAACGGGAATGGTTATCCTATGTCATTGTATGTTGGAGGTCTTTAACCTTTAAGAGGAACTACGTTGTCTGTTTTGGGGAGAGATTTATTGCATTTCCATTTGTATGCAGTGTAGTTGTGCAATGTTAGGCGTAATTAGGAACTTGGCTATTGTATTTGGAAATTATGTATGGTTGAACGATTTTGATTTTCACAGGATCTCATGGCTAAGAGTTTGCTTTGTGTCTTAGAGGAGATTTTGGACTTGGACTTTTTAGCAGTACTGAAACCTTTTAAGACTTTGGCAACTCTTAGAGGAGGACTAAATGCATTTTGCTTGGGGAGGACATGAGTCTTTTGGGAGCCAGGGGTGAAATATTGTGGTTTGGATGTAGAATGTCCCCCAATAGTCTCATGCATTTGAATGCAATGGATTGTCTATGGAACCATATGCTATTGGGAGACTGGGGCCTGGTTTGGAGGGGTGGATTACAGCCACACAAATTGGATTACAGGCATGTAGTGGGGGCTTACCACATCTTCCACACCTGGATCCAGGAGGGGCTGATCATTGGGATGGGACCTGAAAGTATATATATGCTGCTACCTTCCTCTGAAGTGAGACTAGACTTGATGGAACTGGCTTCCTGTTTGTGATGTTGTGAGGAGCTACCTCCACCTCTGCCTCTGCCATGTACTTCCACTGCTGCTGGCCACCCTTGAATAGACTGTGATCTTCTGAAACTGTGAGCTGAGGTAAATCTTTTCTCCCCTAAATTTGTGGAAGTTGGGTATTGAGTCACAGAATTGAAAAAGTAACTAAGACAAAAATCTTCTCAAAAGAGTTAAAGTCACCATATGAGAGTCATGCATGCATACCCACTTTTATAGCAGAACAATTTATAATAGCCAAATCTTGGAAGAAGCCAGTATGTTCAACAACAGAAGAATGGATGAAGAAGAGGTGATACACTCACATAATAGAGTACTATTGTGCCATAAAGGAAGATACATTTTAATCAATTGTGGGAACATGGATATACTTGAGGCCATTATACTTAGCAAAATGAATAAGACACAGAAGGTTAAATATCATATAGTTTATCTAATGTTAGAAAACCAAACCATAAAAAAAGCAAAAGTGAGATGGAAGACAGAGATCAGAAAAGAAGATACTCTATGGAGTGGGAAAGTAGAAGTCAGGGAGGTTTGAGAGGGCAGGAAAAGGAAAGGAATGCGATATATAAGTTTAAAAAATACATTTCTAGAGCCCTAGTTCTGGCCCATGTTGGTTATTACATCTTTTCTTTGTAGCCGTCCTATAGGGAGGAGCATTATCTCCTTGTGCCTCCTATTTGCATTTACCTAAAGGCCAGTGATGTTGAACATATTTTCTTATACTTACAAGCCATCTGTGTATCTTTGAAGAAATATTTATTCTAATCTTATGCTCATTTTTAAGGTATTTTTTGAGACAGAATCTCACTCCGTAGCCCAAGCTGGTCCTGAACTCACTATGGAGCCCTGGCTGGACTCACATGCACAGCAATCCTCCTACCTCAACCTCTGAAGTGCTGGGATTACAGACAGGCACCACCATGCCCAGTATGTGTGATGCTGGGGAATCCAACTCAGGGCCTTTTGCTTGCTAGCTAACCTCTGTGTGATTCCTCCAGGCTCCTGAGTTTTCTTTTAATTGTTGAGTCACAAAAATGTTTTTTTTTTTCCCATTGCTGGGGATTTAACCCAGGCCTTCACAACAAACTGTATCTCCAGCCTATATTTAATTTTTATTTTGAAGTAGGGTCTCACTAAATTACCTGGACTGGGCTCTAATTGGCAATCCTCCTACCTCAGCCTATCAGAGTGTTGAGATTACAGACCTGAACCAGGCTACAAGAAGTTTTTAAACTCATAAAAATCTGAAGGTAGAATAAGTAAAATGACATAAGGTCCCTGAGGTGTTTAAAGATTTTGAGTTATAGAGAAATATAATGAGCCCAGATGGTAACATGCTTCCATTTTATTTTCTTTTTTCTCTTTTTCCTTTCCTACCCCCATCTCTTTTGAGTGTGTGTGTGTGTGTGTGTGTGTGTGTGTGTGTGTGTGTGTGTGACTGGGAATTGAACCCCAGGCCTTTACACTGAGTTATGTCTCCAGCCCATTTTTATTTTTGCCTTCAAGACAGGGTTTAGCCAAGTCATTAACTTGCCTGGGCTGAACTTGATCTTGCACTCCTCCTGCCATAGCCTCCCAGAGTGCTGGGATTACAGGCCTGCAACAGGGTCCTGGCTCATGCTTTCGTTTCCTGAATGAGGACATCTAGGGAAACCTCATCCCATGAGGAATGAAAAGGAGGGCAGTAAACTTTTGATAGAAAGCGATCTCAGAGGGGTTCTTTGGCCCTCCTGGAGTAGTGGTTTGCTTTATGTGTCAACGTGATTAGGCTGTGGTACCCAGTTAGTCAAACACTGAACTAAGTATTTCTGTGAAGATAATTTGTAGATATGTGTAACCTTTTAGTATATGATTGGTTGAGTTATCTTTGGTGAGTGTGCCTCATCCAGTCCGTTGAAGGGCCTGATTTGCAAACCTGAGGACTTCCTGAGGGAGACGAAAGTCAGGCTGTGGACTAGGCTAATGCCTGAGGCCCTGCCTGCGAGTTTCTGGTCTGCCAGCCAGCCCTGCGGATGGCAGACTTGTCAGCTTCCACATTAGAGTAAGCCAGTTCCTTGAAATAAATGTCTTTATATAGGAATGTGTCTCCCACTGTTTCTATTTCTTTGGAGAGCTCTGACTAATGCAGGGGGAAAGGGACATCTTGCTTTGTGCTCCTCACTTGTGTCTACTGGAAACACCAGATTTGGGAATAAAGGAGAGCTGGCAACTAAGGAGAAGGTCTGAGAAAAAGGAGTCGAGAACCTCTTGTCTTAAATGAAACAGTATCCCTCACCCAGAGCTGGAGGTGCAAGTTTTCCCTTAAAAAAAGCACCATCTGCATTCTCCGAAATATGGAGAGTCACTTCTAGAAACTGGAGTGTAATTGGCATTTCCTTCATTCCTGAACTCGCATCTGTATCCTCTTGAGCTTACTGGAGAAGGGTAAGTGACTCTAGCTTTGCTTCAAAGTCCTTGGTTTGGACAGAGCTGATCTAATAAAGACCTTTCTTATGTCAGCCTTGTCTAGGGCTGCTGCTTTTCTCTACTTAAATATCTCCTTTTTGGTTCCTAGAAGCCTCTTTGCCTGGAAAATGCTTCCTCTTGCTGCCAACAGAGGGAAGAAGTCCCATCCTGTAGTTACTGGACCTCTTCCTTCCTGTGTCCCCAGTGCCTTGGGCAAAGCCCAGCAGGGCACCCAGTGCACCATATGTTTGTGAAGAAAACAGTGAAATAAATGAGTGAGTGCATGAATGAACGAATGAATGAAGGTGAGATAAACCCATTCTTTCCATCTATAGTCACACATATGACTCCATTGGCTTAATAGGCAGCTCCACTAGGAAAGCCTAGAACACCTTTTAGACTTCAGTATTGGGGGAGAAGGGTAGATAGAAGAGGTGGCTGCCATTCTAGGCTGGATCCTCTCTGGGCGACCACTCCTGTTCTCATCACCCTTACAGTGAGACTGAGAACAGATGCTGAGCCTGAGTCTCCTTTCCTCACTGTCCCACTCATGTGATGGGAGGATTAACACCAGGTTGGGCATCGGGCCTGGCGGGTGAGGGGTTGCATGGTTATTAGTGAGCATTTCAAGTCCACTATCCACTCTTTCTGCTAATCACAGATTTAATTATTTCACCCAGGTTTAGCAAGCAAGAGCATTCAGATAAGAGACAGCATTCTTTTTATTATTAGAATAATATGGCTAGTAAACAGAAGAGACGCTAGTAAAATCTACTAGAATTTTCCCCCAGGGATACTGAACTATATTTCTTTTTGTTTGTTTGTTTTATATTGAGGATAGAATTCAGGACTTTTGTACTGGACTATATTCCTGGCTCTTTTGAGACAGGGCCTCACTAATGGTGGTCTTGAACTTGCAGTCCTCCTGCCTCAGCCTCCCAAAGTGCTGGGGTGACAGGTATATATATATATACTGCCATACCTCGCTCCTAGCTTTTTTTTATTTTTTTAATTTAAAACAGGTCTCCCTGAGTTGCTCAAGCTGGGCTGTAACTTGCCACCCTTTTGCCCCGGGCCCCCAGTAGCTGGGATTACAGCCCTGTACCACTGAACCCACTTCAAACTTCTGATTTTTCTTTGAAGAGAACACTTTATTGGAAAATTATAGAGGGGGAAGAAAAAGGTTATAAGGGGAAAGAAGGAGGGTAAAGTTTCTGCTGGTTAGAATGGGAATCTGGAAATGTGGGCTGCCGCAAACTCTTTCTTTTTTTAAAGAAAACTTTGTATTGAGGTGTAACAAGTCCCCACTTATTCATGAGTGATATATTGTAAGAGTCTCAGTGGATGCCTGAAACAACCAGTAGTGCCAAACCCTATGTATACCCCATGTTTTCTCCTATACATACATGCATATCATAAAGTTTCTTTCTTTCTTTCTTTCTTTCTTTCGAGACAGGATCTCACTGTAGCTCAGGCTGGTCCTGAACTCATTATGTAGCCCAGGCTGGCCGTGAACTCAGGACAGTCTACCTGCCTCAGCCTCCCGAGTGCTGGGATTGCAGGCATGCACCACCATGCCTGGCTTATGTGGTGCTGGGGAATCAAACTCAGGGCCTGTGCTTGCAAGGCAACCTCTTTAACCCCTGCACCATTCCTCCAGCCCCTGTTAAAGTTCAATTTGTAAAGTAGGTGTAGTAAGAGAGTAACAGTAATGGTTAACAATAACTATTGGGACTAGAGGAATAGCTCAGTGGTTAAAGCGCTTGCCTAGCAAGCACTAAGTCAAGTGCTAAGTACCCTAGTTTCTCTAAATATCATATGGTTTGTCTAATATGAGAAAACCAAACCATAAACACTGTAAGAGATATGGAAGAAAGTAAGAAAATGGCCTTTGTGGAGAGGAAAAGGGAAAGTGAGGGGGGTAGAGGGTGGGAAGGAGAGAGGGATGCAATATGTACATAAATTTTTTAAAAAGGAAAAAAAATAACCCAAAGTAAGAAATACTTCAGAACACAGTTTCCTCAGAAAAGTACAGAACAGGAGGCAGGAGAGATCATTCAGTGGTACAGCCCTTACCTAGCAAGCACTAGGCCCTAGGTTTTTTAACCTGTAAACACCAGCCAACACCTCTACCCTAAAAGACCAGAAGTACAGAATCTATAAAAATAAAAAAATCACAAAATTTTATTAAAATCTTTAAGACAAGATCTGAATGAGTGAAAAGACAGCATATTCTTGGATAGATACAAATTTGTACAAGCACCAGTTCTCCAAAATTGCTGTATAAATTTAATGAAATTCTGACAAGAATATTAACAAATTTCAAAATTACTTTTTTTTCCTCCATTTGGTACTAGAGATTCAACCCAGGGGCTTCACGCTGAGCTACATTCTCAGCCTTTTTATTTTTGCTTTTTTTTTTTTTTTGAGACAAGATCTCACTGTATAGTCCAGGATGGTTCTGAATTTACTATGTAGCACAGGCTGACTTCAAATTCATGGCAGTGTTCCTACCTCAGCCTCTCAAGTGCTAAGGTGTGCACCACCATGCCTGGCTTATGTGATGCTGGAGAATTGAACTCAGGGCCTTTGCTTACTAGGCAAGTGCTTTAACCACTGTGCTATTCCTACAGCCCTGAACTCAAACATATGTGTTAATGCCTCAGCCTCCCAAAGTGCTGGAACTATCGGCCACCACCATGCTCAGCTACATTTCTTCCTGGGAATGTGCCTAATGTTCAGATACATGTTTCATCACCTTGGAAAGCAGCTCATGGGCTGGCTGAGGTTGTAGGTGTACAATACAGAAATGTAGAAATGGTAAGAAAATCTAGTGCTCCTGTTTTCTGGCTTCTTATTGCTACTTTTAGCAAAGTCCTATGAGAGAAAAAAATCTTGAGGAAACTGGATACCTAGCACTGCTTTGATCAGGGAAGAACTCTGCTGAAACCTACAATCTGGGATGGTGGAGTATCCTGTAGTTCTGAGTTTTGCAGAGTTGAGAAAGCCATTGCTTCTTAACTGAAATGGTTATAAGTGGTAACTGTAAAGTGGCAGGCTTAGCAGAACTTAACACTAGTGCCCTCTTTAGAAAAACTGTGAATCTGTTGGCAAAGAAGAATTAAGGATGGTGCTTTCCCGCCGAAGCCTGTTGTTTCAGTTGCCTGAAGGAAAGCCATTAATAAGTTGGTAGAATGGCTAGTAGTAAAAGATCCGAATCAGCCTGGAAAACCAAGCTGCTCTCATTGAACTCACCAGAACTAAATAAATCACAGGTCTATGAAGAGATTGAAGGAAACTATGCCATCAACAAAACTGCAATCCCTGACAGTAAAGGCCTGTGTCTCCTCAGCCCTCAAAATACTTGTAGGGGCTGGTCATTGTGGTGAGTGTCTGCAATCCCAGCTACATGGGAGACTGAGGCAAGAGAATTACATGTGCCAAGCCAGCCTGGGCTACTCAACAACTTAGTAAGACCCTGTCTCAAAATTTCAAAAGAGCTTGGGATGTAACTAAGTGGATAACTTTTCTTTCTTGTGCAAGAAATACTAACAAATACTTGTGTTTAATCCCCAGTGCTAGAAAAAATAAAATGAAAAGAAAAAAGTATAAAAAAGAAAGCATTTCATGAGCTCTCGAACCTGCCCAGCAGGAAACAGATCTGGTAACTGCTTGAAGGTCATGGCCTCCTTCTCAAATGTGGCCAGCCAGCCTTGGTCTGTACTCCTCTTCTCATTACTGTGGTTGATCTAGGAATTAAGTGAGAACTGTTGACCTGCTCATTAGGCTTTACTGAATACCTGCGTGGACCAGCCAGGACGCAGCTGTGAAGGAAGCAGAGGCAGTTACAAGGCAGGTGACAGGTCCCTGCTTACTGAAACTCACCACTCACAGCTGTGTCTCTTTGGAGATGCCCTTTCCAATGGATCCCAAGTTCGAACCTCTGTTTCTGTTGCTGATCGCAAGGCAGTGTGTCCTGGTATTCCAGCTTCTATGTTCTAGATGAGTCAAATCTGTTGGGTTTCCCAGCTCATCTCTGTGTCTGCTCTGCCACTGACATTGGCCTTATGCTGGCTGGATAGAGTCAGGGGTTGAAAGGACTCATGGCCTCGATGCTCTCAAAGAGAACACCCTCAACACTGGGCTGTACAAAGATCTGCAGTGCCTTGTGCCATGGTCTTCCTATACAGCACAAAAACCTCATATCCCATCTCAGCCACCCATTCTATTATCAAGTGTTGGTGATAACAGCAGGTATTTTTGAGATTGTTTTAGTTTTATGTTTCAGCAATAGAGGTACAATTAATTTAAAACTGAATTCTAGCATATACTTATTTTCTGTTCATAAAAAGCCTTAAGTCCCAGCTCTACAGATGTTTGTCTGATCAGGAGAAACTTTCAGAAACAGCTTGTATCTGGGAGAGTTTTTGGTTGTATGTGGACAAATCTGGATCTAGTTTAACCAAGAAATATGTCTCTGTCTCTATCTCTGTCTCTCTCCTTCCCCACTCTCACCCACTTTCTCCCCCGGGCCTGCATGTATCTGCCTCATTCTTTCCCACCTACCAGCTCTAGGCAAAAAACAAGCTCAGGGAAGGATGCTGATTGGCCCAGCTTCCTGCTCATCTGCTGACCCGGAACCAGGTTCTGTTTCCCTTGGGAGGGGCATGAGGGAGCACTGAAACCACAGGCTATGCATGTGAGTTAAGACAGTAAGGCTTCAGGAAGCAAAACTTTATTGAAGAAGGGGTCACTTTCTTGGGAGGCTGAGACAGGACAATCCTAAGTTTGAGGACAGTCTGAGCAACTTGTCTCAAAATAAAAATTTAAAAGCATGGGAAATAATATAGTTAAGTGCTTCCTGAATTCAGTCCCCAGCCATTGGGGTAGGCGGGTGGATAAAGATATTATGTGAAGAATAATATGGGCCTTGATGTCTTGAAAAATACCTCTTCTCTCTTATTGCTCGATTGATTTCTTCCCTGGGAAGGAAGTAGGGCATTTGCATTCCAGCGAAGAAACCTCCCAGAAGCACTGAGATTATATAAATGTATTTGATACAGAGTCTTGCTCTGTAGCCCAGGCTGCTGGTCCTGAACTTACTATGGAGCCCAGGGTGGCCTTGGACTCACGGCAATCCTCCTGCCTCAGCCTCTCAAATGCTAGGATTACAGGCATATGCCACCACGCCCAGCTTATGTGGTGCTGGGGAATTAAACTCAGATACTTAGCATTGACATAGTGCTTGCTAGGCAAGCGCTTTCACTGCTAAGCCATTCCTCCAGCCCCCTGAGATCATATTATTACACAGTTTTTGGTTGATGGGGGGTGGTACTAACTGGACCTTCAGGAAGAGACACTAAGGGCCTCAAAGTCTCTCACCATGCAGAATACTGGAAATACACCCCTTGTTTCTGCTATAGTTCGTGGTGGAGTTGCAGCTCCAAGCTCCCCTTTCATCCCTCCACAGAGAATGGATTTCTGTGTTTTGACAATAGCAACTGAACATAAGAAGAGAACAGAGAGAGTCCAATGTGCTTCTCTGGCTGGAAATTACACTCAGCAGGAAGCCTGAGAGTAAAGAGCTCCTCTGTAGGAGCCTGTGTAGGGCTGTGAGCATCCTGCCAGTGGTGGTCAAGGGCCTTGTGCACTGGCTAGAATTTGGAAGCAGGACCTTTCTTTTGAGTTGAGAGTCCTTGAATTGTTCTGGATATGGGGACCTAGAGAGATATGTCAAAAAGGCTGCTATATAAGAGAGAAGTGTTTGGGCTGGGGTGTAGCTCAGTGGTTAAAGTGCTTGCTTAGCAAGCACAAGGCCTTGAGTTTGATTCCCCAGCACCACATAAACTGGGTGTGATGGTGCATGCCTGTAATCCCAGCTCTTGGGAAGCTGAGGCAGGAGGATTGCCATGAGTTTGAGGCCAGCAAGGGCTCCATAGTGAGTTCTGGAGCAGCCTGGACTACAGAGCAAGACTACCTGTCTCAGAGAGAGGGTGGGGGAGAGATGCTTACAATTATCTACTTCTGTTATCCCAAGAAGTTGAAAGTAGAGACCTAACTTGATATTTGTATACCCACATTCATAGCAACATGATAACCAAATGGACACCAGGTACCCCCTCTTCATAGTAATGCAGGGTTTTGTTTTGGGCATATGTGTGGTGCTAGAGATCAGTTCCTGGGATTCATGCAAGCCAGGCAAGCTCTCTACTACTGACTTGCATCCCTAGCCCAACATAACATTTTCAAGTATACAACATACATAGGATTAAAAAGGAAATTGATATTATTAAAATTTAATTATCAAGTCTTCAGAACACATTGGAGATACCATAATATAACTGCTTATTTCTCAACATGTTCAATAACCAGATCTAACAGCAGGTCTGATAACTCCTAATTTTGAGTGAGTAATGAGTATGACTGATAATTTAAAATATCTGCAACAACTATGATGGTAGTATCAAGGGAAAAAATCTAAATGGAGTAACATTTGGTTCTGAGCACTTAGTATAGAGTTAGGAGGCCATTGCAGTTCAGATCTCAGACAGATTCACATCCGAACCTCTGAATTGGGCTACAGACACACCCATCTCCAGACATGTGTTGACTTTTGAAATACCTTCTATATGAATCTTTTCCTCTAACCTGCTAGGGATTGAGACAGCACCTAACTCAAAACAAGGCAGTTTACCTTCTGCCTGCACCAATCGTGATTTTTCAGCTCCTTCCAGTCCAAAGCTATAAATATAGCTGCCATTTTGTAAAATTTTGGAGCACATTTTCAAGATTGCTTAAACCTGTGTTCTCCTGGATTGCAATTGTATTTAACCACAAGTAAGTGTCATTTTCTTTGTTCTCAACTAGATTGATTTTATATTTGGTCAACAGTTGTATGACAGCATCTGTGATTTCAGTTAGTGACATAGTCAATAGTTATCAATACTGTGCTTGATTGCCTACATTCATATTGGAAGGAAATTCGGGTTCATTCATTAAACTCAACAAAGATGGCTGAAATAAAATAAAAAGCAGAATAAGAAATCAGAGGTTCTATTGCTTGCCTAGCATGGGCAAGGCCCTGGGTTTGATTCCCCAATAACATGTAAAAATTAGCTGGGCATGATGGTTCACACCTGTTGTCTTAGTTATTTTCTTATTGCTGGGACAGAATACCTGACATTTAGCTCACAGTTTTAGAAAATTATGGTCTATTCATGGGCAGGTGGCTGGAGATTGTGGAACCACATGGCAGGGCCAGAGCTGGAGGAAGAGCTCCTCACGGAATGACAAAACAGATTACACCTGTAATCCCAGTACTGGGGAGCGCGAGGCAAGAAAATTTCCTTGAGTTCAAGGCCAGCCTTGAAGGCTACATGGGGAGTTTTAGACTACAGAATAAGACCCTGCCTCAAAAAAAAAAAAAAGATGGAATTTTTTTCCCATCCAATTTTGTAGACCTCATAAATCATATGCATCCCAGATTAAAATACCATTTTTTAGAATTGGTGCTTATCACATGATGCATTTCCTCTACCTACTGAAATGACCTTTGAATGGCCCCTTGGTTGTCTGACATCCTAGTTGCCCACAGAGCACTGGAGTTTGATGCATCTCTCTGAAGAGAGCTCAAGAGCTACCACACCAGGACGTCTTCTCTGAACCCTGAGCCTGTCTGTTCCCTTCAGTCTCCCACAGCCAAAGCCTTCCTTCTGATGTAGAGCAGAGTATCACTACTCATGTCCACATGTATTGATTGAAACCCTATTATGGACCAGGCATTGTACTAGATACAAGGGTTCCATTAAAAAAAGACACATATCTCTTACATTCTGGAAGAGGAGAGAGGAAAATAAAGAAAAAGATGCCTAAACAAAATAATATAATAAATACGAAGGAAATAACATGTGGCAACAGGCACAGAAGAATCCTTAGCCAGGAAGATCCTTGTTAGGGAAGCTCTTCTTGAGAAAGGAATGACTAAGCTACTGCATGTAATGGAGAAAGTTGTGGGCCGGAGGAGGAGCGCAGCAGTTAGAGCACTTGCTTAGCAAGTGCAAGGCCCTGGCTTGAATTCCCCAGTATCACATAAACTGGGTATGTTGATGCACACCTGTAATCCCAGCACTCAGGAGGACGAGGAAGGAGGATTGCTGTGAGTTTAAGGCCAGCCTTAGCTACATAGTGAGTTCAGGACCAGCCTGGACTATAGAGTGAGACCCTATATAAAAAAGGTGGGTAGGAGAGAGGAAATCACCCCAAAAGAGCAGCCTGATAGAAGAATCACCTGGTGCAAAGACGCTGGGGCATACAAGAGTCTATATGACAGGGAAGAGGTTAACAAAGGATAATGAGAAGCATGAAACATCTTAAGGAGTAAGACAAAAGCTACACATATCGCAGCAAAAACTCTTGGAAAATGACAAAAAATGATGTAGCGTAGCTTCTGTTTTTAAAAACTCACCTTGGGTTGGAGATGTGGCTCTGTGGTGAGAGCTTGCCTGTCATGAGTGAGGATCTGGGTTCACTCCTTGGTGCTTTAAAAATAAAGTGTTAGAAGAACAAAAATAAGAGCTCATTCTACCTGTTGTGGGGGAGAATGGCTTCAAATGTGAGTGGAAACAAAGAGAACAGTCAGGAGATCACGGCAAGCAGGGCTGGAGTGGAAGGGAGAGTGGTAAGAAGCATATGGACTTCACATACATTTTGAAGATTTTTACTGACTTGTTAGATTGGGTGTAGCATTTTTTTTTTTTTTTTTTGAGACAGAGTCTCGCTTTGTAGCCCAGGCTGGTCCTGAACTCACTATGGAGCCCAGGCTGGCCTTGGACTCACAGCAATCCTCTTGCCTCATCTTCCCCAGTGCTGGAATTATAGGCGTGCCCCACCGTGCCCAGCTTTATGTGGTACTGCGGAATCAAACTCAGGGCCTTGAACTTGCTAGGCAAGCACTTTAACCAGTATGCAATTCCTCCAGTCCTGTGTGTGTTTTTAAATGTGCACAAAATGTTTCTAGGAATATATATTTTAAAAACTCCAGAAGGGATCTAGTAGATTGCAAAAGATGACCACAGATTCCTTCCAATCCCTATATGTATGACCTTTTGCAGTGGGACTTTTACACTACTCTTTTCAAGAGGTGAAGTACTAGGGGGAAAAAAACCTGGAATCAGCTTCTCCCCACTTTCAAGCCTCGCTTAGACCAACAAAAGGCATCTGAAGTGCTGTCAATTTTGGACTTAGGCCTAAAGAAGCCTGGCAGCTTTCACTCTTGATCTCTTGCTGTCCCCAGCCTTTATCATTGGTTAATTTTAATAAACTTTTCTTAAAGAAAAATATTCCTTCAGGGCTGGGGATACAGCTGAGGATATATGAGTGATAGAACTCATGCTTAACATGCACAAGGCCCAAGCAGCACAGCAACAAAACAAAACAAAACAGAATAAACTTCTACAAAAAGTATGCAAAACAACACAGTTTGATGAAATTTCACAACTATAATCCTAGCACTGGGGAGCCTGAAGCAGTTGAATTGTCCTAAATCCAAGGCCAGTTTGGGCTACACCAGTGAGTTCAGGACCAGCCTAGGTTACAGAGCGAGACCCTGTCTCAAAAAAAAAAGAAAAAAAAGAAAAGAAAAGAAATTTCACAACTAGCACCCAGACAAGGCCACTAACTCTTCACAGTGTAGAAATATATGTATATGTATATTTACAAATATGTATTTGTAGATATTATTATAAAATTTATTTGTATTTTTTAATTCCTTTGTATTTATTTATCTTGTAGTGCTGAGGATGGAATCCAGTGCCCCCCACACACATGAGCTAGGTAAGGTCGTTATCACTGAGCGACACCTCAGCCCTATTGAGTATATATGTGTGCATTGTTGTGTTTTTTTGGTTTCAGTTTTTTTTTTTTTCCTGGTGCTGGAGATTGAATCCAGGTCCCTCACATTGAGCAACATCCCCAGCCCATTAGTATTTTTGATTTGAGACAGGGCCTCACTAAGTCGTTAAATTGTCCAGGCTAGGCTGGAACTTGTAGTTCTTTTGCCTCAGCTTACCAGAGTTCTGGGATTATAGGCCTGAGCCACGGGGGCAGCTTCTATTTTTTCTTTCTTTCTTTCTTTCTTTCTTTCTTTCTTTCTTTCTTTCTTTCTCTCTCTCTCTTTCTTTCTTTCTTTCTCTTTCTTTCTTTCTCTTTCTTTTTTGCATTTACAGAAAAGTAGATTTATTTCAGCCCCCACTGAGTCCATCTGAACATGTACTTAAAGAATATCATGTTAAAGGCACACCGAGTTATCTGCCATCACCCACAGATCTCCATCTGGCCCTTCTGCTTTAACAGGATAAAAATAACTTGAGCTCTTCCTGGGTGAAGTGCAACCCCAGCTGCTGGAGAGAGGCATCACTGCCTCCTTGTGGTCATATTTGATTTTTGCACCCAAGCCAAGCAGAACAGGCTTTCACAATGCTTTTTAGCCAAGGAGAAGAACTTGATAAACTGTGCTCTGTTCTGGGCTGGCATTTTAGAGCCACCTTGATGGTCCCCAGCTGACATAACACCTGTCCATTACTTCCACCGGTAACCTGTCCTTTACTGAGAGCAGATGGCTTAGGACGCGGAGAGGGCATATTCTTGGAGATTGGGGCTTTGATGTTCTCAGAACACGGTAATTTGGGGGATGCCAGGCCCGTTCATATGGCTAGTGCTCTCTATACTAGCTTCTTTACAGTTCCCATTTCTCAGGTCCTGTGGGGGAAAGTGTAGCCTGGGAAATTTTGGTAAAAGGCAACTCACAGCAAAGGCTCGCACCACCACACCCAATTTTTGTGGTGTTGAGGAACTGAACTCAAGACTTTGTCCTTGCTAAGTAAGCGTGCTAACTGCTGGGTTATGCCCCTAGCCCAGCTAAGAATATCTTAGGTCACAGGTGTGGCCCACAAGCATGAGCAGGCAGAAACAGAAAGACAAGAGTGAACCCATTTAGTAGAATGAGAAGTCTGGAGAGTTTGGTGGGGTGTGATTTATGTTTTTAAAAACTTAGCCAAGCATGGGGCATGTATGTGTAATCCCAGCTCTATGGGGAGACTGAGACAGGAGGATCACAATTTTGAATCTCATCTTTGCAACTGAGTTAGTGACGTAGCAAGACGCTTCTCAAAATAAAAAATATAAAAGGGTTGGGGATGTAGCTTAGTGGTAGCTTAGTGTCAAAGCCCTTGGCTCAAGTCCTGGCACCACCATACGTTAGCTACCACCACCACCACCCCCCCAAAAAAAATATATATATATACATATAATGCCTTTTTCTGCTACAGATCACAATAGCACATTATCATACGTATTATCTGAAATCTGGAAGGAAACATCAAGAGAAATTTCTTGTCTTTTATTTTTTTCCTTTTTACCACATAGGCAATTTTTTCCCCACTTTTAAAACCTGTTCCCTCAGCACACTTGCCCTTTCATCTCCTGGAGCACAGAGACTCCACAAAATGCACCTCAGGGAAGGGGACTGTTATCAGCATAGGCTTGGGCAATTCATGTTGTTGATAGTGAAGGAGAAGGCCTTTGGGGAAGTCTTTTCTTTTCTAAAAAAAAGTCATATATTCATTATAGAATACATGAGAAATCCAGAAAAAGGGGAAGAAGAAAATAAAATCTAACATTCTACCACTTAGATCCAACCATTGGCTTATCCAGCTTGTCCTGGTTTATCCATCTCTGCATTCCCCTCTCCAAACCTCATTTTGCACCAGCCCTTGAAATCTGCCCATCTGCACTCAAGCCAACTTCGTGTCAGCAATAAAAGTCAGTCATAGGCGCAAAGCCCTGGGTCCAGTTCCATAGCACCACATAAACTGGATGTGTGGCAGACTCCTGAAATCCCAGTACTTGGGAGGCAGAGGAGGAGGGTTGCTGTGAGTCTGAGGCCAGCCTAGGTCACACAGTGAGTTCAGGACTAGTCTAAACTACAAAGTGAATCCCTGTCTCAAAACAAACCTAAACAAACAAACAAAAAAGTCAATTGTAGGACATAGTTCCAAACTCCTCTTTCCCTTTATTTAACCTGTGAAAAAATTCCTAAAATATAGGGTATACTCAATGTTTTTTTTTTTTCTTTTCTTTTTTTTTTGTGTTACTGGGGATTGAACAGAAAGCTGTCTTATGGAATTAGACCTGCTTTTTTTTTTTTTTTACTTTATTTTTGTTTTTTTACATTTTATTTTGGTGGTTCTAGAAATTAAACCCAGTTCCTCATGCATACTGGGCAAGCTGTTTATCACTGAACTACATCCCCGCCCTTTAAAAATTTTTTTTAATTCTATGATATGTTCTTGCTAAGCCACCAAGTTTCCCAGGGTAGGCTTGAACATATGATCCTCTTGCCTCAGCCTATTAGATTACTGGGATTAACCATGCCTGGCTTGCTGTGGCTTATTGTTGTAGTTAGTTGTGTTGCCTCAAAACTCATTGAGCATTGATCTCACTCTCCTGGCCTGCAAGATCACTGCTGTGAGGCCACCTTGGTTGGCTTGGCGTGACTGCTCTATCTCAGGTTGTAGATTGACTGGTTCAGCTTCAGGCTGCAGCTTAGATTGGGTCAACTCCACATGTTCTCATCCTACTTGGACCGGAGTGTATCTGGGGCATAATTTTCTCCTGGCAGTTCACTGAAGTGTGAGAGCCAAGTCAAACACACATGCACATTTAAGGGCACTGCTCATGTGTCTACAAATGTTGCATGGCCTAAAGCAAGTCAAATGGCCAAGCCCAACAATATGGGGTGGGGAATGCCCTCTCTTCACGGTGGAGAGAAGTGCAGAGAAGATTTGCTAAATTGTAAGCTAGACTACTGCAAAGATGCACACAGTGAGTTTGTATTGATGGAAAGTTGATTGAATAATCAAATATATCTTCTTGAGAAAATCTGAATAAGCAATCACTTGATTACTATCCCTATTTCTGTTTTCGCCAAGGTTTCAACGGAAGGTCAGGATATTTGCCCACCGCTTTCAGCCCTAAAGAAGCTTTTGGCTTGTACTTATGAATGCAAGGCTTTGGAAGGAATTATATTAATTTTTTCACAGGGAATAGTATCAGAATAAGTGCCATTAGGTCAGTTTAATATCATTAATTTTTCTACACACTAAATCTATTTTCAACTTATAAGTTTTTCAATTAAGTAAGCTATAATTATCTTCATCTGAAAAATTAATTTCTATATACATTTTATAATGATTATTTGACTCATCAATCCCTCTTAAAAATTATATAATAGCTGCGCATTACAGTACATTTTTATAATCCTAGTGCTCTGGAAGACTGAAGCAGGAGGATCATAAGTTTGAGCCCAATCTGGGCAGCCTGGCAATTTAGCAATTTAGCAGGATCTTCTCTCAAAAAAAAAATTAATAAGGCCTGGTTGAGCCCAGCCTGGCCATCTTATGACTTAGTGAGACTCATTCTCAAAACCAAAACTAAAACATGAGGGGGTGGGGATGGAGCTCAATGTGAGGGCCCTGCCCTGAATCCTCAGTAACGTGAGTGCGCGCGCGTGCACGCGCGCGCGCACACACACACACACACACACACACACACACACACTTGCATGCACAAAGCTGGAGATATAGTTCAGTGGAAAGACCCTGGATTTGGTCCCCAAATTTGAAAAAAATCCACATCACAATTTAGTAATCATAATTCTACCACCTTAAGTTATATTTGTGGCTGTTTCTATCTTCTTCTAGCAAGTCCACTTTTTCTGGAAGCGTTTGTACACTTTCTCAAGATTTATTTACCAAGAATTTTTTAGCCAATAAGTAATATCATCATATGCAGTTTGGCAGTTGTCAGCTTTATTTATTTATTTATTTTTGTTGGCTATGTTGTGGGTGTGAATCTTAAGCTGCGAACTTAGGAGAGCAAAAAATGATGCATTATTTTCTTAAATCAAATTAAATTCAATTCTGAACTCAAATCCTGGATGTCACTTCGGTTCCCTCACCTCAGGGTTATGTGAAGGAATTGAGGACTTACATGGAGACAGACTTGAGGCAGTCTTCCTATATGCCTCAGGAATGCCAGCGTGCTCCTGCCCACCAGGGGCTGTCCCTTCTTCACTGCACATTGTGGGCTGCATGCAGGTTCAAACCCAGGACCTTCCTCTTCCCACCCTCTGCCAACAGAATCTTTTCTGGGGTTTTCAAGAAAATAGCCACTTGAGTATCTTGGGTGAAAAATGGACAAATTTCATTTTCTTTAATTCATTCAAGTGAGGGTGGAAATATTTCAAAAATACTTGAAATTTAGGAAAAAAACAAAAGCTGGGATGAATTTGCTGAAGGAGCAACAACTTCTTAACTTCTTTGAAATCAGGTTTGACAAAGAATGATTGTCTGTAAAGTTTAAAAAGAGTGTGTGTGTGTGTGTGTGTGTGTGTGTGTGTGTGTGTGTGTGTGTGTTGTACTAGAGACTGAGCCCAGGGCCTTCACACTGAGCTATATGACACAGCACCATTTTTATTTTTGACATTAAGACAGGTCTCATTTAGCTGCTAAATTACCCATGCTGGGCTCAAAATTGCAATCCTCCTGCGTCAGACTCCCAACTGTTGGGATTATAGGTCTGCACCACTGGCCCAGCAAAAGACTTTCTAAAAATAGAGAAAAAAAAATCAAAACTTTGAACTACGGTGATTTCACCACATAGCTATTAGAACAGATAAGCCAAAACATGAAAAAAAAAAAAAAAGTAGTAACACCAAATGCTGGTGAGGATACAGAGAAAGTGACTCATGCATTGCTGATGGGAATGTAAAGTGATACATCATTGTAGAAAGGAGTTTAGCAGTTTATTTCTTATGAAATAAAACATGCACTTACCATATGAGCTAGTATTGTAGTCTGCTACAAGAGAGTTTCCAGCTCAGGAATTAGGCATATGTATTCAAATGATAACACTAAGCAATCATACCATTGGGGCATGTGTCTCAGAGGAATAAAAATAGGTTCTCACAAAAACTCCTCCTCCTCCTCCTCCTCCTCCTCTTTCTTCTTCAAGAAAGGGTCTTGATAAATTGACCTGACTGGGCTCAAACTTGTGAACTTGTAACTTTTCTGCTTCTGCCTGCTATACTGCTGCTGTTACAGACATGTGTCACTACATCTTTGCCCAGTTGCAGAGCAGCTTTATTGGAACCATTATAGTGGAAAGAAAGAAAAAGAGAAACAACCCAAATATCCTTAATGAGTTGGTGATTTCAGACTCAGATACGTCAGAGAGATCATCCAGTGATTAAAAGGAGTGGGCTATTGCTCTGCTAGATCTCAAGGGCTTTATGCTTAGTGGGAAAAAAATCAATCTCAAAGGTTACATTCTCTAAATAACAAAATAAATGACCATATTAGTGGTCGTGGGTATGAGAATAGAGGGAGAGTACGAAGGAGTTGTTTCTGTGGTGGTGAAATAGTATTGCATCTTGATTGTGGTGGTGGGACATTTATTAGCCAGATATTTTCTTCTCCTCATTAACTATTTAATTGCCCTGAAGTGTACAACTTGTTCAGAAAGGACTAGAATGAATACTTGATTCTTTATTTGCCAATTTCCAGAACAATGAGTTGGTTTCTGGCATTCTCCAAAGTGACCAGTGAATGTGGTTTTGTAATGTCTTTCTGAATTCATGGACTTGAACGTTTAATATGTTTTCACCTATTGCAGTTATTATTTTTGTCCCCATCTACAGCCAAGGAGCTTCTCAAGTCAGCTCCTGATGCACCATCCGTGGTCTTTGACAGATTCCTTAATTCCGGGCTCCACAGAATTTTCAAGCTCTTGAGGGCAGTCTGAGCTACATAGTGAGTTCAGACTAGCCTGGCCTACAGAGTGAGACCCTGTCTCAAAAAGAAAACCAAAAGAATTTTTAAGATCATCTTGTATTTCTTTTCCTGGATGCAGAATTAGTAATTTCTCCAAGCAGTTCCAATTTATTTCAGTGGGAATGGCATTTAGAAATAATAGTCCAAGTTTGAGTAGCATATTGCTATTGGCTGGTCATTGTTTCTCGGGTTTTTTCCCTGTAATATACAAAGTTAGGAAATACTTTCTTTTTCCCCTAAAAGAAAAATATATATCATGGGTTGATAATGACACTTCCAATACAATTCTAGCTTCATAGGATTTTTCACTTGTGTTTTTACATATGAGATTGTATAACCAAGATATTATATATATATATATATATACCAAAAACCAAGATTATATATAACAATATTAACAGTATTGGTTTCCTTAGTATTACTATATATGTATATATACATATAAGGAATATTTATAGTTTCAAATTATTAATACCAGTATTATCAATAATAAAATGATGGCTGAAAATAGAATTTCTGTTGTGCTTTTAAACTATTGGGATTTACAGTCAAATTAATATGTCTTAAAGTCAGTTAAAATAATTCCTCTTGAGATTGGGAGCATGTGGGTAAAATGCTTTCCTAACAAGCACAAGTCCCTGGGTTTGATCCCCAGCACCACATAAACTAGATATGGTGGTGTATGTCTTTAACTCCGGAACTCAGGAAACTGAGGCAGGAGGATCGCTTTGTGTTTGAGACAAGCCTGGGATACAGAGTGAATTCATAACCAGCTTGGACAATAGATCTAGACCCTGTCTCAAATGGGCTGAGCTCATTGTGAAGGCCCTGGGCTCAATCGCCAGTATATTAAAAGAGAAAAAAGACATTTTCATTTAATTTAGAGACCACATATATCCAGGATGATCTCTCAAAAATCTTTACTTAATTACATCTGCCTAGACTCTGCTTACAAATGAGTCACATTCAGAAGTGTTAGTTAAGACTTGGGCATATTTTTTGGGGGGAAATAAAAATCCAACCCATTATAACTAGTCTACTTTTTTTTTTTAATGTTTGTGGACTTGAGAAGCTTCATGTAAAAGATCCTGATAAACTTAAGTTCCAACCACTTCCTCCAAAGCATATTCTGGCCTTTGTCAGTAACAACCCGCATTATCAGCTCTTTGTACCACACAAAGTACGGGTTCTCTTAGTTACCTCTTTTATCTGTCCTGTGAGGTCTGCAAGGCTGGCCATTTTACTGCTGAGAAAACAGGTGAAAGTGGGGAAAGTGACATAATTGAAGACATCTAGCTAAGAAGTGGCCAATGCAGGACTGCGATCACAGACACTGAGGCTCTTTTCTTGTTCTGTTGCTGCAGCATGGAACCTTCAGTTGTGATAATTGGTTCATGTCTATTCATTTGTGATTTACTTTTACCTTTAATTTCATGTAATGTATATTTCCCCTTGCATTCTAGTTGATTGTTTATGCAGTCTGCATACTTGTTGATTGGTTGACATTTTCATTCATTAACTCACCTGCCATCTACTGGGCTACAGAGATGAACACATCACCTTGGGCCTCGTATTTGAGGGCAGTATATAAATTATAGACATAGGATGTGAGCAAGGACATGGGAACCTACAGCACACTTCTAACATAGCTGGGGATCAGACGAGTCTTTGCAACATCTAAATTAGGTCCTAAAGGACAAGAAGAATGTAAGTGTATTCCTTTCACATTAACTATTAGAATTAAATAATAGGATAGATGTTTGGTACTTATGTGTTGAATGTTAATGGTATGTTATTAGCATTCTAACACTCTGGCAAGTTGTTATAGCCAGTTTGTGTAACAGCCTTCGGCACAAATGTCATTAACTTCCCTTTGCCCAGTGTTGGGTCATTTACAAAACATTTTCACACTTCTTGCCTAATCTGCTGCCATAAAAAGCTCTTTGAGAGTTCTTCGCTTATATTCATGTGGTTTCTTTTGTTTTATCCCTTAACTAAGTTAAAAATTACAGTTTTTTCCACAAGATATTTGCAAAAATTTATAAATGAAGTGATAGAACTTTGGAAGTTATAATCATCCAGAGTGCAGTAAGTAAAAGCTAAACCAAGGCTTGCTTTCAGGCCTACCTGGGCTTGCCAACCCCTTCTCGATCTTTCTCTGGGTCTCAATTTTCTTTACTGTGAAATGGGCATGGCTGGGAGGCTGAGGCAGAAGGATTGCAAATACAAACCCAGACTGAGCAATTTAGCAATTTAGTAAAACCCTGTCTCACAAAAAAAAAAGGCATGTGAAGGAAATTTAGGCTGAAGGATATAGCGAAATAATGGATCTTAGACATCAGCATAGCATCTGACTCATTAATAAAGATTAATTGTCCTACCATAATCTCTGCTATTTTTCTGTGATTACAGAGCAGTATTTAAAGTGAAGCCCACATATGTGCCAAGGTTCTCAAAGAGATGTTTTGAGAGACAATGTGCAAAGGAGCGCATTAACATTTCTGGAGCAAAATCATTACAAAGCACAAGTTAACCAGACAGTAACAGGCAAAGCACAGTTTGGATATTGTCATTTTTAAGTTTATTTTAATGGAGTTTCAGAAAAAAATTAGATATGGTAGAAATAATCAACACAAATAAATCCAACAATAGCTAAAGCTACACGTGGTACAATTTATTATGGGTGGAAAAGCAAACTGAATGATCCCATCTTTGTTGGTTAGCATTGACCCCTGGGAAAATTCCACTTAGCAGAGAAAATCAACACAAAAAAGAACCAACAATGGCTCAGATTGCTTCAAGGAAAATGTAGGCTTGGTGGAAATAACTACCCATAAAAATTTTCATAATACTTGAAGCAACTATCAATAAAAATTAAAGATATCTATTTGATGAATCAACTCATAACACTGGTAGAGAAAAAATGTATCTTGATAAAAATTCAATATAGAAAAAAATCTAGAAAATTAGAAATAAACTTGGAACAGTTATGAAGATAGAAAACTTAGGAAAGAATTAAATTGGCTGGAGTTAATCCTTAAAAACTTTCATAAATTCATTAATATTGATATAATTTGCAGACGTGTACGTGCCAAGACTGCGTAGTGATTTGGGAAAAGTTCCCAAAGCAGATGAAAGGATTGGCCCATAAGTGACAATTCACACTCTTCATGCCCAGATTTTTACTGAATTCTCTTAGTAGCCTTATAAGATGCCAGGGTAGAAATCAATCTCCCATTTTACAGATATAGACACTGAGATTTGGAAAAGTTAAAGGACATATTGAACATCATGTTCATGGTGAGGTCTAATTTAAGATTTGATTCCTAGTCCAGTACCTCTTTATTCCCCTAAATTACATAATGTTTAACTTATGAGCTAGACCAGAATTCTAATTTTGACCACGCAGCTCCCACCTTCTGTGAAGAAGAGGATGAGGAAAAGAAGGGAAGGAAGGGTTGAGAAGAGGGCCTTGCTGGTATAACACTGACAGGTAAGGACTTGCTTGTCACAGAGCCAACACGTGACAAGGAGAGGAGAGGCTGCAATTCCATGGTTGAAAGAACAGGATAAAAGAGGCCATGAGCTGTGTGAAAAAGACAGTACTTGATGTACCTGGGTAAAGTGAGACTTGAGAGCTTGGGGTAATCAGAGTGGGCCAGGGCTGAAGCTTAGACTGCTGCAGTAGGACTGAACTGCAGTTCTCCAGCGGGAGAGGTGGTACAATTCAAACGTCCTACAGTTTTACAGAGCACCAAGGAATAATTATACACAAAATTGAAAATATTGTAATTAAATACATGATTTATATTAAATCAGAAATCACCTGATGTCACACTTCCTAAGAGGTAGTAGACACCAGGTGTTAGAGAAGAAAACAATTTAAGTACAAGACTTTCTTCTATAGAGAATGCTGCAAATAGGACTCAAATATGTCCCACCTGTGGCCTACTGGGTTTTTTTTTTTTTTTTGCCCTGATTTTTTTTGTTAATGTTGAGAACATGTGAAAATGTTTAGTTCTTATATACATTAACTATAATATATAGTTCATTTTATATGAGACCCAAAACAAGTCCTCTTCACAAAAAAAAAAAAAAGAAAAAGAAAAGAGAAAGAAGATACCTAAAACAAACTCAAACAAAAAAAAAAGCTGGGTCACAGATTGGCCCACCTGGTAGGTAGAGCTGACCTTTCCAACGACTCTTTTCTTCTATCCTCATTTCTCTGAGAAAATTCTCCCTGCTAATTGACTGCTCTTTATGAATTGGAAGGGAGTTCCAGTGTTCACCAGTAGAATTGTTGAACTCATAGAAAATATACACCTTGAACTGAAGCACAGCTGGGACCATGAAGGGCCATGGAAAGCTGCTAAAGAGGAGAGAGTTGATGGATTTGGAAATTACATATATGAAATACACATTTTGGAAGTAGTGTTACAGCTCATTTAAAAATGCTCCTTTTAAACAATTCAGGCAATGTGAAAATAAACATAACATGAAATCTGACAGCTTCCCAAATCACAGATAACATTTTGGAGAACATTTTTCTGTAGTCTGTTTATAGCCTCAAACTTCACAAAAATTAGATTTGTCTAAATAAGCTTTGTTCTTAATTAATTTTCCCCCTTGGGAATAAATTGTGAATAGCTTTTCTTGTTAATAGATCTTCATCATTTTAATGATTACTTAACAATGCATTGTATACATGTATCATAAGGTATTATAGATATTTACATATTCCCCCAATCAAGAATCTCATGTAACAATCCTGGCATTCATCTTTATCAACTTACTTATCATTTCAGGACAAAAATTTTTTTAGTAGTAAAGGAGCTATAAATGTAAGATACAAAATGCCCTTTTTACATTTGGGTTAAAGTTGTCGGATTGTCCTTAAATTTGCAGAGACCAGGGAGAAAGCTGCTGCATAGTTCTGCAACTGAGATGGCGAAGAGAGTACAGAAACACAGTGATCTGCCCGATTTGGGCCTATGTTCGGTGGGTTGGTATTCCTTCCTACCCCTTATCCTCTTTCACTTTTTCTTAACATGGAGGAAGAAGAGAGAACTGCATCTTCCAGCTTTTCACAGGGACCACACTCCCTGGGAACTGTAGTACCGGGGGTCTGAGAAGGGTACGGAAGAAGGAGAATGGGAGGCTTTCGGGTTTACTGGGATATGTAGTCCAGCGGGCAGCAACGGGTGCACGTAGGTGGGAGACACTGCGCACCTCACCATCTGGGGACGGGGCCGCAGAAAAATCTGATTTCCCTCATAGGTGGTGTATGAGTCTAAAAACCGCCCGAGGCCCGTTGACTTCGCTCCATTCTCTGTATCTGAGAGGGCGCGGCCCCTCAGCGCTAGCGGCCGGCGGAAGACCCAGGCCGCGCACGGGCCGGAGCAGGGCATGCCGGGAGTTGTGGTCCTACTGCGCCGAGGCCGTGGGACGTGTCGCGACGCCGCGCCGACTTCTCCGCCCCGCCCCTCTCAGCGGTCCCCCGCCCCCCTCCGCCTCCTCCCTCGCCCGCAGCAGAGCGTCCCCTCCCCCCTCCCGTCGGGCTTCTCGGCGGCTGCTGCAGAGGATTCTGAGACGAGTCGCTGAGGAGGAGGAGGCTCCTGTCCCTGCGCGCCATCCGGCACCCTACTGGACACGGACGAGGGAGCGAGAACGTCGCTGCTGTCTCCTCCCGAGAAGACAAGGGCATCGCCGCCGCCGCCGCCGCCGCCGCCGCCGTTTTCGTCTGCAGCTGCTCGCCGGTGAGGAGACCCCCCCACCGCACCGACCCAGGCCCGCTTGTCTCTAGTCGGGGCTGCTGGGGCTGGGGTGAATGCGAGCGGGGGCTGCGGAGCCCCGGGCGGGCCGGGGGGAGGGCGTGAGGACGCGACGGCACGGCCGGCTGGCGAGGGGGACTTGTCCAAATGCGAGCTGGGGGTGGGGTGAGGGTGGAACCTAGGCAGGTTGGGAGCACGGCCAGGGAGGGGGACTTCGAACGGGAGACGCGGTCGGGCTGGGACGGGAGCACGGGGTGGGGATTTGGGGTGAAATTTGCGAACCGTCTCGGGGTGAGGTGCAGGAGGAGACTGGGCTTTTCATGGGGGAGGGGACTGAAGAGGGCGGTGATTTGGGGTTGGCCCGGAGCAGTTGACAGCTCGAGATCTGAGCCGGGGTGGAGGTCTAGGAGGAAGATTTCAATAAGGAGTGGGATGTAAGCGGTTGGATAGGACCCTGGGGAATGTGAATTCGGGAGGTGGAATTTGGGGGGGACCTAGGGCAGGCTCGTGGAGGTGGTAGGAGCGGGGGATGAGGGATTTGATGTGGAGTTGAGACCTGAGCTTGAGGTAGGCGTTTGTCGTTTGTAAATGGTGGAATTTGTGGAGACTTACGAAATCGTCATGGGTTTAGGGTCGAGCAGAAGAGGTAAAATTTAGGGTTTCCTGGGGTGGATTGATGGAGGATGAAATAGGAGAGAAAGGTATGGGTGAGACTTTAAATGAGGGGAGTTTGACGATGAGCTGGCAGGAGGGGGGTAGATTGGAAGCTAGGCCCAAAAGGGGAGGGCAGGGATTGAAATTGAGGGTGGGGCACAGTGGGGTAGGATTTAGGGTGAACCCCTGGTGGGGCCTGGTGGCCCCGTGTAGAGTTGGGGCAGAGGGCACATACACACTGCTCGGTTGGTCTCACGGAAAGAATAGTGTGGCTAGGGCTGGGTGCTTAGCGCAGTGGTTAGAGCACTTGTAGCAAGTACAAGGCCTTGGGTTCGATTCCCAGCCCCGTAAACTGGGCATGATAGCACATGCCTGTTATCCCAGATCTCTGGAGTCTGAAGCTATGAGTTTGAGGCTAGTCTGGGCTTCGAAGTGATCTCAGGACTACCCTGGACTATAGAGGGAGGCTTTGTCTCAAAAAAGAAAAAACAAAAAACAATCCAAGCGACAACAACAAAACCCCCCAGCAAAAGTGAAGAATAGTGGCTGGTGGTGAGCAAGATTGGGGGATGGTATCTTGAAGAAAATGTCCCTTGGCTAAGGTGACAGAGGGAGCTTTGGAAAACGAACATCTGCTGGGAGTTACGGAGGTGGTTGTGGATGGTGATGTGGCAGCAGGGAAATTTTAAGGTGTGAGATACCTGAGGTTATTGGTATGGATGGGGCAGACGGGACGGAAGAGAATAGTGATCATTGCTGTGAACGAGTGGGTTGAATTATTCTGGAGAGGAAGGGTTGGGATGTTCTCCCAATGGCCACAGGAGTTTCAGAGGTTGAACACTTAAGTGGACAGCTTTGATGGCTGTGTTTGGGGAACAGACAGTAATTGCAAGGTTGTTAGAGGAGACTTTGCAGGGAACAGAAGGTACATTAAAGACTCTCCTAGAGGACATCTTAAGCTGTCAGTTTGACCCATTTGTTTGTTTTATTTATATTAGTATCACTTGAAAATAAAGTCTACTCAAAGGATAAGTTGAAAGGATAAATTGCATTTAAGGTGGAATTAAGGAAGGGAGGATATCTTTTGTTACTACATATTATAAAGAGAAAGTTGGAGGTAAAAACCCACCCTCAAAGGTGGGAGAAGATGAAACTGGAATGTTATCTTTCTACATTACATCTCAGCCTTTTCCATTCTTCCTTTCCCTAGTGCACTTAGAAGTAGTGCTGGAATTTGGAATTTAAATAAATTCGATGAGCTTGAGGTTAAGTGTGTATTCTTTGCCTTAGAACTGATGGATGAGACTGAACAAATATGAAGCCGAATTTATTTTCTGTTCAGGTAGTGTGCATGTATCCAGAAAAAGCTTAGTCTTCCCCCCGCTCCCCCCCCCCACCCCGATTGCTTGAAGACTCTATTTATTGGTGTCCTGGTTTGCAAGGCAATTAGGCCCATCATTGTATTGTAGGCTAATAATCCTGAGATGAATCTTGGCACCACAGCTTTATGTAAACAAAGGGAAGACAGGAAATATGGGAATGTCGTAAATATTCATTGGTGAGATGGTTTGGTGCTGATGGAGTTTTTCATTTGATTCTCTTGATATTTCTTGATAAGATTTAAAATAATTGGATTAGTTCTATAGATTGAATTTTCCTCTAAAATTCAGGGATCAGGGATCAGAATTTTGTCAGATGTGGGTAAATGAAGTATATGAGTCATTTGTTTTTTATTTTTTTAGCACTTGATGTTGGTATAAGTACATTGCATTAACTACAGAAACAATTTCTCCATCTATTCTTCAGAAGTTTTATTTGAAGCTTGGAGATAGCACATTCTCGTGGAGAATGCTGAAGATGGAAAGTAGAGAGAAGTGTAAATGAAGGGAACAGCTTTAGGGCAACAGTTTTGTGGACTTACTTGCATTAACTATGATATGTTAAACTTGAAGTGGCTGTTGATTAGAGCACAGACTGAGGAAAAATGAAGAGAGATGTAAAGAGGATAAAATCGACACCAGTGGTATCAAAATAATTCTTTCTATTTTTGTTAAAGCTTCAGAGTTCACTTTCTCTGGCTTTCACTTTTGAATACATAAAAGTATGCATGTAGAATGTTTTTCATTTTTGTAATTTCAAAATACGCAAAATAATGGAAGGTTGTATTTATCCCTGGAATTGAAAGTATTAGAAGGAAGCTTGCTGTATTATAATAATCATATTTGAGCAGTTACCTCTGACTTGATGAGCGTGACTTGACTGTTGCAAGTATTTCTACTGATAAATTCACTCTGGGATCTGCAGCCGTGGCCCAGAGGTGGGATGTTTATAGTAAAGCTCTTGCTTCTAAAGCTCAAAAGGAAAAGCAGTCAGCTGGGAGAAGAGAGACGTGTGCTTGTTTTTTTCCTACAGCTGTTGACACGTGTGCGGTAGTGAAGTGTCTTAGTACCTCTCTTATTTGGTCCTCCAGACTCTGGTGAAAAGGGAAGGGTAGGTGGAGGGGTTGGTAGACAGAGGTCTCAGTTGAATGAGGTCTCAGTAGAATGAAGAGTCCATGAATTTAGGAGTTAAGGGTCCTAGTTTCAAATCTCCATTCCTCCACTGGAAAGCTGAATGATTTCAGCAGAGTCATTAAAAGCATTTCATACTTAGTGGTAATGATTTCACAACATTCCACATTGTGAGTGTACTCAGTGCCCTTGTTATATGCTGAAATATGATGACACTGGTAAACACAAAAAACATACTTCAGAGGTTGGTAAGGGGAGCAAATCAGTTCATGTCCTGAAATCACTTTATATCCTAAAGACACAGTGCATATCTGTATCTGTATTTGCTGTGATATGATATGATATGTATTTACTACTTATTTACTGAATGTCTACTAAATGCCTGGAGAAATGATAATGAACAAAAAGTAGTTGTCATGAAGCGTTCAGTAATATAGGAGAGAGAATTTAAAAGTGAAACAAATTTGGTGCTTAAGAGGATGTGTCCTGATGTCTGTTCACCACTACTAGCTGTGTGACCTTGGGTACAGTGAGCTCATCTATAAAGTGGGGATAATAGAACTAATCTCAAAACAAAAAAATCCAGTGTTTTGAGGATTAGGCAGAATAATCCAAGGAAACATTTAACACAGGGTGTTACGTAGTGTACATTAAAACAGTATTAGTAGGCTGCATGTTAGAGCGCTTGCCTAGCAAATGCAAGGCCCTAGTGAATAGCCTTGCCTGCACTACTGTTGAATTCTTAGTATTATGGTATTGTGTTATTGTTTTTTGTAATTGTAATATTATAATTGATGTGCAGTTTACATGTTTCTGCTACATATTTGTATGTTTGCAGTTTATGTAGTATTTTTGTGTGGGTGTGATACTGAGGATTGAAGCTACAGCCTTGACATTAAGCTACATCACTAGCTCTTTTTATGTTTTTAAGACAGGATCTCTCTAAGGTGCCCAAGTGGAGCTTGAAGTTAGTCCCTCTGCCTCAGTCTCCCAGAGTGCTGGGGTTATAGGCATGTGCCAGCATGTCTGGCTATAGTCTAGGAACTTTAAGCAGTTCTTTAGATGTTAAGGAAAGTACTAAACAGATGTTAGCTGTTAGCTTCCTCATCTATAAAATCAGAAAAACTGTGTTGTCAGAGGTTAAATGACTTGTTTAAAGATACATATCCACTAAGTAGAAGCATCTGGGTTATAGCCTCAGAATTCTGGTATCACAACCCTATTTATATCCTCTTATTAAATTATTAAATAATCCATTTATATAAAAGAATATATAATGTGAACCCACAATTTAAAAAATTGTAACAAGCTAAAGACCCATGTACTTATTACTTGGCTTGACAAAAGGAAATTTCTAGTATTTTTAAAGGATCATGGTGGCCTTGCCTGAGTGAATGTTCCTCCTTTCCTGGTCGAGTCTTCCTTTTTTCTCCCTCAGAGGTAACTGCTTTCTTGAATTTTATGTGACGCATTCTTTTGCTTTTCTTTCTCCTTTTACTAAGTGTATGCCCGTCTCTAAACAATATATTTCGTATATTTGCAACTTTTTTGTTTTGTGCTACTGGGGATTGAACCCAAGACCTCGTTCGTGCTTGGCAAATACTCCACCATAGAGCTACATCCTCAGCCTTACCTTTTTAACTTTTTATAAATAGAATTTTGGTGTACGTATTCTTCTGTGACTTGCTTTATGTAAAAGAGCTTTTATGACTTCCACAATTAAAATATTAAATGCATGTGATAGAAATTGGAAATTACATAAAGTAAAAAGAAGCAAAAATATTTTCTGGAGTTCCCCTACTTGGTAACACTACTGCCTCTATTCCTCCTCCTCCTCTGAGGTTAAAGCAGCAGGGCCTTTGCTCTGAGCTACATCCTCAGCTTCCCCCTACCTTTAAAAAAAAGCTTCATTGAAGTAATGAGGATTGATCCCAGGCCTTTTCGCTGAGCTACATCCCTAACCATTTTTATTTTTTATTTTGAAATAATGTCTTGCTGAGTTGGCTGGCCAGGGCTCAAACTTTCAGTCCTCTTGTTTAGCCTCCAAAAGCCATACATGGACTTTCTTCTTTTATATAATGTGCTGAATATCAAACCATGGGCCTTGCATGTGCTCGATGTATGCTGCCCCACTGACCTACGCCCGGAGCCCTAGTAATAATTTGCATTATCTATGTGTGCAGGCACTGAAGAATATGGGTTGCCTGGATAGCAAGACCAGTGTGCCATCATGGATGATTGCAGTACCCAGATGTGGATCAGTTTGGGTGGAAATAGATACTGGGGTGGAGGGGTAGGAGCAGCTTTGTTGAAAGAGTACTGTTCCGGAGCATTCTCTTGTTGGCAGGAAATTATGTATGTTCTTCAGGCGTGTCCAACCTGCAGCCCATAGGCTCTTTGCTCTCTTTTTAAAAATTTCAAAAATGTCATAATAACAAATATAATAAAGTTTTGTGGCTTATATACATTAACTCATTAACTGTATTGTATATTTTACATGTAGCCCAAGGCAATTCTTTACTCAGGCAAGCCAAAATGTCAGACATGCCTATTCAAGATTCTATTTCTTTGTTATGCCAGCCTGAAACTTCATGTTATGTTCTGGCAACTACATAACTCCTTTGGTCAGAAATTTTATGTGTCTTTTTGGAGAAAAATGGCCTGGTAGATTGGTCCTTACCTGATTATGCACAGGATGTTTTATCTGAAGTATGGAGAGTACCACCAATAAGAGATATTCAGTAATATGTGTCAGAAGCTTAGCAACCTACCTGCCAAGAATTTTTTCACTGAAAAATTTGAGATTCAAATTAATTAACATTCTTTGGAGTTTCAGTTTAATAGTTTGTAAATTTTGGGCTTAAATGATATAATAAGTGTAAAAATACTTTTTAGCTGTAAAGGACTATATAAATGTCAGTTGCTTCTCCTCAGCCCCTTTTCTATAATGGTTACCTAACTGAAATCAGGGCACACTGTACAAGAGTAAAAGTCTTCTCATACTTAGTTTATTGCTGCTCTGAAAGGTTCTTTTCTCAGTGGAGAAGAGAATACATGAAGGTCAGGTCACAGTTTCTCCCCTGAAACTTCAAGATTGATGGGTCAGATGAGGTACACACCTGTAATCGCGGCATTCAAGAGGATGAGGCAGGATGAACACCTTGAGTTCGAAGCCAGCCTGGGCTACATAGTGAGTTTACCACAGCCTGGACTACAGGATAAGAGCCTGTCTCAAAACAAAACAAACAAATATCAAAACACAAAGATTGTTGGATATATTGGAGCAGAGAAAATGCTAGAGGACTTTTTTCTGGTGAGTTTATGGAACCTAGTTCCACGTTAACTGTGCTGACTAGCAAAAAATGAAACAATTGAGGCTTTATTGAGGTGAAGAGTGCAGTATGCACTATTTGCTTGACATTATCCAGATAGAGTCTTTCCCTCTCAGTTTTTCTACCTGTAATTTACTAGAGAGATTGTTGAAATGAGGATTGTTTACACAAAATGTGGATTAAATAAGATGAGAAGACAGTATACCAGGAACAGTGCCAGGCACATACATCGTTAGCTCTCAATTTAGTAACTACTACCATTATTATTGAAATTTTATTTTATTTGTGTTTTTGTATGTGTGTTTTTTGAGACAGGATTTTGCTCTGTAGTCCAGGCTGGTCTTGAACTCATTGGGTAGCCCAAGCTGGCCTTGAATTCAGTAGTTTTCCTGCCTCAGCTTCCCGAATACTGGCATTATACCACACCCAGCTTATATGGTGATGGGGAATCAAACTCAGGGCCTTGAATTTGCTAGGCAAGCACTTTAACTGCTGAGCTCTGCCTCCAGCCCTATTTTACTTACAAATGTGAATTCTTTAGAGTTAAAAATATCTTCCTGGCTGCCATTTTGTTGTTTTTTTCCTGAGCTACATCTTCCCTCACTCAGTTTACATTTGGAGTATAAATTTACTTTAGTGCTACTATAAGTAAAAATGAAGAATGTAAATCCATAACCATAATACATTCCAAACTAAGGAGCTAGTACTATTGTGCATGATGAGCTTAAGCCACCTGTTCAACAGTACCTGTTGAGTGGTTATTAGATGGCAGGAGCTAAGGGAGAAGGGAATGATTGGAGTCAGAGATACAAAATAAAATTCCTTGTCTTCTTCTTCTTCTTTTTTTTTTTTTTGAGGTAGAGTCTCGTTCTGCAGCCCAGGCTGGTCCTGAACTCACTATGTAACCCACCCTGGCCTCGAACACAAGGCAATCCTCCTTTCTCAGCTTCTTGAGTTCTGGGATTATAGTTGTGTGTCACCATGCCCAGTTTATGTAGTCCTGGGGAAATTGAATTCAGGGCCTTGAGCCCTTTAACGGCTGAGCTATTCGTCTAGCCCCCAAAATTCCTGTTAAGGTACTTATAGTCCAGGGGGAGGCAGACAGGTTACACATAACTGTAACGTAATAGCAGTAAATGCTACAGAGGAGGCTTGGGGAAAGGTCATGGAAGGACCTCATCTGCCGGGGGATCAAGGAGAGATACTGCCAAGAAGTAATGGCTGATTTGAGACCTGAGGATATGTTAATATTCCGGGAAAGAGAGTTTGGGAATAGCTCATTATATGCTTACATGGAGTCCTCCTTAGTAATTCTTCATTTTCTAGTAGGCCTTCGTTTGTACCTGTCCTTAAGGCCTTTGATAATGTGTCCTTACTGTAACACCACACGAGCCAGTTCTACTTGTGCTGTGTAGTCAAGCCTCTGTTCTTGCCATGTGTTCTGCTTTTTATCTGGAAAGCACTCTTCCCTACTAGATTTCTTATTCCTTACTATGTCCACCAGATCAGCTATTCTAAAGAATATAATTCATACTTTTTGTTCTTCTTGATTTGCTATTTATCAGGAAGAGTTTTTTTTTTTTTTTTTTTTTTTAAAGCTAAGAAAAGGACTGTTCCTTAAGAAGAGATTTGCTGGTTATGGTGGCACACACCTGGTAATCCCAACACTCTGAGAGGCTGAGGCAGGAGGATGGCAGGTTTGAGCCTGGCCTGGGCAACTTAGTGGGACCCTGTATCAGGGAAAAATAGAGGGACTGGAGGAATAGCACAGCAATTAGAGGGTGTGCCTACCAAGCCTGAGGCTGTAAGTTCAGTTTCCCAGCACCACTAAGCTGAATGTCATGGTTCATGCCTATATTTTCAGCACTTGGGAGACTGAGGCAGGAAGATTGCTGTGAGTTCAAGGCCAGTCTGGGTTACATAGTGAGTTCAGGACTGGCCTGGACTATAGAGTGAGACCCTGTCTTTAAAAAAAAAAAAAAAGAGTTAGGAGTAGCTCAAGGTGAAGGCTCTCAGTTCACTCCCCAGGACCGCAAAATAAAACCAAACCAAACCAAAACAAGAGTTTTTTATTGTTCTGTCTTCTTAATAAATACAAGCATTTTCCTTAGGTTTGACTTGCTTGTTCCCTGGACTTGTGTGTATGTGTGCTTGTTGTACCTGAGGTTGAATCTAGAGCTGTTCTATCCCCAAGCTACACTCCTAGCCCTTTCTTTTTTTTGGTGGTAGTGGTGGTGGTGGGGGAGTCAGGGTCTCACTCTGTAGCCCAGGCTGGTCCTGAGTTCACTATGGAGCCCAGGCTGCTTTGAACTCACCACAGTCCTCCTGCCTCAGCTTCCCAAGTGCTGGTATGATAGGTGTGGGCCACCAGGCCTGGCTTATATGGTGCCTGGGAATCGAACTCAGTTACTTAGCACTTGATGTAGCGCCTGCTAGGCAAGCACTTTAACTGCTGAGCCATTCCTTCAGCTCTCATTTTCAGTTTTGAGACAGGTTGCTAAGTTGCTCAGGCTGACCTCAAACTTGCAATCATCGTACTTCCGCATCCCAGATAGCAGATTATAAGTATGTGCCACTGTACACAGCTTCGCTGGACTTTTGGAATTTATTCCTTGCTGGTGGCTCTCTAATCTGTATCTCCAGCTCAGAACTGTGTTCTAAGCTCTAGACTTGACGTCATGTTGGTCACTGTCTACTACCCACAATACATCCATTCCAGTGGCCCTCAAATTTAGTATGTTCAAGACAAAACTTTTTACTCCATCTTCTTTTTCTGACCTTCCTCTTTATGCACATCCGCCTTACAAGTTCAAATTTTCTCTTCTTGTGTTTTGTCCTAACTTCAAGGAATTGCGACCTGCCTGGTCATTCATGGTGCAAATCTGCCTTTCTTCTCCTTTTCCCTCATAACCAAACTTAAAATCTTCCTCATATTTCTGAAATTAAAGTCTTCATTTTTAGGACAGGAGAAATAGCCTAATTGGGCCTTGTATCTCAAATCATATAAACCTGTCTTTCACCCACCAGCCAAAGCATCTACCCATAACACACACACACACACACACACACACACACACACACACACGTGCGTGCGTGCACGTGAGCGCACATGGGTATGTGTACATGTCCACATCACTCTTCCTTCATTGGCTTCTTAACATGACATATCAAGCCTTCTGTGACCTGCCCCGTATAGTCCTGCGTGATTTCCCATCATTGGTAATACTGAGCTGTATATAGTTTCTGTAGTTATCTTGCTGTTTTGTATCGTTGTTCATGCTGTTTCTCCTTTTGTTCATCCTTTTGGGTTACGTTTTTCTTTTCCCTCAAGAAATCCTTCAGGATGCCTAAGGTTGTCACACAGAACAGAGTGCTTCTACTTTGTTCCCAGGTAGCAGCCAGTTCATACTGGTGTCATCATGTGCCTGATTTTATTTTATTTGCCTGATTTTAGGATTCTACTCATCTACTTAAGCTTTAAAAAACTTCTTTGTTAGTGTGTACTTGTGACACATAATAGTAGCCGTAAGTTTGAGAACTGCTGCATGTACATATTGCATCTTGATCATTTTTACTTCCTTTGCCTAGTCCTCCCTCCTCAATCCCTATGTCCCCTTCACCTCTCCACAGAGTCTTATCTTTCTACTTTCTTCCATCTTTCCTTTTTCTTTATTTAAGTTTAATAAGGGCAGGGACTGTGGTTCTAGTCTCCTGTGCATTTTGGTCCTAGCTCCTGGAGTGTGTTTGCAAGTAGTAAGTTGTAGTGGTTTGGATCTGGAGCGTCCCTTAAAAGCCTCATGTACCTGTGGATACTGAGTACTGTTGGGAGTTGGAACCTGGCTGGAAGCGGCAGATGCTTGGGACCTGACCTGGAGGGACGTGTGCTGGTTCCACACTTCCTCCCAGACTAGCCTCTGTTGTGGCATGCTGCCATGAAGATCTCAGTCTCCATAGCCCTGGCTCCGTCTCTGGCTCTAGCTATGGCCCTGCTGTGTGATTCCATCATTTTCCAGCTGCTCACCTGTGGACTATGACTTTCTGAAACTAAGCTAAAATAAATCTTTCTTTTCCAAAGTTGTGGATGTTGGGTATTGAGTCACAGCAATGGAAAAAGTAATTTAAGATGTAAGTGAATTTTGGTTTAACTGAACCTAGTGAGGACACATGGTGAAACAGTAAAAACAATTTTTTTTGAGACAGGGTCATGCTATGTAGCCCACACTGGTCCTGAACTCACTACGTAGCCAGACCTGGCTTTGGACTTAGAGCAGTCCTCATGCCTCAACCTCCCAAGTATTGGGATTACAGGCTTATACCACCATCACCAATTTATGTAGTGCTAAGGACTTGAACCCAGGGCCTTGGGCTTGCTAGACAAGTGCTTTAGCCACTGAGTTATGCACACAGCCCCAAAACAGTAAAATTTTTTTTTCCAAATATGAGTTTTTATTTGGAATGGAATATAGAATTTAATCGGATAAATAAGGGCTAATAAATTATCTATGGAACAAAGTTCATAAGTAAAGACTGCTGGGAGAGGTAGTACATGCATGTAATCCCAGCTGCTTAGAAGGCTGAGGCAAGAGCATCTCAAGATCAAAGCCAATTTGGGCAATTTAGCAAGATTTTATATATATATATATATATATATATATATATATATATATATATATATATGGCTGTGGATGTAGCTTAGTGCTCCCTGGCTTCAATCAGTTATGCAAAAAAAAAAATATTATAGAATACTGAAGAATGAGCAAGTAGACTTAAAGCAAGTTAGTATTTCAAAAATTTTAGTTTCTTGGGGAATTATGTGTGTCTTTAGTATTAAAGAATTGTGCATTTTTTTTCAAACTATGTTTACCTAAAAGTGTAGCATTGTAGTAAATGGGCTGCTGATTTCTGTACAAAGATGTTGTAAGAATGCCATCGTTTGGAAAGCTCCAGTACAACTCCTCTTCTTGTCACTTAGGTAGGTGTCCTGATACTTTCAGAATAATTGAACTGGGACTTTTTCATTAAGCCACCTTTCCAGCCAGTTATTTATTTATTTTTATTTTGAAACAAGATCTCACAAAATTGCATAGACTGGCCTCAAACTTGCAATTCTTTTGCCTTAGCAGAATGCGGAGATTACAAATAATGCAACATGACACCGACTATGCCTGTTTCTTTTTATAATCTTTAAATTTTTAAAAAAATTTACATATTACAACCCTTTCCCCTTCCCACCTCTCACCCCCCCACTTTCCCTTTCCTTCTCCCCAATGTCCATCTTCTTTCTTCCATATCTCTTACTTTTTTATGGTGTGTTTTTTCATATTAGAGAACCCATATGAAATTTAACTTTCTGGGTCTGATTCATTTCATTGAGCATAATGGTCTCAAGGTGTATTCATTTTCCTGCAAATTTATCATTCTTTATGTCAGAGTAGTATTCCATTATGTATATATATATATATCACATCTTCTTTATTCAGTCATCTGTACTCGGGCATATTGGCTTCTTCCAAGATTTGGTTATTATAAATTGTGCTGCTATAGACATGGGTATGCATGTATCACTATTTTATTTTATTTGAGACAGGGTCTCACTCTGTAGCCCAGGCTGGTCCTGAAGTCACTATGGAGCCCAGGCTGGCCTTGGACTCACGGCAGTCCTCCTGTCTCAGCCTCCTGAGTGTTGGGATTACAGGTGTGTGCCATCGCACCCAGCTTATGTAGTGCTGGGGAATCGAACTCGGGTATTTAGCGCTTAATGTTTGCTTGGCAAGCACTTTAACCGCTGAGCCATTTCTCCATTCCCCGTGTATCTCTCTTGCATGATGACTAACTCTTTCAGGAAGATACTCAGAAGAGGTATAGTTGGCTCAAATGGAGTATCTATTTTCAGTTTTTTGAGGAACTTCCATACTGCTTTCCATAATTGTTACACCAGTTTACAGTCCCACCAACAATGTAGCAGGGTTCCTTTTTTCCCACAGCCTCCCCACCAGCACTTGTTGTTTTTTGAGTTCTTAATACCTTACTGGTATTAGGTGGAACATCAAGGTTGTTTTAATTTGTATCGTTTTTTTCATGTATTTATTGGTTATTTGGACTTCTTTGGAGAACTGTTTATTCATTTCAGATTTCCATTTTTTTCATTGGATCTTTTATTTTGGAGAGTCTACTTTTTTCATTTCTTTATATATTCTTGAATAGTTCTCTGTCTGAGCAGTAGCTGGCAAATATTTTTTTCCCATTCTGTGGGTGCTCTCTTCACTCTGTTGATTGTTTCCTTTGCTCTGCAGAAGCTTTTTGATTTTATATAATCCCATTTATGTATTCTTAGTGTTATCTCTTGTGCTTTGGGTGTTTTATTGAGAAAGTCCTTGATTACGCCTATGTCTTCAAGGGTTATGCTTACTTTTTTCCCCAACATTTTCAGCATTCCCATTTTAATGTCAAGCCTTTGATGTATTTTGAGTTGATTTTGGCACATGGTCAAAGTTGTAGGTCTAGTTTCATTCTTCTGCATGTTATGAACCGGTTTTCCTAGCACCGTTTGTTAAAGAGGCTATCTTTACCCCAATGTGTATTTTTGGCCCCTTTGTAGAAGATTGGATGGCTGAAGGTACATGGGGATGTTTCTGCATCCTCAAAACTATTCCATTGGCCCCACCTATCTGTTTTTGTTCCAGAACCATGTCATTCTTAATCACTGTTGCTGTGTAATATAATTTGATATCTAATATTGTGATGCTTCCTGCTTTTGTTTTGTTGCTTAGGATTGTTTTGGCTATTCTGGGTCTCTTCTGGTTACACATAAATTTTCAGATCATTTTTTCTAGTTCTGTGAAAAATGTTGGTATCTTGATTGGGATTGCATTCAATCTGTGAATCAATTTAGGTAGTATGGTCATTTTGTCAGTGTTGGTTCTGCCTATCCAGAAACAGGGATGTCTTTCCATTTTCTAAAATTCTCTTCAATTTCTTCTTTCAGAATACTGTAGTTTTCAGTATAGTGGTCCTTCACCTGCTTTGTTAGGTTTGTTCCTGGGTACTTAATTTTTTTTGAGTTGACTGTGAACGGGACTTTTTTTTCTGACCTCTTTGTGTTTTCATTGTTGATGTAGGAATGCTACTGATTTTTATGTATTGACTTTATATACTACAACTTGGCTGGGTTTGATTATTAGGTCTAAGAGTCTTCAAGTAGAGTTTCTGGGTCCTCTGTGTAAAGGATCATGCCATCTTCAAATAAGGGTAGTTTGGCTTTTTCCTTTCCTATGTGTATTTGCTTTATTCTAGTCTGTTGCCTGATTGCTCCTGTTAAGGTTTCAAGGTTTAAATAGAAGTGGTGAGAGTGGGCACCCTTGTCTTGTTCCTGGTTTGAGGGAAATGCTTTGAGTTTTTCCCCATTTAGGATGATGTTGGCTGCAGGATTATCATAAATTACTTTTATCTGCTTGAGGTATGCTCCTTCTATACCTAGTTTCATCAGAGTTGGCTATGCCTAATTTTATTTTTTTATTTTATTTATTTTTTGATACAGAGTACTGCTATATAGTCCAGACTGTTCATGAACACAATATGGAGCCCATGCTGTCCTTAAACTCACAGCAGTCATCCTGCCTCAGCCTTCTGAGTGCTGAGATTACAGGCTTCGGCCACCACACTTGGTTTGTGTGGTGCTGGGGAATTAAACTCTCAGGGCCTTACACTTGCTAGGCAAGATCTCTAACTGCTGTGCTATTCCTCCAGTCCCACCTATTTACTTAATTATTTATTTATTTATTATTATTTATTGAGACAGGGTCTCACTCTGTATAGCCCAGGCTGGTCCTGAACTCATTGTGTAGCCCTAGGCTGATCTTGAACACATGACAGTCCTCCTGCGTCAGCCTTCCATGTGTACCACCATACCCACCTATTTTGTTTTTATTTTTATATTTAATTTTTTGAGACAAGGTCTCTATGTATAGCTCAATCTGCCCTGGAACTTGCCATCCTTATGCCTCAGCATCCTAAGTGTTGGGATTATAGGCATGCACTGTTATACCTAGCACAATATGCCTGTTTTTATAATGATGTAGGTTGTGCTTTTTCTTAGATATAAACATTTTTACCCTGGACTGATGTATTTTCCATAGTAAACTTCAATCCTTGGTTATTGGAGATTGTGATTCCGATTTGCTTTCTGATCGTGTTCAGTTTTACAATATCAGCCAATGTTCATATTTCTTTTTCTAGTCACTGTCTCATAAAAAGAAAAAACAGAAAGAGAGAGACCCCCTTAATAACCTCATCTGAACCTAATTATAAATAATCTAAAACTAATTCTTTCCCAGATGTATCATCTCCAAATACCATTATGTTGGGGGATATAGTTTCAACATAAATTTAGGGAGGGCAGAGTTCTGTCTGTGGTAGTGAGTTATGCAGATCTTCTAAATGTTGACATAGTCTATTGTATAATGTAAAAGAAAATCACTTTTGTTAATATTACTACTGATCTATTCAGACAAGTCTTTTCTAATTTTCACTTGAAAGCTCAAATTTTATCATTGGCAACAAATACTGACAGTTGTTTTCCTTGAAGTGACAGTCTCACATTGTTCATTTTTGAAAAAATGTCTGCCAAACATCCAAGTCTGAATAATTATACTTTGTCTGCCAGTTGTTCTTTCAAGTAAAAATGGTGTTTTATGAAAAAAAATCCAGCTAGTTCAGCTTGCAACTCAATTGCAAAAGTGCTTTAGTGTTTTTCCTTGAGACAGTTCGTTTACTTTGATATGTACCAGAAATATGTTATGTGTAGGTCTTTTTTTATTATACAGAATATTAAAAAGATGTGTGAAAGATCGAGATTTAATAAAAGTAATAGTTTCTGTACGTTCAATGACACATTCCTTAACTGAAATTAGCTTTTGTGGGGAGGGTGGGGAGGCAGGGAAAATGCATGCTATTTCAGTTTGGTTTCACTGTTTAATTCAATACAAATTGATTTATTTGTATTTCATATGGTGATGCTTCCAGGCTTATTTCTTACTGGAGGAGTAAGTGCTTAGGTCAAACCTTTATTTAAAAATACCGTTTAGAAAGCCATTGTGAATGCAGTTGGTTTTTCTTTGTCTTGGTAGGAAAAAAATAAAATGGAATTGAGTAAGTTCACAGCTTTGAATGTTAGAAAATCATTGGGTTTGGTATTCATTCTTTTATACTTGGTAGTGAAGGAAAAGTGTGAAGTAAGGCTTATTAGCACTGTGTAGAGCTGTGCATAAAATTCACTCTTTAGGTGTATTCGGTCTCCCTATCCTTATCCTGGACCATTTCACTCGAAAAAGATACAGATGAATCTGCAGCCATCTAATCTTGTTGCGTGATGCCTGGTTTTCGCTGTGTTACAGTGCTGCTGAGCATTATCTTGCCCTGTTGTCTCGCACCCTCATGTGGTCTGGAACATTAGTTCTGGGGGTGAAGAATTAGCTTTCATTGCACAGTCTCTGTTAACTTATTTAGGTCCCACAGTTTTCTTGGAAGGTGATTGTAATCATGCTGTTTGACATCTTTGACTCAGAGATGTTGAGTCTGTGCAGTCCTGTCAACTAGTAAGTGAACAGGATGGGATTTATGCCTAGATTCATGCCCTCAAAGCCTATGAGTGCCCTTCCCTTTGCTGCCTTCCGGGAGTGTCTCATTGGTTATATGTGTATTCCTGATAGTTGAAACCCACCAACCCTTTAGTATGTTTTTGCTGGTAATTAAGTCAATGCCAAATGAGTGAACCAGATTTTACAGAGAAGGAGGTGATCTACCTACCCTTAGCCGCTGTGTATGTTGGTGGTACTAAATGTAGTAGTACAGTTGTCATGTGCACTAGGATCTGGTCACCATTTATTGTGGTGGAGAAGTTTAACTTTCTTCATGTAAACTCTGAAAACCTATTTAAATGATTTGGATATGTATGTAGGTATCTTAAGTGGTCTGATGGAATGAGTTTCCTTTGATTATTAATGTTCTCTTTGGGAATACCTAACATATCTGCTTTTGCTTTGGCTTACCCCCTTATTTAGATTAGACCTTGGCCACTTCACTTTTCCTTGTTTTACTTCGTTATCTTTAAAAAGTGAAGGGCAGTAATAGTAGTACATGATTCCTAGGAGTTGTGAGGGTTGGATATGATAATTCATGTAAAGAATCATTGGTTGGCATATATTAATTTCTCAGTAAATGGTGGCCATTATTCAAGCTAACCTTTTGAATAGAAATACCAGATTTATTGTGACCCTCACATGTGAAGAAGGAATAATGATTTGACTTTCTGTGCATTTTCGCTAGAAAAATAAGGCTTTGAACTTAGTGTTTGTGATTTGTCTTCTGGTTGTAGCTTACTTGGTATACTTGGCAAAAAAATTCAAATTTCTTTTTTTTTTTTTGGTGAGGGAGGTGAGATCACACTGTGTTGCTCCGAATGGACACAAACTGCATACATAATAGACATCTAGATATTTAGAAAGAACTTGATTTGTGGCTTATCTTGCAGAAGCTGGAGCATTTATGGACTCAATGTAGTATTCTTTTAAGGTTATTCTTTATTAGCTCTTGGTCAATTTAACTTCTAGATGACATAAAATAGATACTATAATAGCAGATTTTGTTAGTATTCTGCTTGTGATTTGATTTTTAAAAAATCTACCTGCCTGAATGATGGGTGACAGATTTTTAGTTATTGGGGGCTGGGGGTAAGGCTCAGTAGTTAAGGTACTTGTTTAGCTTGTGTGATGCTCTCAGTTTGATCTCTAGTGTCACACACACGTGCACACTCATACACACATACACACAGAGGTTTTTATTAAGCCCTAGGCAGTTTCTGACAATTGATTTAAATTGTAATTCTCAAAAGGATTTTGTTGACTACAGTCTTAGTAACCAAAAAAAAAAAAAAAAAAAAAAATCACCCATGCATGCATTCATTCATTTAATCTACTTGGGTGTCAAGTAGAGTGTTAAGTTGGTTCTAACGGTAGACACACATGAGTAAGATGTGGTTACTGCCTTCATGGGCTTTCAGGTGCAAGTGAGATAAGGTGTAAACAAATGCATCACAGTTCTGTATGTTGTGGGTGCAATAAAATAAGTGGCAGAAAGGTGGTGTTAGGACCTTTTAAAGGGAAGAATTCTTAGAGGAGGATAAAAGTGAATTTATTTCTGAGAGATGATTTTAGGTTTTATGTATGAATTATTCTGGACTGGATTTGAACCCTGGGTTAGCCACTAATACTTGTCTAATCTGGCTAAATTGTTTAAGTGCTCAGAATATTAGTTATTTCCCTATAAAGTGAGGATAATCAAGCATCTGTGTATCTATTATGCCTTTGAAAATTGTGAGGACTTGATAACACAAAAGCTTCTTAAATGTGCATGCAAATATTACATTCCCAGTTTTGTTTTTTATTTACTCATTGACAATAGTGTTTTGAAAAATTGGAGCATCAGTTTTCTTAATCACATAGACATAAGTGAGGAAAAGATAGAGTATATTTATGTGTGCTAACATGTAAGCCTCATGAGTTAGGGCAATTTTTTTCTTTGTTTTGGAAATAGGATCTCACCATGTATTCGAGGTGCCTTAAACTCATTATGTAGCCCAGAGTGGCCTTGAACTCTGTAATCTTCCTGCCTCGGACTGGGCTTATAGGTATATCCTACAATACCTGGTATAAGGCAAAGATTTTTAAGCCCAGAATTCACAAAACTTTTATTCTGTGCTGTTATGGAAGATAACTGCCTAACGTGCCTAATGAATTGTCTCTGAAAAAATTTTTTCTTCTTTTCTTTTTTTCTTTTTGGTAGTGGGGAGTGAATCGATGACATGTGCACTGAGCTATATCCTTATCCCCTCCACCATTTTTTTTTAAGGACAGCATGAAGGTTGCCTAGGTTGGATTTGAACTGGTTATCCTTTTGTCTCTGTCTCTTAGTGTGCTGGGATTACAGGCGTGTACTACCATACCTGTCTCGAGTGTGTTTCTGAGTGGTTTTGATTTTTGATACTAGAACATGATATGGAAATAGTTCCATTTCTTCTTAGAAAACTTACACATGTAGGGGTGGAAGAATGGCTCAGCAGTTAAAGCACTAGCAAATGCTAAGTCAATCAATAAGTTTCCAAGTTCGATTCCCCAGTACCACATAAGCCAGGCGTGGTGGTGCACACCTTTAATCCCAGCACTCGGGCGGCTGAGACAGGAGGATTGTTGTGAGTCAAAACTTATACATGTACCCAAGTGATATATAGCTTATGTTTCTACTAGCACCAAAGATTAACATTTCAGAATTTTATTTTCCCTAACAATGAACCAAAAATAATAGTTTTAGGAATTACAGATAAATTAGATGAAATACATGCTGTTAGCTTTAATCAGTTAAAAATTTTGTTTTTGCATTTTTCATTATTTTATTTTTGCTATTTTGGAGATTGAGCCTGGGGTTTTATGCAGGTGAGGTGGGCGCTAACCCTTTTTATTTTTTATTTTGAGAGGAGATCTCACTATATTGCCCAGTCTGGACTTGAATATGCAATACTTCTGTTTCAGCCTCCCAAGTAGTGGGGATTTGAGGTATGTGCCACTGCATTCATTTAATTTAAGTAATACTAAACTTTTTTTTTTTTAATTTTGAGGAAAGCTCTTGCTAAGTCTGTAAATTGCCCATACTGGGTTTGACTCACAGTCCTCTTCTCAGCCTCCCCAAGTGCTGGGATTACAAACCTGCAGCGCTGCATCCAGCGTAAGATTTCTTTAAAGAAGCTAGCTTTAAAGAATAGGTGGACACCCTATCATTTATACTATATTGAAACTGTTGGAATTCTATCTCCTTTCAAGTTTATTCTTTAGAATAATTTTGCAAGCTAAGTTTAAATTTCATCTCTGGTATTTGCTTACCCTGTTACCTTCAAAGTTACTGTATTTTTTTATAATTTATTTTCTTATCTTTTAGATGAAGATATAGTGTTTATACATTATATATTTGTTGATCAGATTAAATGAGATAAATTACTTAGCTCATTGCCTGCCACATTATAGGATTTCTGTAAATGGTAGTATTTTGAACTATTCACGTACTCCAACAATTCAGATACTGAAATCCTTTTCCCCACTGTGATGGTGTTTGGAAATGGGGCCTTTGGGAAGTAATTAGATCATAAGGTGGAGTTCTTGTGATGAGATTAGTACCCATGGAAGACGTTAGGGTGCTTGCTCTCTTCTGTTTTTCTACCATGTAAGGATATAGTAAAATGAGGATCATCTGCAAACCAGGAAGTAAGCCATCACCAGATACTGAGTCTCTTGACACCTCCAGGGTGGTATTCCTTTTCTCCAGATCTGTGAGAAATATTTGTGGCATTCAGTTAAGATAGCAGTCCACACTAAGACAGGTAGCATTGCTGTTGTAAGTTTAATTTTATAAATGAGGAATTAGGTACAGAGTTAGGCACCTGATTAAATTCACTAATAGGATTAAATATGGGATTGAGTTCAGGTCTGTGTGATGCAGAGGTCTTAACCATTTATCCATTTTTTGTTTCCTCAGTACCTTGGTCCTGAGGATTCAACACAGAATATTTTTTCTGAGCTACATCCCCACCTCCTTTTATAGGTTGAGACAGTCTTGCTAAATCACTAAGTTGCCCAGGCTGGCCTTGAACTTGCTATCTTCCTGCCTCAGCCTCCCAAAGTGCTGGTATTATAGGCCTGTACCATTGGTCTGGCTTCTGTGTCCTTTTTACTGGTGTACTTTTTATTTTTATTTGAGACAGGGCTTGGCTTTTTATTTGAGACAGGGTTTCACTCTGTAGCCCATGCTGGTCCTGAACTCACTGTGGAGCTCAGGCTGGCCTTGGACTCATGGCAATCCTCCTGCCTCAGCCTCCCAAGTGCACTTTTTATAATTAGCATTTTATTTGTGTAAAAACATATTCTGACATGCAGTGGTGTGTTTGGTAATAATTTCTTATTCTTAGATAATTAAAACTTTCAGGGACATTTTATTAATAGTTTATATAAATTTGAAACTAATTGGCCTGGCTTCTGTGTGATCAGACACAGATAGTCAGTGGTTAGTAAAAGAGAGTGCTTGTGTGTGTGTGTGTGTGTGTGCGTGTGTGTGTGTGTGTAAAATCTCTCCTAAACAGCTCTATTGAGGTGAAATTGACATATAGTAAAGGACATGTATTTAATCTAGGGTTTGCTAAGTTTTGACATATGAATATACCCGTGAAATCATCACCAGAATTCAGGTGGTAAACATATCCATTACTTCCCAATGGCTTCATGGTGCCCCTTTTGAAATTACTCCCTTCTGTTCTCTGCCTCTCCCCTTTCCCAGCAGCCACCATTGTGCTTTCTGCTACCATGGACTAAAGAATATTTTGTACTGCATCTCATCAGCCTTGGCTTACTTACCTACAAAATAAGGATTTTAACCTGAAGGACCATGAGGATAATTAGGAACAATATATATAAAGAATCTAGATGAATACCCAGCACATATGTAGGTCCTCAAATTCTAGAAGCCAGTATATTACCAGCCATACTTTCATTTGGTGGTTGGAGTGCATTTAGTTCAGAGCTCCAAGATGCTTGTCTGTCACCTACAGCTCCTGTTTTCTTCACTGAATGGGCTACCAGTGTTTTTAAAATAGGAAAATTTAGATTTAGGCAGCTTGAGGCCCTAAGGGGCATTCTGGTAGCTTCTACCCATGCCCGGTTTTCCATATGTTATTAATTATGAACAGATGTTCTTCATAAATAAGAAAAGAATGCCAAGCAGATTTTTAAGTCCTTTATGCTGTGTTTAAGTCTGGCATTATAATAAAGTTGCATAAACAATATGATCTTACAGGGTTTCAGTTTTCATTTTGCCTTGAGGAAATCAGAAAAGCTTTCTGAGCCTCAGTTTTCTCACACGTGAGGTATGATTATCGCTTCCTAAGTTTATTGAGAGAATAAAGAGAATTTTGAAAGTGAATTTTATAATGATATCATAGTTAATCTGTGTTATTCCATGACTACTTCATAGTGTTAGACTATTATAATAAAGATACAAGTAGAATTTAGATTTGCTATCTTAGAGTTATATTTTGAAAGTATTTTTATTACGTTCTATGGAGAGGTAGAACAAAAAGGCAAAAACCAGAGGTTAAGAGTACTTAAGACTTTAAAAACAGACAACCTTTAATTCAGATCTTAGTTTAAGATCTCTGTGACTTTGGGCAAGTTATTTAATTTCATTGAACCTTAAATTCTCACCTGTCAGTAGGAGTGTCTTTTGTACTGCAGAGGGTCCGTGTGAAAATTAGAAATACTGTGTGTACAGTAGTTAGCATATAGCAGATGCCCCGTGATGCTAGTTTCATTCTTTCCCCTTCCAAAATTGGTAGACTTGTGAAGTCATTGATGTTTTACTGAAGGGATTGCTTTTGTCTTCCTTATTCCATGGTGTAGTTCAGTGCAGAGTAGCTGTTAGGTATTATGTTTTCCGTTTCTCTTTAAGGCTGAAAATACAGCTTGAGGTTTATAATACTCGCAGTTATTGTAAAGATTTTTTTTTTATAGCAGAAGGAGCCTATGCCTTTTAAAAAAAAACTTTTTTGCTATATTTCATTGCTCTAGCTGGAGGTATGTTATGTTGTTTGGAGTCAAGGAAACCAGGAGCCATTTCTTGTCTCCTGTGTTTATTTGGGTTGGAGGATTGTCTCAAAAGGTTTCTTAATGAATGAAATGGATTTGTTGAGTTCAGGATTATTCCTCCTGTGTGAGTCCAGGAAGGATCTGTTGGGGAAGAAACCAAAAAGAAAAAAGTAGGGAAACATGGTGAGTTCTGCTTGTGAAGTTGTCAGGATCTTTTAGTTTGGGTGCAGGTGGAGAACAGTTGATTCTCCGTTTCCCCCTTTCCCTCTAGACTTGTGTACTTCGACACAAAGGGAGCTTTAAGATGGAGGTCTGCATTGTAATTTCCTAGAAATTACTGCTTCTGGTAACTGCTCATTCAGTTTGCACCTCTTTGCTGCCGTGGATGAAACAATGGGGACAATAAAGCTATTTATCTGATAGCTGTAGCCTCAATGGGATGTTTGTTTTAATAATGGTATAATTTGCAGGGTTCATAAATTGTAATTTTATTCTCATGGAAATAACCGCCCAGTGGTATTTGGATTCTCAGGTCTCCTGTTGTGGCTAATTTCACTAACATTCCAGCTGACAATTCTCTTTATTCCAGACTTCCTTTTAGATTGTTCAGGCTGGTTGGGTAATTAGCCCAGAGCAGAGCCTATTTTCTGTAGTTTGGAGCTGGCAGGTGGTTACTAGGTAACTAGAGGATCTTCTGAAGGGGAAAGAAACTCTGTTTAGGGATTCAAGGCTAATGCCTAGGTTCATTTTGATTTTTGGGGGGGATTTAAAAAAAATCTATACAAAGCCAAAATAGCTGCTGAAATTAAAAAAAAATAACTAATCTAAATAGTTATTTGTCATGGTACCAAGCAACTCATTGTATTTGGAGCTTTATATTTGGGTTGTAAATTTTTATCTGCGTGTTTTGGCTGGGAAAATCCACAGAGGACAATGGGTGATCATAGCTCCTTTGTGTTAAACCTTGCCCAAGGTATTTTATGTATATTATCTCTAAATCTTAATGAGAAACCTCAGAGGTCGATACTCTATTTTAGCTATGCAAAAATTCAAATTCAGAGAAGCCAGGCAACTGAATTAAAATGAACTCTAGTTAATTAGTGGAAGGCTGTTGACCAGATTCAGGCTCACACTAGAAGCCAGTTGTGGTGCAGCATGCTTGTAATCGCAGAACTCTGGAGGCTGAGGCAGGAGGATTGCCAAATTAGGGCCCAGCCTGGGCTATTTAGCAACTTAAAGAGACCTTGTCTCAAAAATTTTGATTGAAGTTCCAAGTAATAGTTTCTTGACACAACTGCCTGAGACTTGAAATAGGGATAAGGGTAGCTGACTTTCCAATCAATTGTGAAGGTCAAGTGAGATAATGGATGTGAAAATAACTTTTAAATTAAAGAATGCTAGGAAAGGTCATAATTCTTATGTGATTTATAATTAGGTCACACGATTAGGTCAAATGGGTTCAGTGAGAATTTACTACTGAACATTTTAAGAGGAAAACTTAAACTTTCTCTCTCTCTTTCTCTCTCTCTCTCTCTCTCTCTCTCTCTCTTTGACTGAGTGTCACTCTCACTTTGTATTCCAGGCTGGCTTCAAACTCACAGCAATCCTCCTGAGTCAGCTTCCCAAGTGCTGGGATTACAGGCTTGTGCCACCACATTCAGCTAATTTTTTATGTGGTACTGGGTGTTAGAAACGGCTTGTAGGAATTTACCTGTCCAAACAAAGGAGGAACATGGGAGGCACGGATGGCAGAGTATGAGGCTTTAATTTCGTTTTTGTAAAAGGGGTGACCTTCCCACATGCAAGTGGAGAGAGGCACACCAAAAACATGGTGGATACTGACTTAAATCCCTACGTCGCAGGTCCCTTCCCCTGCCTTTTCCTATTGGCAGGATGCACAACCTTCCTGATAAGGTCTAAGGTATTGGCTCAGGGCCAAGTTCATCACAACATCATTACCTTTATCCCTCCTTTCCCTTTCCACCTTTGGTCACCTGGCCAGGTAAAGTGCAAAAATGTAAAGATCCACCACCTTGAGCAATGTGCCACTGCTACCACTGGGTGATGCTCACATGGGGAATTGAACCCATGGCTTTGCACATACTAGGCAAGAACTTTAACTGCTGAGCTCTGCCCCAGCCATGAAAATTAAAAATTTCACTTGAACTAAATAAAGGAAACATTTTGATGCGCTCTCTCTCTCTCTCTCTCTCTCTCTCTCTCTCTCTCTCTCTCTCTTTCTCTCTCTCTGTATGTGAACATGCAGTGCCATGGATTGGACCCTAAGGGTGTTCTACTGCTGAGCTCCTTCCCTAGCCCTGTATTTACTTTTTTTCCCTTTTAATCTTGGAACAGGGTCTTGCCAGATTCCTAAGCCTGGGTTCAAACTGCAGTACTTCTGCCTCAGTTTCACAGAGTGCTGGGATTACAGGCAAGTGCTATCATGCCCTGCTTATTTTGATAAATTTTGTTAGTCCAGAGGGACCACTGAAGAGAAAAGTTCAGAGTGGGGTTCTGGGTAGAGAAAGCATTCCATGACTGTAATTGTACAGAGGAAATGATGATAGACTGGCAGTGGGATACAAAGTGAGGCCGACCAAGGCGATTTAGAGGAGAACTTAGATGGCCTCATCTTGATTAATAGAAGAAGAAAGAGGGAGACTTCTTGTTTAGAAAAACTCTGGACACTGGGCATCCTGTGGAAGATTGGTTAAAGAAGATTGGAATGGAGGTAGTAACTGTAGCTTTCCTGAGGACATGCAAATTGAAATCCCTGTTTTACGTCTTTTAGGAGTATGAATAGAAGTTAAGATAAATTTTGTTTTGTTCCCATCTCTCCCTCAACATTCATTTAAGTGTGTCTGTTTTGAGGGGAAAGTTCCAAGTGAGGCTTATGACTATTGAACATGAATGCAGTGGTGGCTCTCAGGTTAGCACATTGGCACAACTTTGTTTAGAGATACAGGTGGCTTGCATAGTGAGTAGGGAATCTGCTTCCATGGACTAGAAAGCTTAATTTTATGTGCAGGGTATCTCTTCTCTGAAAATTGATGCTGTTTACAGTGTTTCAATAATGAGGATCATATATTTTCCTCTGTGGAACATCAACCCAAATTTTCATGGTGTTTAATTATTCATGTGTATGAATGCTTCAGTATATTGGTTAAGGATTTTTCCATATGAAGAAAGATTTCTGATTCTGGATTTTGGTAGTACATTAGTTTTATTCTCCCTTCTCCTACTCCCACCAGGACATGTTTTTTTGGGGGGGAGGATTGTTTTTGAGGCAGGGTCTTGCTGTGTAGTCTGTGCTGGCCTTGAACTTCAAAGTGGCTTTGAATTTGCGGCAGTTCCCCTACCTCAGTCTCCTGAGTGCAGGCATTATAGGCATATGCCACCACATCTGGCTCGTTTTTTTCTCTATTAAAGTGAGTACATTATGTTGACTGAATTATTACCTTTTCTGTTGAATACTAGGGTAGAACAGTTGATGTTCAAGACAATTGCAAAGTGTGCATTTCGTATGATTGCAAGAAAAAGTCTAGATTTCCTCTACCTCCTTTGTCTGCTGATGTTAAGATGGTGCAGTGATTAAATAAGGAGATGATTTTCCATAGGCCCCATTCAGAATGTCTCTGAGTTACTTTATCATATCAAATTCATATGTGATAGTGTCAACTGGTATTAGCATAATTCTTTCTTTGTATTTTATTTATTTATTTTTCTTTTTTTTTTGAGACATGGTCTTGCTTTCTAGCCTAGGCTGGTCCTGAACTCACTATGAAGCCTAGACTACCCTTGGACTTGACAATCCTCCTGCCTCAGCTTCTCCAAGTGCTGGGATTACAGGCATGTGCCACTACATCCAGCTGTATGTGGTGCTGGGGAATCGAACCAAGGGCCTTTAAGCTTGCTAGGCAAGTGCTTTTAACTGCCGTGCCATCCTCTAGCCCCTGGTGTTTTCTTTTTACTAATCTTTTTCTTATTTTAAATGGTCAGTTCTTAGAATGGGACCGTCTTTCCCCCTCTTTTTCTTGTTAACTGTACTTAGTAGATAGATAATATGGTGCTAGCTAACTAACACTGTGCTGTATGTCAGGTATTATGCCAAGTACAGTATTTGTTTTAATTCTCTTTGTCCCATTTTATAGAAGAGAATACTGAGTCTTAAAAATAGGAACTAAATTGCTCAGTCTCACAGCTAGTAAAGTGATGTGGCTGAGATTAGGAGCCCATCAAGCTGACCTCAGCCTACATACTTAAATCCTTACACTACCCTTACTCAGAAATAGCTTTATGCATGTATATGACATACATTATTTACCATATTTGAGCCTTAAAACTCTGTGAAACAGAAGTTTTGCATTTGTATTCATTCTGTAGGTGAGAAAAAGTGAAAAAAGTTTTACAAGAGCATATACATTTGCTGAGCAGCTGAATGGGGACCCCAAATCTCAGGTCTCCTGGCTCCAAATCCCTTGTTCTTTCTCCTCTCCCATAATTTTAGTTGTTGATTACAGCTTTAATTTACTTTCTTAAGAAGGCATAATGATGTTTTATCACATGGAAAGTAGGTTCTTTTTGTTTAGGCTAACTGAAGATAAGAGTGAGCTTAAAAAAAATTTCCTAGTTGCCTCTCCTTTTCAAATCTAAGGAACAAAATTCCCTGGTAGTTGGACTGTGAGAACTATTTCAGTGTAGATAGGGCAGCTCTGTGTGTGTGTGTATATGTGTGTGTGTACAAGCAACTGTGTATGTGATATCTCTGTTTTCCTCATAGCTGATAGAGAGTGTTTTCCGTAACTATTGCTGAAAGAATGACTGACAGAAAGAGTCGAAATCCTGGTTGAAAAAGTCAATGCCGGGTCTGGTATTATTAGGGAGTGATGATACTAAAATTGCTAGTTTACTTTGATATTCTATGCTTTTTCTTATTGCTTTATTCTTGGTCATTATTTGATTATGTTTGGGAATTACAGTAACTCCAGTTATAGTGGTATTTACTATAGCAACTATATGTAATATCAGAAAAGAATGATGTTTACACATTTGTAATACTTCCAGAAGCAATTTTTTTAGTCTGGGTGAATCTAATTGTGTAGGACTTTTTGGATTGCCTTGTCAGATATGTTTTGTATTTCAATAAAGGAGATATGACAGTGGCAAATTAGTTTTCCTTTATTTTACTTAACTTCATTCTAAGTAAAGCAATGAAGTGACTGTATTCTGTGAATTATCTTTTTTACACTGAATTATTAGTATTTAAATAACAAGAATATTTTAATACTATTAGAAAATTTATACATTTTTGAATTTCAATAGAGATGAAAGATACTATTTGCTCTGCCTCTCTCATAAGACAGATAAGGAACAGAAACCCAGGATAGTCAGTTGACTTGTTCAAGGTCATACAGTTGAAAGTGGAGAACCTGAAACTAGAACCTAAGTTTCTTTGTATTTTCCACAGCAATTCTTTTTCCTTTCAAAATTATTTGCTTGCTTTGGCAGTCCCGAAGCCAGATAATGCCCTAATGGTGATGTCATATAATCAAAGTCACAGGCTGAGGTGTGGTGGCTTATCTGTTTTGTAAATACATATCATATCCTTTTTATTAAAAAAAGGAAATTGTGTGACTTTTGATAAGAATATCTCAATAGAAACAGAGGGACTAGTTGCATCAAGAATCTTTTTCCTCCTCCTTGAGAAGAAGCCAGTTTTGGTTTATTTAACATCTTGGCATTCTCAGATCACAATACAGTCATATTGTAGCCTAGCAACTTAGTTTTCTAGGTGCTGCTCTACCTTGTAATTCAAATTATTTGAGAATTCCTGATCACCCTCCCCCTTTTGACATGGTGCTATGTAAATTACCTCTTACCTAAGAGTCTCATAATGGACCACATTGTTTCAGATTGTAGATTTGATTGTCAGTAATCCATTAATCTATGTAATACTGGATCTTTTTTTTTTTTGAGACAGGGTTTCACTCTGTAGTCCAGGCTGATCGTGAACTCACCATGTAGCCCAGGCTGACCTTAGGTTTATAGCAGTCCCACCTCAGCCTCCCGTGCACTGGGATTATAGGCATGGTGCACCATGCTCAGCTTGTGTGATGCTGAGGAATCAAACTCAGGGTCTTGAACTTCCTAGGCAAGCACTCTATTTGTTGTGCTCTTCCTCTAGCCATCCAACACTAAATTTGGATTATGATCTTCTAGGAGCTATTTTCCTATGGTAGTCAAGGGTAGACCCATCTGAAAAGGACTGTTTTAACCATTGGATGCTTTTGTAATATATCATGACCCTGTACCGTGTTTAGAGTTCACATAAAGTTTCAGTGACAGTGGAAGAATTCGTCTCTTTGAAAGATCAAATTATGACCTCAGTATAGTCAAACTTGTAGGAAAATTATTTTTACCTTTAGATTTAGGGCAGTGGTCCCCAACCTTTTTACACTAGGGACTGTTGAGTTGAAGACCATTTTCCCAAGGACTGACGGAGGGGTGTACTTATGTGGTATGTTGTTGGAGGATAACTTTGAAATAGTGAGCAGCCAAAGGGGGGTGAGCAGAAAGCTAAGCTGTCTCTCCAGAAGCCAGGTATGTCCATGGCTGGGAGTTGGGGACCCCTGGTTTAGGGGATGTGCCTCATTTGGATTTTTAAAAAAATTACTAAAAACCTTTATTACGGTAAAAATCATCCATCCCCCTCAAATATGTCCTTCTTGCTTCAGACACACTTAACTCATCATTCTTGCCACTTTCTGAAGCAGTTATGGAGTCCTATTGTGGGAATGTCTTTATATATTTTTATTTATTGTTTAATTAGCAAATATTTGTGATACATAATAATAACAATCAGCTTGAGAAATTGGTATATTACATATTACATCTTGACCATTTTTACTTCCTTTCCCCCTTCCTGCCAGTTCATCCTTCCCATGCAATTGCTGCAACAACTATTGTCTGTAATTTGCAGAATAAATAAATGTTGGGTGTTGGCTTTAATTTTCATTGATTTTATCAAGGAACAGAAGATACTTACTTTACTTTTTTATTGTTATTTAGACAGGGTCTTGCTCTGTAGTCCAGACTGGTCCTGAACTCACTCTGTAGCCCTAATCTGGTTTTGAACTCACAATGATCCACCTGCTTCATTCTCCCAAGTGCTGGGATTACAGGTGTGCACCATTATGTCTGATTGATTTTTTTGAGACAGAAACTTGCTTTGTAGTCTAGGCTGGTCCTGGATTCATTATGCCTCCCAGGCTGGCCTTGAAATCATAGCAATCCTGCTTTCTCAGGCTTTTGAGGGCTGATATTACAGGCACATACCACCACGTGTAGTTTATGTGATGCAGGGAGTTGAACCCAGGGCCTTGTGCTTACTAGGCAAGTGCTCCCTTGCCTGACTAATTTTTATGTGGTGCTGGGGAGTGGACCGAGGGCCTTGTGCATGGAAGGTGAGTACTGTAACCATTGAGTTGTGCCTTCAGCCCTTAGAGAAAAGGCAGGCAAATTAGAAAAAAAAATAATGTATGCCCTTAAAGATAGTTTTATTCTTGAGGTTACTTATAAAGTACATGAAAATCAAAAATTGGTAACTTCACTTTACAGTGGGCATTATTTAGGAAGCATGCAATGTTTCAGTGACGAGTGTGAGTTTAGTCAGGCCATTATCATTTGTGATCACTGAAGTGCACTTTCTGTGCTTTTAAGCCATCTGTTTTGGTGTTAATCCTTTAAAACTCAATTGGTGGATGCTAATGTGATAAAAGGTAATAAAGCTTGAAATACTACAGTCAGTTGGTCTGGTTTACATTTCAACTAATTGCATGCAAACTTAAGTGTTTTTGGGAAAAAGGGAAAGGAGAATTAATGCTGTACTCAACTATTTTGTTCTTAGATTGAGCCCTGCACACCTGTCACTGCCTTGTGAAAGTTTTCCTCCATAATTAAGAGCTTATCTCTCATGTTATTAGTTAATTGGATCCCACAAGAGCTTGGCGAAACAGTGAAATCATTTTAATTGTATATCAGCTTTTAAAAATAATCACCATTGTTTAATGTGGTATTGCTTTTATAAGCTTTCCTTGGAAGCCGTTGTGATTGCTTCATATCTAAAAGAAAGTGTGGTTTTCATGTTTTGGGGCACTGAAACAATTCTGCTTTTCATAAAAGTGGAAGTCATACAGTTCTTTGAAACATCTCTCTTTAGAGAGTAAAGGAACATAATGACTAATGTTTGCCTTACACTAAACATTTTACCAAATGCTTCCCCTTAATTTAATACTTATAACATCCAAGAGAGATATTATAATTATGTTTTCTATTGTATAAGTGGGGAAATTGAGGGTCAGAAGAGTGACTTACTCAAGGTTACACACTTAGTAAGCCAGTGGGGACAGAGGGAAACTCCAAACACTATCTCCTTTCTGGTAAATCATCCGGCCTTCATGAGCATAAACAGCATGTGTGGAAATGTCATTTTAATGGGGAAACGATGTGATAGTCCTAATGAGATCAGCTTGAGTATCTCACGTACAGATTTGTGTTCATATGTGAGTAAGTTTTTTGTTTTGAGACTGAGTCTTACTCTATAGTTTAGGCTGGTCCTGAACTCACTGTGTAGACCAGGATGGCTTCTAACTCAATACAATCCTCTTGCCTCAGCCTCCCAGCACTGGGATTATAGGCACATGCCATCACACATGGCTGTTTTATGTGGTTCTGGGGAGATGCAAGTATGTTGGGCAAGCCCTCTTAACTACTGACCTATGCCATCAGCCCAAGTCTCTTGTCTGGTTAGCTATTCACTTAGAAAAGGACATTTGGACTGTGTTTACTTTTTGTTTTGCTATTACAAATAAAGCTGCAAAAACCCCAACAACAAATAAAGCTGCCATGAGGTTTCGTATATTGATTTTTGGTGTTTTTGTTTCTCTGAGATAAATACCCAATAATAGAATTGCTAAGTATGTGGTGAGTACATGGTTAGTTTTATAAGAAACTGTCAAACTATTTTCTAATATGGTTGTACCATTTTATATTCCTGCCAACAATATATGAGAAGATGCTGTTCTGTGTTCTTGCAAGTATTTAATGTTACCTATCATTATTTTATCTACTTAATGGGTATATAGTACATCTTTCAGTTTTTCTCTGATTTAGCTACTTTTTTTCCCCTTTAAGTATATGTCAGTTTCATAGCCTTCAGTAGGATAGGCTTTCTGATTGACTTTGTGCCTATTGCTATTAAGCTTTTTCTTTTTCTTTTAAAAAATGTACTTTATATCCTGAAGGCTTACAAAACTGCTGGATATTTTCCCCAGTGTTTAAGTTTCCGCATTTTTTTTTATGTCTTCTGGCCCCAACAATGGGTATCTGAATAATGTGAGATTTCTTGAAGTGAGACTTAATTGTGTGAACTTAGCTGTTTGGATTTAGTGCAATTTGGTGGTACTGAAGATATGGTATGAAATAGGAATCCAGCATTATTCTTTTGTATGTAGAGATATCCATTTGTCAGAACACTATTTCGTGAAGACTACTCTTGCCTTACTGATTGGCCTTGACATCTTCATGGAAAATCATCTGATGTATGAATTTGTTTCTGGACTCTATGTTCTGTTCTGTTGCTCTGTTTGTCTGTACTTACGCCAGTTCTGTACTGTTTTGATTATTGTAGCTTTCTAGCAAGTTTTAAAATTGGGAAGTATGAGTCTTCCAACTTTTTTTTTTTAGGTTATTTTGGCTATTTGTAACCCCTTGCAACTATGTATAACTTTGAAGATTGGCTCTTCCATTTCTTAAAACAAAAGAAAGAAAAAGAAAAAGAAGGAGCCTGTTGAGCCATTGGACTTCTGCTCTCTTGTGATTTCTGTAGACTGCTTTGGGTAATACTAATACCTTAACAATATTAAGTCTTTTGATTTCAAGAACATGAGATATCTTTGTATTAATAACTCAGTTTTAAGGTCTTTTCTTTCTCAGCTTCCCCTGTGTGTCATATTTTGAAGAAAGAGCCTTTATAACAATGTAGAGAATTCATTTTCTGGTGTCTTGACCAAATTTTCTGGACATCCATGAAGCATCAGACATCCTCCTTTTTAGTTAAAATTGTTTAATCATCTCAGTGATTTGTCATTCTCAGCATATAATGGAAGTACTTTACATTTTAGGAGCAAATGGAATTGAGCTGTAACTTCGGCTGTCTTGATAACTGTATAACAGTATGCACTATAAATGTGATGGTAAGTAAAAACAGGTACTGGTCTCCATACACTTATGTAGCTTACAATTTAGTGGAGAATACAGATGTTGGTAAACTAATCATGTACATCAAGCATACAATGTAAATTGTGACTGTGGTAGTGTTACAAATGATTTTTTCATGTCGCTTTAAGCAAATATCACAAGGGATCTGACCTAGTCTGGGAGTTCTGTGAAAGCTTCTCCAAGGAAATGATATTGGATATAGAGTCTGAGGGATGAGCTGGGGTTTTCTAGACAAAGGTCATAGTGAGGATAGTGAGTAGAATCTTCTAGATAAAGGAAACAACATATGTAAATAAATCCTTTGGGAGAAAAGAAATTTGTATATTTGAAGAAAAGAAACAAGAACAGCATGGATTCAGTGCTTAGAGCTGTAGTAGTGAGGAACAGGAGTATGATACATGATGAACTTTTTTTTTTTTTTTTTTTGAGACAGGGCCTTGCTCTGTAGTCCAGGGTGGTCTTGAACTCACTATGTAGCCCAAGCTGGCCTTGAACCCAGCCTTCCAAGTGCTGGGATTTCAGGCATGCATCTCTGCGCCCAGTTCATGTGGTGCAAGAGAATTGAACTTAGGGCCTTGAGGTTGCTAGGCAAGCGCTTTAACTGCTGCGTTATTCCTCTAGACCCCAGGTGTTTTTCTTTATACTAAGAAAATTGGAATCTCTGAAAAAGTTTTATGTAAGGGGAATGACATGATCTGAATTTGTAAAACAGCACTTTGCCATCTGTTGAAAGGATTACAATTGACCCCTATTATCCATTGTTTTACTTTCTGTGGTTTCAGTTACTCACAGTCAAAAAAAATTCTAGAAATAAAAAATCTATGTTTTAAATGGCTCATTCATTCAAAGTAGCATGATGAAATCTGGGTGTCATTGTCTTTATCCAGTGTATTCATGCTATATAAGCTGCCCACCATTTGTTAGCCATCATCTCTGAAAATCAAGACAGTGACTGACAACGAATGAGTGGTTAGCTTGCCCAGCCTGGATGTGTTGTACAGGAGGATGCTTTATATCACAGAGCTTATAATAAGATTCATTGAGAGAGAAAGATCATGTTTCACATGCCTTTTATTACAGTAGATTGTTACAGTTGTCCAATTTTATTACTAGTTTATCTCTTACTATGCTTAATTTATAAGTTAGACTTTATCATAGGCATGTATGTATAGAAGAAAACATAATGTATTCAGAGTTTGGCATTGGTGGTGGCTGTAGGCACCCACTGGGGCACTTTGGAGCATGTGCCCCACAGATAATCTGTGGAAGAGATCAGTCAGTGCAGGGACATTTTTGCCTTAGTTCATGGATGTGGTACCTGTAGAGACAAGATGGTATGTTGGGTGAGGAGGATGGTAGTTGGAGATAATGAGAACTGTTAAGAGATATCAGTGAATTGAATTTGTAGAACGCGAGTGTTGTATTATGTATAAGGGAAAGGTAAAGGAATTGATCATATTTCTAGTCTAGTTAGATTTGATGGCTCACTCCCGGAATCCCAGCTACTTGTAAGGCAGAAGAGCACAAGGCTAAGGTAGGAGGATCACAAATTTGAGCCCACCTGGGTAGCTTAGTAAGAACTTGTTTCAAAATAAATAAAAAAGCTTTAAAGGGTAGACAGGTGGCTCAGTGGTGCAGTGCTTGTCTAGCTCAACCTCTAGTTCCAGAAGGAGAGAGAAGAACAACTTTTTCTGGTGATGTTTTGGTATTTTCCTATCACTTATTTCCTTAGACTAAACTGGGCCAGTTTAGTCCAATGAAGATATTAATATTAATATCTACTTTTCAAACTTGTTGTAAGGAGTTAAGTGATTTAATGTGTGTAGAAGTGTCAGAATTGTACAGGTATTGGTTCTTTCACTTGTTAGTAGGTAACATTTAGCAGTTCTAAGTTAAGGAATTGGCTACAGAGTTGGAATGTTTTGAAAGATACATGTAGGAAAAAACCCTTTAGATTAGCCTTGAAGTCAGTATGGGTTAGAGTTGCCCAAATAGAAGTGGGGGAGCCATGGGGAAAATGGGTTAGAAGGAGAGTGGGGATGTCATCAATGATCTTGGGCTGGACTGGGGAAGGACTATTCATAAGTGAAACACTATTAAGCAGCAGTAGTAATAGTATAGGCACTTCCAGGGGAGTACTTGCTTTTCTGGAGGAAACATTTTGTAAGTCTGTGTGTCCTGACTTGTTAGATTTGGGATCTGAAAAGGCTGTTGTAAGCCACCTCTCTTTTCTGTGTCTGTGACTATGGGACTGCCTGAAAGGGTATTTGGTAAAGACTCAAGAGGAGGACAAGTCAAGGATTGCAGGTCTCAGTAGTAGCACAGAGGTACCTGGTTTCATAAGGAAGGTTGTCAGTTCTTATGAAATAACAACTTATCACTTCCTTAAGTGGTTTGCAATCAGATTCTAATTTTCTTTTTGATGGCATTTGGGATTGAACCAATCTAGAGCCTTGTACATGCTAGGCAAGCATTGTACCATTGAGCTATATTCCAGTCCTTTAATTTTTTTTTTTTTAATTTTGAGACAAAGTCTTGCTACATTGCCCAGCCTGAGCTCGAATTTATTTTATTATTTTTTGAGGCAGGGTCTTTCTCTGTAGGCAAGACTAGTCTGAAATTCACTATGTAGCTCAGGCTGGTCTTGAACTCATGGCAGTTCTCCTGCCTCAGCTCCTCGAGTGCAGAGATTATAGGTGTGTGCCACCACATGCTTGTGTGAAGCTGGGGAAACCAACTCAGGGCCTTGTGCTTCTTAGGCAAGCACTCTGACTGCTGTGCCTCCTCTTGCCCATTCCTTCTGAGTTGGGATCCAGGCATGTGTCATTCCAGCCAGCTCTAAATTCTGATTTCAACTTTATCATTTATATCTGCATCATCTTAGAGAAGTCAATCTGAAAACAGCATTGCAATGTTTATCTTTCAAGATTACTATTGGGGTTAGAAAGGATGTTTATAAAGCTCCAACCATAGTGTCCAGGTCCTCACACATAATGAATGTTAAAATGACTGTATTTTATTCTATTATATTGCTGTTGCTAGTAATAACTAGGTAAAGTTAGTGAAACTGTGCCTGTGTAAAGTATTTCTCAGATTAACCATTGTTTCCTTTTTACTCCTAGGCGGTTCTATGCTTAGTATTTGTTTCAGTTATATTTAGGTTAGTAAATTGGATATGGGTACAAATGGCAGTTGAAGGGACGGATGGATGAGACTTTGATGTTTGTCACAGTTTTAAAGTTCTTAAGTTTTGACATTAGTCTTCAACTTTATGGTCTTATGTTTTTACCCTTTTTTCCATTTCTTTTATTTTTCTCATTGTTTTTAAGTAAATTTATTTTCATGTTACATAATTAAACATTTTTAGTAAACATAGTATTGGCACAGGTACTAACAGGAATACTAGTAGAACAGAATGGAGGGTGCACAAACAGTCTCTAGCAGTCTCAGCCACCTGATCTTTGGAAAAGGAACCAAAAACATGCTGGAGAAAATGTGGCCTTTTTAACAAATGGTCCTAGGAAAACTGGTTGTCCACATCCAGAGAAATGAATCTAGACACATACCTTCACTTTTCACCCTGTACCAAGATCAAATCAAAATGGATCAAAGACCTAGATTAAAACAGAAACATGGAATCAGTTGGAAGATAAAAATAAGCAAAACTCTTGAAGACATAGGCATAAGCAAGGACTTCCTCAACAATACCTATTACACAAGAAATAATACCAAAAGTTAACAAATAGAATTTTCAAATTAAAAAGCTTATGCTCAACAAAGGAAATAATCATCAGAGTGAAGAGAGAACTGACAGAATGGGAAAAAATTTTTGCCAGCTACTCTTTGGACAAAGGGCTAATATCTGGAATATACAAAGAACTGAAAAAAAATTAGACTCCTCCAAATAGGATCCAGTACAAAAAAAAAAAAGGGAGCAATTGAAATGAATAGACACTTCTCAGAAGGATAAGTATTAAATGACTAGAAAGTACGTGAAAAAATTTTCAGCATCTTCAATCTATCAGAGAAATGCAAATCAGAACAGTACTGAAGTATTTCGTCTAATTCTATTAAGAATGACTGTTATCAAGAACTCAAGAAACAACAAATGCTGGTAATGCTTGGGAAAGGAACCCTCTTACACTGTTCGTGAAACTGTAAACTGCTACAACCATTAGGGAAAGCAGTATGGAGATTCCTCAAAAAACTGATAGTAGATACTCCATTTGACCCAGCTGTACATCTCCTGGGTATCTTTGCAAAAGAGTAAGTGGTATTATACAATGATACATGCATGCCCATATTTACAGCAGCATAACTCATAATAGCTAAATCTTGGGGGCTGGAGAAATAGCTCAGTGATTAAAGCACTTGCCTAGCAAGCTCAAGGCCCTGGGGTCAATTCCCCAGTGCCACATAAGCTGGGCATGGTGGTGCATGCTTTTAATCCTGGCACACAGGAGGCTGAGGCAGGAGGATTGCCATGAGTTTGAAGTCAGCCTGGGCTCTACAGTGAGTTCAAGACCAGCCTGGACTACAGAGCAAGACCCCGTCTCAAAAATCAGCTTTGAATTTTGAAACCAGAGATTTAAAAACTTGACTGGCCCCGTGTGTAACATTTAAAATGTAGAGACTGGGGCTGGAGGAGTAGCTCAGCGGTTAAAGTGTTTGCCTAGCAAGCCCAAGGCCTTGGGTTCAATTCCCCAGCACTACATAAACTGGGCATGGTGGCACATATCTGTAATCTCAGCATTTGGGAAGATTGCCATGAGTTTGAGGTCAGCCTGGCCTCCATAGTGAGTGCAGAACTAGCCTGGACTACAGTGAGACCCTGTCTCAAAAATAAATAAATAAATAAATAAATAAAAAAGTGGAGACTGGGCAGGTCAAGTTTAAAAAAAAAAATCTGTAACTAGTTCCTGAGGGACATGGGTGGGGGGTTGAGGTTCCTATTCTACCTGAGTAATTTTAACCTTTGATGTCTCTGAGTCTCTACTGTCTGCACAGCAGGCCCACAAAAATACCTCCTCTACTTATCCTCTACATGTTTGATAGGATTAATCAATTCATAAAACAATACATTCTTATTTACTGGGTACAGAATGAAGATGTGTCTAAGTTCAGAGAATATTCCCTTTACAACCTTTATAGATTTTCTGTAACTTTGAGGATAAAATATAAAACCCCTTAATTTACCTTGCAAGGCTTTTTCGTGATTTGTGATTTGAGTCCTTCCTGCCTCATTAGCCTTAAGTACTCCTTCTTTTTCAAATATTATTTCAGCCAAACTAAACTAGTTGTCATTTACTGTGTAGGTCACTATTAGTTATGGTTTGGATCTGAAATTTTCCTGAAAAGCCTCATGTACTTAGATGTAGTGGGATACCCACGGAACTGCATTGTTTGGAGGGGGAGCCTTGCTGGAAGGGGTGGAGGCATGAGGCTTGATCTGGAAGGATTATGTAAATTTGTTGAGGTTAGGAAACATCTAGGACAGAGTTTTTGGGTAGGTGCTATTGACTTGTGGGCCAGGAAATGAGAGAACACCCACCTTGGGTGTGGATGGCCTAACTTGTAGCTTGAACTAAATAAGGGAAGGAAGAAAAATCCATTGTTAAAGCTTTTCCTAGGAAAGCTCTGGCCTTGGCTTGGGTCTCCAGACATCCACTTGCTTCTTTCTCACTTGCCTTTCTGTCTGCCATGTCATGAAGAAAGAGTTTTTCTCTGATTAGACCTCAGTCATGTGCTTCCACTGTTTTCAGCCAGCCATGAATGTACTATGTGAGACGTGCTGAAAAACTGTGAGCTAAAATCCTCCCTTAAGTTGTGGATGTCAAGTATTCTGTTGCAGCAATGAAAAAGTAACATGATCACATTCCTGTATCATACTCCCTGCCATCATCTCTGTTTGGAACATCTTCCTACTCTTTCTTCATATCCCAACTAGTGTGGTAAAAAGTGTAGTATTTTCAGTTTAATTTATTCAGCCATTCAGTTATTATTTGTTTAGTTTGTCAACAAGTATTTACTGTGTGTCTATTTTGTGTAAGATTTTATTCTAAGTACTTGATGAGACACATAACAATTAAAAATGGCAATTTGGTTTAAAACATGCTGGTAATAGTTACAGCAGCAATTAGTATTTAATGGTTACCTACAATGTGTTTAGATAGTGTCACAAGCCCCTTATCTGAATTAATTTACTTTATCCTTAAAACCAAACTTTAAGGTAGGTGCATAATTACTGATAGCTACAAGTTGTATTTGGGTAAAAAGGAAAGTGTTAAAGATAGTTATCATTTATTGAATATGGAAAGGGACAAAAAGAGAGAGAGAAGTGCTGGACCTGTCCAATAGGTATAGGACCTATCTAATGTGATTTTTTTTTTCAATTTTTGTTTGTTCACTTGTTTCTTTTTGAGGTAATGTCTTGATCTGTAATCATGGCTGCTCCCAAACTCACTATGTAGCAAAGGCTCGCCTCCAATTCACTGAAATCCTCATGCCTCAGCCTCACAGGTGCTAGGATTACAGGCATGTGCCACTACACCTGATGAATTTTTGTGGTGCTGGGGAATCAAACTCAGAGCCTTGAGCAATGCAACACAAGCACTTTATTAAGCTACACCCCTCTAATGTAAATACTTTTAAACATAGCCTATTTTAAATGAATCTTTCTCCATTATCCTATGCTTCTCAGTGGTAAAACACTATGATTTAATTACATCATACAACAAAAGTTAACTCTTAAAGTCAGTTCCATAAACTGAAAATTTCACAGCATTCTTAATTCAGTAGTTCGTATTAATACTGTTCATTTGTCTTCTGGAAAAACATTTCTGCCAGATAAGTACATCTGTGTAATGTACAACAAGTGGACACAATTTAACAGGAGTTTAATGAAATACTTCCTATTTTTTATTGGGGAAAATTCTAACATGGCAGCATCAGGTTGCAAATTAGCATTTTAAAATTAGTTTTCTTAAAAACATGAACATGCCAGTTTTAAATCCCATCTGGTTGTATGGTGCAGCTGCTCTGAATGAATTTTTAGTTATTAGGGAATTGGCTAAAGCATTTGGAATGCCATGTGCCAACAGCAGCAGCAGTCTTAAAGACAATACTTAGGACATTCTTACATACTCATTCATGTTGCTACGAGAAAATTTCTTAGTCTGTCCTACAGAGGAAGAGATATATAGGAGAATGGAAAGAAAGATGCCATATTTATAAGAAACTGCATATCATTCACTTTTATCTCTCTCTTCTCAAGAGGCAATGAACTGTCATAACTTTGATTCCATAGACCCTTAGTTTAGGGAGTTTTACTTATCCTCACACCCAACAAAATCCTGAGAAGCAAGGTTTTAGAAATGGACTTAAACTGGGTTTAGTTCCAACTCTGTCTCTTACAAATTGTGTGAACTTGGGCACGTATCTCATTTTCTTGAGACTTTATTTCCTCATTTGTGAAATGTTAATACTTAAACTTGCAGAGCTATGTTGAAGATGAAAGAAAAATTTTATAAAATACTTAAATACCTCTCTGGTTCTCACTTTCTGTTCCAGGCTAGTCCTGAACTCAGGATAGAGTCCAGGCTGGCCTCCAACTCATGGCTATCCTCCTGCCCTAGCCTCTTGAGTGCTGGGATTACAAGCATGTACCAGCATGCCCGGTTTATGTGGTGCTGTGGAATTGCATTTAGGGCACTGAGCTTGCTAGGCAAGCGCTGTAACTGCTGTGCTATTCCTCCAACCCTTTATTTTTGATTTTTGAGTTAGAGTTTCATTAAGTGGCTACGTGGCACAGAATGGGCTTGAACTTGCCTCCGCCTCTCAGAGAGCAGGTATGTGATTCTGAGCTAGTGACTTGACCTTTCTGGCTTCAGCGTTCTCATTTATAAAGAAGAGACCATAATAGTGCCCACTCTATGAAATTATGCTCACAGTTGGGTAAGATAATGTGCTTGCTCATAGAAAATACTCAGTAAATGTTAATTATTTTAGCACTGTACTTGCTGTCATGTTGCTGTGCATGCCCAGCTTATTTATTTATAAACAGTGATTTGAAAGCATAAGGTAGGCAAAAGATAGGTAGGCAAAAGCTAGATTATATGATATGTTGTAGGGGTCATGGTAATGAGCTTGTATTTATTTACACTGAGAGGGATGAGAAATCATTGTAGAGTTGTGAACAGAATTGAATAACGTGCTTTGTGTTGATTTCCTAAAAAAACTAGTTATCAGACTCCTTGCCTCTGCACTGAGCTAGACCTCTAGCCTTTGTTTTTTATTTTGAAACAGTATCTCACTAACTTGACCAGGTTGAGCTCACACTTGGGATTTTCTTACCTCAGACTCCCAGAGTGCTGGGATTTACAGATGTGATTCACAATACCTGGCTTGGTTTATTTTTAAAAAGATCATTTTTGGCTTCTGGAAAGAGGGAGGCAGAGGGCAGACAGGCTGGGAGAGCAGAGGCAGGAGGTTTAGAGGGAAGGCTGTTAGGAGAGTTAAAGAGCAATAATGCAAGTTTGAGTGCTCATTGGTTAAAAATGGTAGGAATGGTTACATTCAGATTATATTTTGAAAGTAGAGCTGGCAGAATTTGATGATGGATGAGGATTATGACAGTAAAAAATAGAAATCCTGATTTTCTGAGCAACAGTAGAATTATAGTTTTATTAGAGATGGAATGACTGACTAGGAGGAGCAGATTTGTAGGGTAGTCAAACATTTGGTTTTAAACATATCTTCATGCCTGCCCATAGGAGCATTTCTTTCAGTGATGGTCCTATAAGATTATAAGATGTGATCAAAATATATGGTGGATGTTTAAATTTTTAAAAAGACATTTGTCACAGTAAAAGACATATTGCCATTAATCCCCCTCAACATAATTTGCCTTACTTTGAGCACACTTACTCCATCATTCTTGTCACTTTCTGAGGCTGTTCTTTAAGTACTGTTTCATGTCTATGAAAAATACACAGTGAGGGGCAGAAGGTATAGCTTAGTGGTTAGATAGAATGCTTACCTAGCATGGTGCAAAGTCCTGAGTTTGATTCCTCAGCACCACAAAAAGTTATCTGAGTGTGGTGGTACACTGATGTAATTCTAGGACTCAGGAGGCTGAAGCAGGAGAACTGTTGTGAGTTCACAGCCAGCCTGGGCTACCTAGTGAGTTCAGGCCCAGTTCAGATGACAGAGCAAGACCATGCCTCAAAAATAAATAAATAAATAAATAAATAAATAAATAAATAAATAAATAAAAATCGTGAGTGAAAGGCTGGATCTGGCATTATGTGACTTCTGCTTTTCCCAACAATAACCATGAAAAGGAAACATTTTTAATTGATTCATGACATTGAGGTAGCCACAAAAGTATAGTGACAAAAAGAGAACTTCTAGAACTGCTTCAGAAAGTGGCAAGAATATTGGGATAAGTGTATTAGAAGCTAGTATTTGAGGGGGATTAATGTCAATGCATTATTTATAATAAATTTTAAAAAGTTATACATGCTATTTTTAAATCTTACCTTAGATATATCTTAGCAATGTTACAGCTGTCTAAATTTGTGTAAATATACTCTATGATGTTTGTACAATGATAAAATCATTTAATGACACATTTTTCAGAAGATGTTCTTCTTGTTAAGTAATATCTGACTATATTACATTTTAGGAGGCTGTTAGATAACCATGAGGAGATACCATGTAAGCTGCTAGATGTACCAGTCCGAAATTCAGATTGGAGATATAAATTTGGAGTTATTATTAGTTAGCTTCATGAATCGAATACCTAGGACAGTTTAGAAAAAAATTATTTTGGCTTACTATTCCAGTTTCTAATCCAAGATTGAGTAGTCTTATGGCTTTGGGTTTGAGGTGAGGATGGCACACTCTGGAAGAAACGTGTGGAAGAATAAACCACTTATGTCTTGAAATAAGAAGATAGGAGGAGAAAACAGAACTGGAGTCCCCCAGTCCTCTTTGGAGGCATGTCTCCAGGAGGCATGCTGTCCTTTAGGTACTCTTAAAGGTTCTGTTGCTTCCCCATAGGGGGGCTGCTCATCCAAATCATAAGAGGAGTCATTAGCATCAGTAAGCCATGGAATATGTGTGATCTGTCAAGAAGAGATCTAATGGTTGAGTCCTGGGCACTCATAGAAGTTGAGAGAAGATCAAGGGACCAGCCAGTGAAATAGAAGGACCAAGAGAAAGTAGAGCTCCAGTGGCCAGGTACTCAAATGGAGGATAACACCTAGTGTTCTGTATTGTCACCTGGAGACCTAGAGTCTAATCTAATCGTGGCTTGATTCTGAATGAGTCTGGGACATTAGATAGTAAACTTCACCTTTTTTGGGCCTTGGAGATACTCAATTGTCTCTAATTTTTTTCCATCACTATAATAAGCATGTTCATAAAACATGTTTTAGTTTGTACAAAACACTTTTATGATTTATCCTATTCAATCATTATGTCAAATCTGTGTCACTTATATTTTTATATACATTTTACAGTTGAGATTAAAGAAGTTTAGAGACTTTTCCAAAGTCATACTGTCATTTTCAGTGAGAAATATGAATATAGGTCTGTCTAACCTCAAAGCCTATGCTCTTCTTAGTATTTAGCAGTTACATTACATTAACATTACATTAATTAATTACATTAGTATTTTCAAGCTTTGTGATTCTGAACACAAAATTTATCATTCATTCACTCAATGAACAGTTGTTACGTACCTGGAATACTGTTCACTCTTCGTAGTGCTGGGGATACAGTTGTGACCCAAGAGAATCCTAAGCATCATAGGGCTTTGAGGAGACTGACAAATGAACAAACAAATAATATGATGTTAATATTGTAATAAAAAGGCAAGATAAGGAAACAGTATATGGTAGGAAGATGGTCAAGAACAAATTCTCTGAAGAGATTGCATTTGAGCATAGACCTGATTGGTGTAAAGTAGATCATTCGGAAAATGTAGAAGGGAGTTCAGAGTAGAGTTAGCACATAGAAAGATCCAGAAGTAGAAACAAGCCAAGTGCTTTGAGGAACAGCATGAAGGACAGTGGTAGGACGGGAGGCTGACAAACAAAATGTCTAAAGTTCTGTCATGGGTTAGGTCTGTACTGGCCACTCTCCCTGAGCTTGCTTTGGTGTTGTAATCAAGAGAAAAGAAACTGATTTGGAAGTTAATGAGTGGATATAAAGTAAAGCTTGAGATTCTGGTAATTGCAGTCCTTGATATATTCATTTTTATGCAAAGAATCTGCATGCGCATTTCTGTCATCTTTCCTCATCATTACATACCAGTTCTACTCATGCACTTCCCAGCCAGACTTCCTGCTGATGAAACCTTGCTTGCCTTAGGAAAATCAAATAGGAGCCAAGTCCTTTATCCTGATAAGACCATCTGTGTTTAGAGCCACAGATGCTGCCTTTACCGTTGCAACCCAATGCAGCTGGAATGATTTATTCATCTCCAGGTAACATTTGTACACCAGCCTTCTAGCAGAGTCCGTATCAGCTTTACACTTAATGAAGCATCCAGCACAGGTGGTAAGTTGTGCAGTAAAAGATCTGGCTCAGAAATGGCTGATGGACAGGTAAAGGTAAACTCATAGTCCTGAGAGTATAGCTAAAATAAGCAAATGAATGTTGGCAACAAAAATTCCTTGTGTAGTGGAGTCTTGATTCTTGGAGTGTTTGCTATCATTTAACTTTATTGATGCTCTAAATTAAATGTTGTACCACTGTTGTATTAGATGAGGAAATAAGGACCCAGAAAGAGGGAAGGGGACTTAGTTAAAACTGTGTAGCAGTTTAAAATGTGCAGCCAAAACTAGAACTCATGTATTTCATTTACCTTGTTTTTTTTTTTTTTTTTTTGTGCTATGAAAGATTTTAAAGAAGGATCCAAATATGCAGTGGCATTATCAGTAGTTTTTTCTTAGTTGAGAACTTGCTGGGATACCTTGAATAGTAGCTTTTCCCCCTTAACTAAATAATTGAACAAGTTGGCTGATTTTTCTTGAACCTTTCTTCAGCTCTGTAAAATGAGGGTATCTAGTCCTTGTTCTGAATTGCTTTGGGGATTAAATGGGATAAAATACTTAGAATATTTGAGAGATGCTTAGGTCATTTTTTGATAAACAGAGAGTACTACACAAATGCTAATTGCTTCTCTTCCTTTCAGTTGAGCAAATACCAATTAAGCATCCACTTTGTGCCAATTCAATTTCTAGGCTGTTTGCTTACATTATCTTTTTTTTTTTTTAAAACCTATAAGTTCTTCTGTTACTATTTTGAAGGTCTAACTAATTTAACAGTGTTTTTCTTCCATAGTCATCTCTATAACCAGATTTTCTACAAATAAGTGGTGCATAGTTTTAGAAAAATCTAGAGTATTAGTGTGAATTTGAAGAGTTATCCAAAGGTGAAGCAGCTGGAGATTTTCTCGAGTTGTAGCCTCTGCCCTTGTACAAGGTGCCTTGGGATCTTCTGTTTAGTGAGCGAGTCATTACTATAGCAACACTGTCATCTCAGAGAGGCTTGGTTTTTCTTTGGGAATGTTTGACTTTGGTAAGTTTCTTCCTTTTCACCTTAGGTTTTAGGCTCTTTGACAAGCCATTTGTTTCTCAAATCCAATTTCCCTTTACCCGCAAGGGCCTACAGGCAGGTTAGATGGAGAACAAAAGCTTTCTCTAGTTCCTGGTGTTTTTGTAAGAGTGGGAAGGCTACAGGGAGAAATTGCATCTGCTTATTGGAATACATTTGTGATATGTGCCTAACTAGGCAGTATTTAACTAGGGCCTCTGCTGAGCTAGCTGAGGAGGAGATAACATTCTGGAATGCAAGTCTGGCAATGTGTATTTTTGACTACTTCAGTTTTTGTGATTATCAGCTAGGGGTCCAGAGAACTTGTTGGAGTTGATCAAGTTGCAGTTCTTTTTTTTTTTTTTTAAATACTTTGGTGCGTACATCTGTTATCCAAGTATTCTTTTTGTTCTTTGTGTTTTCAGGTTTTTTTTTTTTTTTTTTTTTTTTTTTTTTTTTTTTTTTTTTTTTTTTTTTTTTTTTTTTTTTTTTTTTTTTTTTTTTTTTTTTTTTTTTTTTTTTTTTTTTTTTTTTTTTTTTTTTTTTTTTTTTTTTGTTACTGAGCTTTTCAGTGAATGCGTTAGTATAATACAATTAACAGATTGTGAAGGGGAGATTAAATAGTAAGTAAAATCAGATGTAGGGGTTAAAGCACTTGCCCAGCAAGTACTAAGGCCCTGACTTTGATTCCCCAGTGCCACAAAAGTGGGGCGTGGTGGTGCACACCTGTAATCCCAGTACTCAGGGGTTGAGACAGGAGGATTGTCATGAGCCAAGGCCAGCCTGGGCTTCATAGTGAGGCCCTGTCTTAAGGAAAGAAAGAAAGAAAGGAAGGAAGGAAAAAAGGAAGGAAGGAAGGAAGTTAGATGTAGGGAAAGCTAATATGAGGTAGTGGAAAAGTGTTGGAGAACTTTGGATGTGGCTTCAAATTTCAGTGTTGCATTATACTGGCTTTGTGACCTTGAGTAAATCTTTTAATAATTTGCACCATATTTTCTTCATTTATGAAAATGAAGATATAAATATCTCCTTGCCTAACATTGTGATGTAGAACAAATGAAATAAACAGTCAAGGTAAAGTAGGTGCTCATTAAATCCTCTTCCTTTTCCCAGCTACTTAAGGAGTCTACACAAAGAAGTTAGATATTTATACAAGTCTCTGTCTCTCTGTCTCACTCACATTGGTTTCATAAAGTTTTAAGAAGAAGTTGGAATTTGCCATATCTTTGGGGACTGGGAAATGAGCATTGGTCTAGATGCATGTCTTCTGTGAAACTATACTGAGTATTGTGGTTTGGATCTGGAATGTCCCCCCAAAGTCTCATGTGTTTGAATGTTATGGATTGTCTGTGGAAGCATGTGCTGTTGGGAGTTTGGGATCTAGTCAGGAAGGGTGGATTACAGGCATGTAAATTTGATTATTGGTTTGTAAGTTGGATTAAAGGCATGTAGTGGGGGGTTTAACCACACCTTCTGTGCCTGGATCCAGGAGGGGCTGATCATTGGGAGGAAACCTGGAAGGATATATAAGATGCTTCCTGCCTTCCTTGGAGGACTAGTCTCAACTTGCCTTGACTTGGCTTCTTGTTTGTAATGTCACGAGAAGCTGCCTCTACCTCCGCCTCTGCCATGTACTTTGATTGCTGCCAGTCACCCCTGAATGGACTGTGACCTTCTGAAACTGTGAGCTAAAATAAACCTTTTCTCCCCTAAATTTGTGGATGTCAGGTATTGAGTCACAGCAATGAAAAAGTAAGATACTGAGAGATACACTCTGACAAGTCAATATAATGCAAACTTTGTTCTTTTAAAGATGATACTCAAAGGGGAGAAAAAGAGAAAGAACCTGAAAGTAGAGATGCAGGTTTCCTCACGTGAACAGTTAGCATATCTTTCGTAGCTACTAGTCTCTCAGAGATGGGATAATCTGCTTCAAAGTAACCCAAGAATAGAACTTGGGGCTTATAAGCATGACTGCCTTTTGGGAACAGTTAGTACATAATATGGAGGATTGCGGCCATCAGCCTTTCCCTTGCCACTTCCAAAATCTATCACCCGTCATCAGAATGGTTTAAATCTGTGGTCATCTCCGTCTGATGTTAAAATTTTCATTTGCTTTCTGTTGCCTTCAGATTAATGTTCAGATTCCTTCCATGACTTACAAGTCATTTCATGATCTGATCTCTATCAGACTTTCTGCCTCATTTTCCGCCACTCTTACTTGTGATCCTCTGATACTGTATTATTTGTAGTTTCTCAACCCTTCTGTGCTTATTTGTTCTGGCTCTTTGTAGTCTTTCTTCTGTGCTGTACTAACTGTATTTTTTCCTGACAAACTTCTACTATTTCTTTAAAACTTTTCTCAAGCACCATATTCTCTGAAAAGTCCACCCAGACTTTGGAAAGTGAAATACCATGGGATGAGAGACCTCCCTCTTCTGGGTTCATCTAGGATTCTGAAGATACAGAAATCTCTCAACATGTTGTAGCATCAGTGATTAGTAGACTCAATGATGCATATTTTAGTGCTTTTGTTTCTGACTTGCTGGTTTATTTTAGTGCGTATATTGGACATTCAGTTCATTCATATATAGAGGCATTCACAAAAGCTGTCTTTGGAATTAGAAAAATTAATGCATGTAAAGTGCAGCATCTTGTTGGAGTTAGCAAATTATCTTTTATTATGTCTCTTGCGCCTGGTGAAACAGAGACGTCAGTAAAACAAATCTCTGAGTTTAGAAAGGGGTATTTGTTATCAACTTGGTGGCTCAGAGTCATCTGATTTGTTTGTTGGTTTGATTTAGTACTAGGATTGAACACAGGGCTTTGCACTGAGCTACATCCCCAGCAACTTAAAAATTTTTTTTTTAAATTTTAGAACGGGATCTCATTAAGTTACTCACTTGCTTGGGCTAAGCTCAAATTTATAATCTTTCTGCCCCAGTTTCCAGAGTGCTAGGATTACAAGTGTGTGCCAACATGCCTGGATCTCTATTTAAGTCATTGACAAACTTCAACCAAGACAGACATAGTTATATTTATGTCTTTTTTCAAATACCTTTTTATGTGGATCCTCAGATTTCTTTTGATATAAATAAAGATATGATTTCTGACTTCTTATTGGAGTTTTTCTTTGCTGTTTGATGATTACCGATTGTCTATTTACATTTAAAAGTTTATGTGAAAAAGCTAGTAGGAAATTTTAAATAAATAGGTTACACTTACTCATCATGGACTTTGCTGAGTGAAGACCTACTTGGGGCAACTGCAGAGTTAGTGTCTTTCAGTCTTATAGCTAGCTTGTCAGATTCTTTGGAAGAAACCTCTGATCTCTTTCCTAAGGGCTAATTGCTTGGCCACTAGTAGTCTGAAAACTAAGTGGTAAAGGAAGGCTTTCAGTATTAAGTTCATGTACTCTTTATTTTTGGTATATTAACCCTGACCTCAGCTATATCTGCTGTTTCTTTTTCTAGAGAACTTTTGTATGTCTTTCCGGAGGAAAGTGAAAATCTCTAGTCTCCTAGAGTGGGGAAGGCAGTCTGGATTTCTCACTGCTTCATAGATTTACAAGAAATTAGTATTCCTTAAATTTGAGTCATTTATAGGAAAATGGATGTACCAAGACCTTCATTTTTTCTAAATGAGTCAGACACAGAATGTTAAATATCTTGTGGTTTCTCTAACTTGAGAAAACCAAATTATAACAAAGTAAAAGAGCAAAGTGAAGAAGTGGAAGAAAGCAGGAAGATGTATTTTTGTCATGAAGGAAAGGGGATGGGGCTGTAGTGGGTAAGGGAATGGGATGTAAAAATGATCAAAATGCAGTGTATTGATATGTGTGCAATAGTGCCTCAACCTGAATTAGGTATCACAGGTACATACTAATAAAAATAGTTTTTTGGGGGTTGGGGGGAAAAACAATTCTTCTGATTTTAGCATTCTTTCTTTCCAGAAGCATACAGTACTACCAGTTTATGTAACTTATGGGACTAAGTTGAGTTAGCTTTTTATTTTTCCCACTGCTGACTTAGTATTTATATTTCTTGGATCTGATAAGTCAGTTATTGCTCATCTATCTACTTTTTAACTTTAAACATTCTATGGCTGTTGCTTTTCTCCCTTTCTCTTTAAAATGGTGTTATGCTTTATTGAAAATATAAAACAGCACAACAACGAAAATGAACCCAAAAGTAGAGTCTAGGTTTAGTAACTTTATCCAGAAGTATTTAGCAAGTTTCTATTTCCTGCTTGACAGATGAAGAAATCATGCATTATCATGTTTGAAGGTAGCTGTTTGGACTGGAAAGAATATGTGGTTTTGATTTGGAGAGCCTTGGAGTTTGAATCTGTTGCTAACACGCTATGTGATTTTAGGACAGCTTTCTAAAAGATATTAGTCAACTGGAGGTTGCTTGCCGTGCGACAGCATAAAAGACAGCCTGCACAGCTACAGTCCTAGGCATTTACCTGCACAGGAAAGTGGATGTCCACTCAACAATATAACCTAGCATGGTATGGTCCAGCAAATAGATGTGAGTTTCTTGACTAAATTCCATCAGTGAGTTTAATATTCATTAGCATTCCATCAGTGAGTTTAGTATTCATTAGGAAGAGCCTCTTACAGAAAATGAAACTTACTTGAGTAGTTGAGGCTTTACTCTTTTTAGCACCAAATTAAAAAGAAAAAAATGCATACTGTTTTGAATAGATTTTCTTCCTAAAATACATGATATACTATCGTTGAATCTTTCTTGAAATTGAAGTTTATTATTTTGAATCAGTTATTCTTTGCTTTTTAATACTATGATGCCTGTGGAGGTTATTGCAGTACACCAAATACTGTGGTGCTGTACTTTAAAACAAAAAATAAAAGCTAAAAGCTACTTTTTTGTATGTGAATGCTATATTTGAGAAAGAGAAAGAGAGTTGCATAGCTTTGTGCATGTTAAGCTCTTGCTCTACAACTGAGCTACATCCCCAGCCCAGTTTTTGGACAGCTTTGAATTGTCTTTCTGCTTTTCCCCTTGGTATTTATGAAACATAAAAAGGCCATTGCTTTCCTTTTCTACCTTGTGACTTCTCTCCTACTATGTGTGATGCTCCAAGATTATAGAATTTACTAGATGTGTTTTTAAAGGAACAATGAGACCTTAGCAACTTTACTAGTCAAAAAGTGTGAAGATTTATACAATTGTTTTAGCTTTGAGAGATACCTGTTTTCCTAGTCCTCTATTTGTTTTTTTTTTTTTTTTTAAGTAATTGGGTTGCTGGATTCTGCATAACTGAGGCATTATAATGAAATTTAATGGTTTGTCAAGTAGATCATATTTAGCCATATCCTCTCATTTTAAAAAGCTTCTTCATGATTCCATAGAGTAGCACAGGTAGGGTTCTTCTCATTTTTTGGCAGTAATTTAAAGTTCAGAGAGATTGGATGCCTTGCTCATGTCACATAATTGAATGGTAAAGCTGGCATTGATGTCACTCAGGTCTTCTGACTCGAAATCTACTAACTTGGCTCTTCTCTGTTCTTTATCTGTCGTTCTCAGCAGAGAGGATCAAAAGTTTTTGAGACTTTTTGGGGGTTTTTTTGAGACAAGTTTCACTATATTACCCAGGCTGGCCTCAATTTTCTGAGCTCAGTGATCTTACTTCAGCCTCCCAAGTAACTAGGACTACAGATGTGTCATAAAACCTGGCTGAGAGGGTTAAAATTTTAAGGTCAGAGTAAAATAGGATGAGGAATGGTACTTACAGTAGTTCAGTGAGACAGGTAGTATTTTTCCTGCTTTTTATCTGAGGATATTGAAGTTAAATGTCTTGTCCAAGTTTACCAGAAAAGTCAAGATTCACAGTGCTTGGGTCTCCTCTTCTTTGGACTGCAGTTCTGACTCTGATTACAATGCATGATACTTCCTAAATCAGAGTTAGCTGCTAAAAGAAAAGAATGTGACAGAAATGTGAATATTAGGCAACAATGATATAAACTGCTGGCATACAACTGAGTCCCATTCTCTTGGAAAATTTCAGTTAGTTGGAATTCTCAGTCTGTTTTTTCTGCCTGCCTGCCTGCCTGTCTGCCTGTCTGCCTGTCTAGCTATCCATCTGTTTAATGGTACTGGGAATTGAACTCAGGACCTTCATTTCACACTGACCTCCATTCCAAGACCTTTTTTGCTTATGGAAGGCTCAAACTTGTGATTCTCCTGCCTCAGCCTCCCAGACTGCTACAGGTATGCGTGTACCGGCATGCCTGGCCACTTCTGTTTATATAAAGGAGGAAAGAACTATTGTTTGTTGCAACAAATTAATTTCAATGAAAGTTCTGTAGATACATAGTCCCATTGGCAGTTTGGCACAAGAAAATATATGACTCTTACATTTTAATGTTCCAGATTCCAAGAGAATTCCTAATGAGGGAGAAAGTATTGAGTCTTCAAGATCTGTTTATTTCCAGGCTTAAAGATGGAGATTATTTAATCACTTCAATAGAACACTTCTGAATACATTCAGTGAGCTGTTGATATGTTCCAGGACCCATCACGGGCCCTTGGAAATGTCTTGCTTAGGAATTTCATAGTCTGGGTGAAAAGAGACACTGTTGAATGCTGAGATTCAAGACAGGACTGCTAGGATCAGGTCTAGCACTTGTGACTGTAGGTAGGTCACTTCCAGTCTTTGGCACTCTGGTTTACCTGTAAAGTAGGAGGTTAAATTCCATGGCCATTATCATAGTATTTATTCTGTATCAGTCATGGTCCAGTTGAGGCAAAAAAATCACACCAATAATTTGAACACAGTTTAATAATTTGAACACTAGATTAAAGGAAGTTAACTACTGAAACAGGAAAAAGAGAATTCTAAGGTAGAATAGAGACAGTAACTGTAGAAAATGAATCCTGTACCTAAGACTGAACAGGGAAGGAACACACAAAAGAGGATGCCACAAGGCTGTGATTCTGACCTATGTGGAGAATATATGGCTGCCGTAGCAATGTTCTGCTTTTATTCTTGTTGTGAAGAAGAAACTGGCTGGTTAGTGCTCACCTTGGAACCTGGGGAGTCTCTGCATTGAAATCTCCCGACACCATCCTGCATTCTAATCCACTTTCTACCTTATAGAAAACTGAAAATTCAAAGTCCTTTCCGCCCATATCATCATCTTCTAGCACCCTCTATTGGCAGAACCTTACAGGCACTCTTCTGGGATAGGAGGAATATGGTTTGCAGAGTCTAGTCCACTCTCACAGTGGGACAATGAAGAATTGATCTGGAGCTGGTAAAACAGTACATTAATAACTTTTGTAATGCAGTTATTTAATAGTTGTCATCTTCATTGTGTATGAGCTCCAGAAGATTAGAAAGAAAGAGTTGCTCAGCAAATACTGTTTGAGTAAAGGAATCTCACTCTAAATTAGGCTAAGTTAGATGTTTGTCTACATTGGCTTCATTCTGATTATTCCTGGAAGAATTTGGGAAAATCCCTTGGACTAGGTATCCTTTTGAGCAGCTGCTTCATTCTGTAAGTTTTAGCCCTTATTGAGGCACAAGGCTGTCATATGCATAGATGTTGAAGTGAGCACAGGAGAATACTGTTGATTTTCGCTCATATATTTTTATTAAATTAAACATGTCTTCTTTCTAAAAGAGTGATGTCTTGGTTACCTTCTCCTTGCTGTGACAAGATACCTGATGTCCACGACTTAAGAGAAGAAAGCTTTATTTTAGCTCACCGCTTCAGAAGATCGCAGTCCATTTATGGGCAGCTAGCAGTGGTGGAAGCGCATGGAAGGAAGGCCCTGCAGGGAGCTGCTGCTCACAGCATGTCAGGCAGGAAGCCACGTCTGGGAGGAAGGGCTGAGTTAGCATATACCCTTTCAGGTCTTGTCTCAGTGATCTGCCCCTTCTGGATAGACCTCAGTGTTCTGGCCTTTGCAGGTTAGTCCCATGATTTGCCTCTTCTAAGTCACATGCCCAGTAATCCACTGCACATGTATAGTCTACCACAAACCTATAATCGGTCCACCAAGTACCATGATCTACAACATCCAAATGCATGAGGCTTTTGGGGGGATATTGCAAATCCAAACCATCAAAGATGACAATCTGAAATCTGTGGTATTCCTCAGAAAGGCAAAAAGATTAACAGAAGTTAGATACTTAGTTTTTTTCTTCCCCTTAGCCCATTTTATTATGGGATTTTTTTGTTTTTGTTTTGTGTTTGTTAGTTTGTTTGTTTTTTACAGATAGAGAACCCAAGGCCCAGAAAAGTGAAGAGATTTGACTAAAACTATGTAGCCAGTAAGTGGGGAAGTAAAACAAAAGCCTAAGCTTGGCTGTTTTAAAATTATGAACAGAGGGGTAGGGACATAACTTAGTGGTTAGAGAGCTTGCCTGGCATGCACAAGGCCCTGGGTTCAATTTCCCAGAACCAGATAAAAATTAACCAGGCATGGTGGCACATGTTTATAATCCTTGCACTTGGGAGTCTGAGGCAAGAGGATTGTTGTGCGTTTGAGGCCACCCTGGGCTACATAGCAAGTTCAGGACCAGCCTGGAATACAGAGTGAGACCCTGTCTCAAAAATAAATGAATAAATACATACTAAATAAATAACTAAAGTTTGAACAGAGAAACCTGGGCTTTATGATTGCAGGCCTGTAACCTCAACAGTCTAGGAGACTGATGTGGGAGGATCACAAATTTGAGCCCAACTTTGGTGATTTAGTGAAACCTTGTCTCAAAAATAAATTATAAAAAAAAGGGTTGAGGGTATAGTAGTTCAGTATGAAGCCCCTGTGCTTAGTCCCCAGTAACATACACACAAACACATACTACACACAAACACATACATGCACCAAAAACAAAAAAATCAACCAGCCAACCACCCAAAAAAAGTGACACCTCTTTCTCCCAGTTTATGAAGACAACCCCAAAATTTTTCATTAGATGATTACAGTAGAAATCTGTGGAACTGATTTTCTTTCTGGCCATTTGGGGCTGGGCAAACAACAACAGAGCAAAATAATAGTGCTCAAAAGGGTGCAGTGATAATATTTACTAAGAATTAACCTTTTAAATAAGCCAGTTTGAGTCTGAATTTCCAACATTCTTATGTGAAGCTGGACCATCTTCTTCCTCTACCTCTTTTTCTTCCTTCCTCTCTCTTAATCCAATACTTGCAGTTTACAGAAGAATTTTTATTTTATTTTATTTTGATAGTAGGAATTGAACCCAGGACTTTTATACTGAGATATATCCTCAGCCCATTTTTGATTTTGGTATTTAGGGTCTCACTAAATCACTGTACCCAGTCTGGGCTCAAACTTGCAGGCTCCCTGCCTCAGCCTCCTAAAGTGCTGGGATTATAGACCTGTGCCACCACCCCCGTTCACAAAAGAATTCTGGTCCTTTCCTTCCAACATTAAGCTTCTCTTCTCTAACTCCTACCCATTTCTTTGCTTTTCTGAGTGCTTAAGTTAGACAGATCACTTAATTATTATTTGGAAGCAAAAGATATGAGACTGGTATGTTTGTTGTTTCTGGATCAGCACTTGCAAAGCCTCTTAGTAAAGTATTTAAGGTTGGAAGTCAATTATTTCTTTCTTAGGACACCATTCAGACAGTTAGGGGCTCCATGTTTCCTTGCTTGAAAGCTTAGAGTATTACATATGGCCTGGGAGCAGTACTATTTGAGAACAGGCTTTTCATTAAAAGTGTTGGGCTCATTATCATGATGATCCCTGTGTGGCCATGGAGATTGGTTCAAATATGATCTCATCATGACAGTGAGAAGTTCTTGGACCAGTGTCACTTTTCCTTAGTATTTTGTTAGTTTTTTGGGGGTTTATTTATTTATTTTTTGTTTTATAATTGAGAGAATCTTAGAATACTTAACTTTTCCTTTAATTTTCCTGGATATAAATTGCTTTTCACAAGTGATGACATTTATTCTTTGGTAGAAATTAAAGGAAAAAAACTCTACATGTTATTTATTTTTATCTGTATACTCATTACAGTTGAAATCTGTTTATGCTTTGGATCTGAATTGTCCCCCAAAAGCCTCATGTGTTAGCATGTAGTGGAATAGCTATGAAACCGTGTGCTTTGGGAGGTGGGGTTTGGCTAAAAGTCGTGAAAGCTTGGGCTTGACCTAGAGGAATTATTTCAATTTGTTGAGTTTAGGAAACAACCAGGGCAGAGCTTTCAGGTGTGTGTGATTGACTTGTGGCCTAAGAAATGAGAGAAGAGCACCTATCCTGGGTGCGGACAGCCCAGGTGGCAGCTTGAACTAAATAAAGGAAGAAGAAACACAGTTTTTCCTGGGAAAGCTCTGGCCTTGGCCTTAGTCTCCAGACTGGCCCTTTCTCCATATGGAAAAAAATGCCATAAAGAGCTTTTAGAGACCACCACCAATGTGCTTCCACTGGTGCCTGTTGCCCAGGAATGCTGTGTGAGACCTGCTGAAACAGTGAACTAAAATAAATCTTTCCTCCCTTAAGTTGTGGATAGTGGGTATTCGGTTTCAGCAACAAATAAGCCAAACTTTTACTTAATTTTGTGATTTGGTGTAGAACAGGAAAGCTTTTAGAGGAAGTAATACGGAATTTAGTGATAGAGACTAGGGAAAACCTCTTTAATATCATAATACAGTGTGTCCCAAAAGTTACCATACATGGGAAAATTAAACTCATGTTTTATATTTTTAATATTGTCATATGTATGGAAAGAGGTAACCAACACATAGAGAATATTTTGTAAAGTTTAGTAATTGATATTTTGTAAACAGAGGTACATTTTGCTTCAGTTTCTCATTTTCTCTACTTATGTTGATTTTGGGACACATGTAATTACAAGTCCTACAAAAAATAAAAGGAAAAAGAAAAAAATTAACTTAATAGTCAAATGTTCCTTCTTAGCCTCAGCTTCCTGGTCATTAAAATGAGAAGAATAACTAATAATGACAAGAGTGTTTCATGATTTTGGATAAGGCTATTAATTTCTTTGAACCTCAGTCTGTCTATAAGATGAAAGCAATAATTAATCAGTGGTAGGTTTTGGTTTGAGAAATAAGTTAGCTAATGTAATTGATAATTTCTTGTGGCATGTCTGCTACATATGCAAGGTACTTAGTAGGTGGTTAAGACCTATCAATTTTTAGAAAATCTAAAGAAAGAGAGATCCCCAAGGGTAAATATTTCCTCTAGGATAGTTCAGCACATAATAAATACTCAGTGGTTAGTTCTTCTAGTGGGCAACTCTTGTCACTTCCTTTAGGGACAGTTTTTCATGGTATTTATGTATCTATTCTGTATCTTGGCAGCATTGTTGAGTTGTTTTCTCTTTGAGTTTCCGTCCAGGGATGTAAGGATGATCTGCTCTTCTACATTGCTTCCTAATAAAGTATTGTGCAAAGACCACATTGTAATTATTCTGTTATTTTGCTGTTTTTCTGCTACAAGCCGTAAAGGAGTGCTTACTGTAAAAAATGGTTGTGGACCAGGACACTTAATGTCTCCATAAGCTTGCCTGTGATCTGCTTAGCCTTTTTTGGTTAGCACTCTGAGGAGTTTGAATCCCAACTATCCTAGTTCAAAAGTTTTATTTCTCTTTTTCCTCATACAGTTATAGACAGTTGTAGAATCCTTAGAGATCTTCAAAAGTCAAAACAGAGATTAGAGGACTCCTTGAAAGTCATGTAGTGAAACAAGAACCTAGATTTTGTCCTTTTAACTGTCTACATTCTTTGGAGAAAATCAGCTGTTTATTTAATAGATTGTTTCGCCAACAATAAGCAGTTTGTTTTTCTTGAGTATGCCTGTTTTCTTTCTCATAAATGCTACAGGATTGCATTGAGCTATAATGTTTATACAGTTCTTCTATGGCCTGTGTTAACATTTTTTTCTTTGCAATACTTTGAAATAGCAAGTGAGATGTGCTTCATGATTTTTTTAAAGTAATGAGATTGAGGCTAAGAGAAAGGTGAATCACAGTCACTGAGTTGAAGACTCAGAATCACAAAATGAGTCAAAGATAGAGATAGGATTTGAACTCAGAAGCAAGAGGGCTTAGGTTTTTAGTTTTCTGATTATCAGTGGCAATACTGTCCTTCCCTGCATAGCAGTGTAACAGTGGATATTATCAATTGTTCATTTTTTGTCAATTTGATGAGAAAAATCTCTTGAGTTTAATTTTTATCTAGTTTTGGTAAAGTTAAACATTTTTCATGTCATTTATAATTATCCTTGAATTTTTGTGTCACTTATTACACATTTTTGTTGGGTTGTTGCTTATTTTTGAGGGGAGACTCTTGGTGTGATAAAGGTATCAGTCTTTTGATAATATGTGCTACAAATATTTTTAATGCTTTATTTATGAAAATAGATGCTTAATTAGATAACCAAAGAGACTATTCTTTTGTACTGGAGTAACTATTTAAAAATAGTAAACTGCTACTACCATTAACCACTTATATTTATATTTTCTGTGTTTTCCAGAAATTTTTATATTCTTTATGGGTTTTTAGTTTGGATTTTTCTTTTATTTCTTTTTTGTATTGGAATTGGAGATTAAACCCAGGTTTCATGTATATTGGGCAAGTACTGTAACACTGGCCTATATCCCCAGACTTTTAAATTTTACTTTGAGACAATCTTGCTAAATTGCTGAGGCTGACCTTAAAATTGTGATCTTTTTACTTTAGCCTCCACTCTCCCAGTGGCTGGATTACAGTTGTGTCACACCACACTTAGCTCTTTGTTTCTTTTGCCCTTCCAATAACTTCTTGAGGGGACTTATAATTAAACTAAGATAAATTGAACATGTGCATCTTACTTCCATTCTGTTGAACCATGAAGGTTAAGAGAATACGAGAGAAAACAATAATGGGCAACATTTTAGAAATGAAAAAGAAGCACAAATGCTAAATTATTTAATGGATTACAGGAAGCAGCAAGCTGAGGCTGCAGAGGGATTTCAGTATAAACAGGCATTTTTGAGGTACAAACCCTAGAAAGCCTTAGTTATTGGATGTTCTTGACATCTTGAGCTTTAGGAAGAGGGGGAGTGAAATCAGGGGGCTTATCTTAGAGCTTATGTAAGGAACAGTTACATTCCAGATCCTTTTTCTATTTCAGTAGAACATTATTCTCTGGAGTAGTAAAATCAGGGATGCCCTGGAGTTGGGGACATGAGACTTAGCTGATAGTGTTGTTCAGACAGGTGACATTACAAAAATGGGGACTAAGTGAAGATCTCTTAGCTCACAGACACAGGTAGTCAGGCTGATACTCCTCAGGTAAGAAATTACAGTATTCGCCTCTGCGTAACTGACCCATAGATATTTGAGGATTCTTTTCCTAAATTAAAAATAAAATTAGCTTGGTATTTTCTTCTGCTACAATGAAGCCTAGCAGTTAAAATGCTCCAGTGCTCCAGTATTCGTATTTATCTTACATATACCTTGCTCTTAAAAGTGAAAGAATAGGCAAAGATCAACTGATATTTCAGAAAATTCTAGCATGAATAACACAAAACAAACAAATGAGATCCAGTCCTATCACTCTTCTAGATAGATAGATAGATAGATAGATAGATAGATAGATAGAGCGGTGAAGGGAGGGAGAGAGGAGAGGGAACTGTAAGTGGTGAGAAGAACATGTAAGCACAGGAGAGACTACCTGGGGAGCAAAATAAAATTTGTGAAAAACTCAGAGGAGTAATTGCCTTACCTTAGTGAAACAAGAATAGGGTTCTTTAAAAATATATTCAGGGAACAAGCAAGAAAGAACGTGTGAACGTTTGAAAACATATTGTCAGAAATAAATAAAATTGAATAAAAAAGTAGAAAATGAGAGGGAAAAATTAGAGGATCAATTTAATATTATTTATTTAAAATGATAATTTAACTTTAAGATTGGTTTAATTATATTTGATGATTTCCTTCCTCCAGCTTCTGCCTTCCCATAGATCACTGATTTTCTAGTTGTTAGATATTAGTGCATAGAGTGAAGGAAATCATCAAAGAAATGACAGAACTTCCTAGAACTTAAATTTAGATTAAAAATTAAAAGGTCAACTGAACAGTACTTGGTGAGAGATTTTTAAAAATCTAAAACTAGGGCTGAGGTCATTGCTGAGCAGTTGGAGCACTAGCCTAGCAAACACAAGGCCCTGGGTTCAGTTCTCCAGCAGCACATAAACTAGGTATGGTAATACCAGTACTTGGGAGGCTTAGACAGGAAGATTGCTGGGTATTTGAGAGACAAGTGAGTTTAGGACCAGCCTGTACTACAGAGTGAGACCCTGTCTCTCACATATACACACACAAAAAAATCTAGATCTAAGTTAGAAAAAGAAACATATCAACATAAAATTTCAGAACTTTAGGTAGAATGCAAATATCCAGAGAGAACTAAGGGGAAACAAGCATTGAACTATTCACATGTATATTGGAAGCTGGAAGAATGCAGAGGAATTGTGTAATGAGAGGAAATGTTTTCCATCCTAAAATTTCTGTAGTCAACAAAAATACAAGATTAGGAAAAAAATAGACATTTTCACATAGCAGCACCTCAAAAGATTTTTCTCCTGTATGTGCTGTTCCAGACTTGGTAGTCTGACTTACCAAAATGAGGTGGGAAAAAGAGAGGAAGACGTGAAATCAAAGAAACAGGACATGACTCCAGTATAGAAAAATGACTAAATATTCCCAGGTGTGATGAAGGAGTATCCCAGGACCATGATACAGATAAACTCTGATATTCATTTAGCTAAAAATTATGCTCTGTGTTGGAGGAAGGAAAGTGTATATGTGGGTGTGTGTTGCACAATAATGATGATATAGAAGAGCGAACCTGGTCACAGGAAGATAATAAAAGGTGATTAGAATTAACGAAGCACCAAAATGCAAAGGTATGCATACTTCGGGGGAATAAAGAGATGAATCCCCGGAGGAGAAATTAAAAGTTGCAAGTGATTGCTTTGAAAATAGAGATGATGAAAACAGGGAGGTAGACTCTGTGGAAATAGGAAGGGGAACATAATATTACGTATCACAAACATATACTAATAAAAGTATTTTGAGGAAAAAAGAAAGTTACTGCGTTTAGAAGCAGAAATCAGGCATAAGATAATGGACTGTTGCTGTGTTGTTATAAGCTGTATAGTATTATTGAACTTGACTTGTAAAACTACTAACTTTGATCAAAAGCATAAGATAATTATGTCCACTGTCTTCCCAAAAGCATGTGAAACATAAGTTCTTAAGATAGATGGAATTGAGGCCCAGGAGTTAGGAGATCAAAGGTTTTAGAAAGAATAACTAGAAAAGCTTCAGCACTTGGTCTGGCTCTCTAACCCTCCTCAGTGCTCATTCCACTTTACCATGCTTTGTTGTGTTTGCTGGAAGCATTCCTGTGAGTGAAGACTTGTGCTCTCAGCAGGGCCCTCTCAAGGCTTTTTCTATACTAGCCTTTCCTGCCTCTGCATTTGGAATATTGCACAGTCTCTGACAAAGCAAACAAGAGTCCTAATGACCCATGTCCTGAGTAGCTGATATTGGGGTAATTACCAGAAACACCAGCTTGACAGCCATATCTTAGCTCCCGCCTTCCCTAGAAACACACACTATGAACTGGGGAGAACTCTTTTGTACATCATGGATTCATACTCAGGTTTTTTTCATTTAAAAAAATAGTTAGGGCTTAGGGTGGAGCTTAGTGGTAGAGGGTATGCTTACATGCATAATGACCTAGGTTCAATGCCCAGCACAAAAAAAGAGGAAGGAGGAGAGAGAGAGAGAGAGAAAGAGAGAGAGAGAGAGAGAGTGAGAGAGAGAGAGGATACTCCTGTCTTAAGTGAGAGAAGTCACATCCTGAACTTTAAGTCAGAACTTAAATGCAAGCTATTGCTCCACTGCTTAGCTTTTTCTCCATTTAGCAAACTAGTACAACAATAGTTAAGCTGAGTTTCAACTTGTCTGAGAATTCCCTCGACACCTTGGTTGAACTCTGGTGCTCCCATATTTATTGTGCCTCCTTTAAGCTACTTCTATAAATGATTTATTATTCATCCATCATGCATGAAAATTTTATTCCTAGTGAAGAATCCCATTGCCTAGTGCTGGAGAGTCCTTTACCTTCTTGTTCTAACCACAAACTTTAAGCCCAGAGGAAGGGCTCAGGATGAGTCAGTACCATAGAGGTTTACTTCAAATACTAACTAGGCAGGCCTCTTCCAAATTGTTGGTCCTTTTCCACATTAAAGTGTTCTTGTCCGCATCAATAGCTGAAAGCTCTGTGGGTTTTCCTTTGCTTACTATTGTGAATACTTTGGTTGTTTTATCCAACTAAAAACTAATTTTTTTTAGTCCTAAAGATGAAAATATGACTAATTGTATCCTCCCATCTTCAGTAAAATACATATAATGACCAGACTTGAGTAAGAAGAGCAATATAGATATATAGGTATGGGTATTTAATTTCTACCCGTGGGTTCAGTGAAATGAAAGGGGGTTGCTTAGCCTGATCAGATAACCATGACTGTAGAGTGACTTTGGGTAAGTAAGGTTAGATCATCTCAGCTTTATTTTCCCCGAGACACAAATCCTTTTGGAGGGTTCTACAGATTTTGTGACAACAGTGTGGACAATAGTATGGGGTGCATGTCCTATTGTTCAGACTTCCCTGGAGAAGGGGCCAACGATTCCTTTTATAGGACTTACTGGATTTGGCTGTGGCTTTTACTGAAAGTAATCAACATTAAAAGAATAGTTTGGGCATGTGGAACAACATACTAATCCTTTTCAATTATAAGACTAATAGCACATATATTTCACGAAACTGTTGTACCATAATAAAATTTGTTAGTTTTTTTATAACTTGGAATCTACTGGTTTCAGCCAATGTGAGAGATAGCATTCAGTCTTCTAGAATCTTGCTATGAGGTAGTATGTGTTAGCAGGTTCCTGGCCCTGTGAGGTAGTTTCCTGGGAACCATTACCAGTAATAGGTTTTTATTTTCAGCCAATTATTTCAATTATCTTGAGTCACTTGGATAAGTGCTTGACAGTAGTATAAAATAAAATATAACATCATGTCTTCTTTTTCATGGGCTTGATACCTGATAAGAGAGGACAAAGCCATAGGGCAGGATATGTAAGGGACCAATTTGCTCTTCTGAACTCTATAAAGGGTCTAAGCTTGATTTTAGACAGGGCATCCTTTAGTGGCAGTCTTGATCATTTTTTTTTCTTTCTCTTTTTTTTTTTTTTGAGACAGGGTCTCTTTTTTTTTCTTTCTTAAAGGTTATAATTTCAGTGAAACATTTTGAGATGACTACTAAAGAACTAGGTCAAATCAAGTATGATTTATGAAATGTACCATTAATGAGGCAGTAAGAAAGTCAATTTTGTCTTCCCTGTCCTGAAATTCTAAAAAGGTTAATTACAGAAAGGCCTTCAAATTATATGTTCCTTTGTCTTGGAAACACTCCTATTTTGGCATAGTATGATTTTGTGTGATTATATCTAGTTGTACACCATTCAGTACCTGAATTTATTACTTGAGCTATTTTGTTTTATATTTGAAGTTATGTAAAGCTAGCTTTTAAATAATATCTAAATTATTACTTTAAGAGTTAATCCGCACATATGCTCCACTTGCTGACCTATGATTAACCTAACAGGGTTATTACCTCATAAATCTATGGTTTGGTCCACTCTCCCCTTTGTTCACAGCTCTGTTCACTGTGTTCCACCCACGCACATCATTCCTCAGTGCCCCTGAGTACATGTCAGACTGTTTTGCTTTGTTTTTTCCTTTAGTGCCTTTGTCCATGCTGTTCTTATTCCTGTGTTGTTTGCATGCTCCTCCTCCAGCACAACTACTTTTTCATTTTTGGCTGGTTTAAATGTCACCGCCTTGCCATTGTTCAGCAGATCTCTCTTTGCTTATTTATGAACATCTCTTCCAAGCTTTAATTATAGGTTGCATTAGTGTATCCCACTTGTCCTTCTTTCTTCTCTAGAGCAGGTGTGGGGAACATCTGACCCACAGGCCATATGGTCTGACCTGGCCAGAGCAGCCATCACATTAGGAGTGAGTTGTTTTACCAAATATAACAGCAAATATAATTTTGTATGGCCCATGAGTGATGCCATAAATATACATTTGGCCCTTGGCAGAAAAAAAAGGATCCTTACTCCTTCTCTAGAGTGTAAAGTCTGGCTAAGTAGGACACTGTTGCATTCTCAGTATCTTACACAGTGTCTACAGCCTGACACATAGTAATTAATTAATTAATTTTAAAAATTAATTGAAAGCTTAAATAAATGAAAGAGTCAAAATGGCTCTTTTCCATAATGTTTCCTAGGGACCATCCTAAGAGAACCAGGCAAAAGTTGCATCCTATTGGTTATATGTGATCAGCCAGATCAGCCCAGATTCAAGGACAAGGGAAATTAAGCTTTATCTCGTTGAGTTTGCAGTAAAACCACATTGTGGAAGAGCACGTCAGATGGATAAGTTACTATCACTTTACAGTCTGTCATTCTTTTTTTTCCTCCTCTGGTACTGAGGATTGAACCTTGAGCTTTTGTATTGACCTACATCTCCAGTCTTTTCATTTGGAGTCAGGGTTTCCCAAAGTTGCCCAGGGCCACAAAATTGCCTAGGCTGCACTTACACTTGTAATCTTCTGGCCTCAGCCTCCCAGAGTGCCGAGATTACAGCTGTGCACCACCATGCCTGGCTGGGGCGTTTTTTTGTTTGTTTGTTTTTGTTTTTTTTGAGGAAAATTGGGTGATTTCCATTGACATCTTTAAACTTGGTCTCAGGATCGTAAGCACAAACCCAAGTTTCATCTTATGAGAGAATTTCTTTAAAAGGTGGCATCTGAAGTGGACAATTGTGCAATTCCAATGAAACTGACAAAATTTCATGTTAATATGTTGTTTTCATGTTGTACAGTACACTTTAAAACACATCTTTTCACAACCATGGCTCCTACTTGACTGACCGTACCAGATAGGTTGGAACTTGTCAGATATCATTACCACAGTTTGATGCACCACTTCTCATAGAGAAGATCCCTGCTTTTCTTTTCGATGATGTGAAGCCACAGCAGCAGCACTCATCATTTGTATTTAAAAAAATCTTACCCCATATAGCACTCTGTCATATTCCTTGAAGACACCCCTGGATTACAACCAGTCATAGGTTCACTTTCTGAGCCTCTCAGTTACTAGTGATAGAAAAAGGAAATTATCAAATAATGTAAGAGGTCCCTTTGGTCAGGCTTTTAACAGATGTATTTTGAATATTACTATGTGGCAAGACTTAGCCATTGGGTTAACCACTGTGAATGTACTAGTGAGCCAGAAGGTGTTTGTTCCTTCCTCTGTCCCCTAAACGTGTGTGTGTGTGTGTGTGTGTGTGTGTGTGTGTGTGTGTGTGTGTGATACTGTGATTGAATGTAGGACCTTCTCTCTGAGAAACATCCCCCAGCACCTCTTCCCCTTTTTCAGTTATTTGAGACAGGGTCAAATTGCTGAGTGACTCAGGCTGGGCCCAGACTTGTGAATTTACTTTAAGATCCTCCTGCCTCAGCCTCCCATTATGCTAGGAATAAGGGCCTTTGCCACTGTCCCAGCTCCCTAATTTTTTAAAAGAGGCATTTACTTCTCAATTGTGACCTAGCTGAAAGGAATAATATCAAATATTCTACTTCTGTGGTTGACCCTAGCTGAAAGGAATAATACCAAATATTCTACTTCTGTGGTTGACTCTAACACAGGACATGTGCTTTCTAGCTTATGCAGAAAAACTGTAGGATCTGCCTTCAATTAAAAACAAACATTCAAGATTATAGCAGGTATTTCAAGAAAATGATTGCTACCTTGAGCCAAAGCCTATCTTATACAATACAGAAGATGCTTCTGTGTCGTTCTCCCTGATCCTCTTGAGGAACAGAAGTATTTATTTCTTCATAATACTTTAAGAAAACACATGGGCAAGCACAATCCTCTACAATATATTTAGTCTCACCACCCACATAAATAGTGTTCTTTAACTGTTAATAGAATCTATTTCTGTTGGATTCAGAAATCTATAAATTGGGATAGTAAAATGTATAGGAGCCTTTAGCGGTTAAATAATCTAGGTTCTAGACATGTTATTTGTTTTTACAGAATACTGGCTAATTCTGGTCCCATGAACCTGCCTAACTATAGCAGGTCTTGAAACTGTGAGAGAACTCATGAGTATTTTGAGCATTTCTGCCAGACTGTTCCATAGACATGCCTCCCTAGGGATTACATTGTACATTTCCTTCTAGTGTACATTTGGGGTACCTTGCTAACATCTGGACTTTTTTATATATAGAGTACTTTGAGGTCAATAATTAAATGAGTAAATGAGCTTATTATTTTTAGTTTAATTCAACTACATATTGTTAGCTACCTGAAATTCTAGGCCTTTTTTATTTTTTTATTTTTATTCCTGGTATTTGTTTGTAAAGCTGGGCCTGGTGGCGCAGGCTTATAATTCTCACATTCTGGAAGGTTGAGACAGGAGGATCACAAGTTTGAGGCCATCCTTGGCAACTTAGTGACTTACTGTGACCCTGTCTCAAAATAAAACATAAAAAGAGTTGTGATTTTATGTGATGGCTGGGTTGGAGAGTGGGCTGTCTTTGTTACTTTCTTGTTGCTGGGACAGAATACCTGACATCTGCAATGTTAGTGAGGGAAGATTTATTTTAGCTCACAGTTTCAGAATGTCATAGCCCATTCACAAATGGGTGGGTGGCTTTAAGTGGTGGAAACACATGATGGGGCTGAAACCAGCGACAGAGCTTTTCATGTCATGACAGAAAAGCAAAGTCAGGTTGGAGGGGCAGAACCAGCACACATCCCTCTAGATCAGGCCCCAGGCATTTAACCTTCCCACCAAGCTCCATATGCAAATAATACACAGTATCCATAGGTATGTGAGCTTTTAGGGTACACACCAGAGCCAAACCACAACAGGCACAATCAGTACCACAAAACATACACCACACACACGTAATAATGTTTGTTTGTGTCTCCTCTCTTGCTGGGGATTGAACCCAGGGCTTCATCCCTGGTGAGTGGGTGCTTTACCACTGAGCTATATCTCTGGGCCTTCAATATGTTTCTGATAGAATTTTACCTATTTTCTGTCTGTCTATCTATCTATTTATGTATCTATCTAATCTAATCTATCATTATATAAGTAGGTAAAAGTAATTAGGTAGTAGATTTTTCCTTCAGAGAACTATAAAATAGATTTTAAGCATCAGAATTCTGGGTCTTCCACTTCTTAGTTCTCTGACCTTGGGCAGATTAAAAAACTTTTTGAGGTATAATTTATATATTGAAAAGCCCATTTAAAAAATCTACCTTTGATTACTTTTAAAGATATAAGTCAATGATTTTTTGTGCGTTCACAATTTCGTACAGATATCATCTTTAATTTTAGAGCATTTTTGTCACATGCAAAAGAAACCTTGAATCTATTAATAGTCACTTTTTTTCTGCCTTCTTTCTTTCTCATGTCAACCATTAATGAACTTTCTGTGTTTGCCTGTTGTACATTTGGGAATGTTACTTAACCTTTCTGTGCCTCAGTTTTCTCATCAATAAAGCATATGATCCTGACTACCTCAGAAACCATAATTATCCTACAGTGGAAATAATACCTGTGCATATCAGGTTGTGTAATGTGGGAACAGAAAAAAGTACTAAAGAGTTTTAGAATTGTGCCAAACTCAAAATGCTAAGTGCTATGCTTGTTTCTATTACTGTGTTCATCATTATTGTTCCACATATAGTACCCAGCATAGACTGGGCACATGGTAGGAACATTGTCCAATTTCCTAGGCCTCTGCTATGTGCCAGGTACTATTTTATGGAATCCCAAATATGGATTAAAATCTATCCTGTTCTCAAGTGGTTTACAATCTCATGGTAGAGACAGATATATAACAAATATGTAAATACACTGCTATATATTTAATATTTTGCATATGTGATTTATAAAGAGATACATAAGGACAATAAAGTGGAGTTAGTGCTATAGAGTTCTGAACTTGGAGATTTCATTTTTATTTTACCTAATACTGCTGCAGATGTCCTTCCTCTCCAGATGTGGTTGTGGGACCCCAGCTAGCCGCTGAGTAATGAGCTCTCTGCATTTTTGCCATTTACAAATTAGAGCTTTGCTTTAGATATTTCACTTTGATGAACTTAGTATGTTTAGTGTTGGCTTTTCTTAAACAGCTTCAAAGACCTGTAACCTGCTAGCCTTTCTTTTTTTCTTTACTTATTCTTAGTCAAAAGGATGATAAGTGATTCATTTTCTTGAGATGAACATTTGAAAAGCATTTGAAGAGGCGTTGGTACATGGGGGTGATTTAAGAAGACATAGGCCAGGAGTGCATCTCACTTTCCAGTCTGTGGTATTTGTGCATGTGGGATTCTTTTTTTCTTTTTCTTTTTTTTTTTGAACTGCAGTCCAGGCTGGTCCTGAGCTTACTATGTTGCCAGGCTGGCCTCAAACACAGCAATCCTCCTGCCTTAGCATCCTGAGTGCTGGGAATAGAGGTATACGCTACCACACCCAGTTTTTTTGTGGTGCTAGGGAATAGAACCCAGGAACTTGAGCTTGGTGGGCAAGTGTTTTAACTACTGAGCTATCAATTCCTCTGGCCCTGAATGTGGGATTTATAAGCCATCTCTGGAGATCTGTTCACAAGTGATAAGATTCTGTCATATTTTGTTTGTATAAATTTTTTTCTGTACCCTTTATATTCAGATCCACAATAAGCCTAGTCCTGAGTTCTGATTTCAGCTCTGTTTTTGATTTGCCATTGTGATTATGGGTAAATTTATTTTCCTCTCTGGTCCTTAGTTCCTGTTCCCATAGTTACAATAATTCTGGACTTTCCTGATCTCTCTGTTTCTGATATTTTAGATTTCTGTATGTGGGACATAAACAAGCCTTTTTCTCTGACAGTGTTCATGTACATAGATCATAATGCATTCCGACACAATTATATCATTGGCTACATATACATTGGCTTATTCAACATATGCACATGGAACACTTTCCATTAGTGATCATACTAACAAGGCTTTTTAAAAGTATTTTCCTTCTATTTTACCTTTTTTAATGTCCACTGCAGTTTTCATATTTTGATTATACTTCCCATTATCCTGATGAACAGGCCACAGATCCCGAGACACTACTATGTTCTACTGCATCACAAGAAACAAAACTAAAACAAATACAACCATCTGCTTCAATATATGCTAGCCTTCCTGGTAGCTTCAGATGATCAGTTTTTACACAGGCAGCCTACAGGGCTAGAGGGAAGAGACATGGCAATTCTATTACAATTAAAATTTTCTGTTACAATAGGAAAATGCCCAGCCTCACCTTTCCTGTCAGTTGCAAGTACATAGCTTGCATTTCCGTATTTGTTCCATTTAAGGAAAGAGAGAGAGTTTTGTGAGAAATGTCTTGACACTTTCTCCCTCATTTTTATTAATTTGCTTCATAGTGTTGGATATGAATAATGGTGATAACCATCTCAAAAACTGTATAATACTTCTAATTAAAGAGGCTTCTTTCCTCTCTCTCTTTCTCTTTTTTACCCTCCGCGCTGGGATTGAACCAAGGGCCTTTATACTGAGCTGCATAGCTATATATCGAGCACCACCCATTTTGAGGAAAAACCCAGGTAGTTGTCTAGCTTGAATTTGGGATCTTCCTTCCTCAGCTTCCCAGGGTGCTGGAGTTATAGGTGTGTACCACTATGTTCAGCCTTTCTTCTCCTTTTTAACATTTTAAAATATTTTCATAAACAACTTGAAGATGGTTGTTTACTTTTGAGTCGTTTAGTATGTGTCAGATGCTACGCTAAGTGCTTTACTTCTGTTATTTCACCTTTACATTAGCTGTGAAAGTAGTATTAGCACCATTTGAAAGAGATGAAGACACAGGTTGAGCAACAGACTTGAGATTATGTGGTAGATATATAAATAATAAAAGTGTGATTTTACTGAGCATAATCTCCATGGCCTTGGAACTTAAGGCAGGTGGGTCACAAGTTTGAGTCCAGCCTGGACAGTGTAGCAAGGCCCCATCACAAAACAAAACAAAACAGAAAGGAAGGCAGAAATGTAGCTCAGTGCAAAGAAAAGGAAAGAAAACAAGGACACAGTTTATTTTAGTGATTTTTAAAACTGTTTTTGTTTCTTTGTGGTACTGGAGATTGAACCTAGGGCTTTCATACTGGAGATGAACTACATTTCCAGCCCATTACAAATAATTGCGTGACACTCATATGGTAGATATAGGACCTGAATTTTGGTCATTTGATTTAGATTTTACTATGTTGCAGATAGCTTTCATCTTTATTTTTACTCTTTTTTTTTTTAGTACTAGGTTAACCCTGGAGCCTTTGCACTGGGCTAAATCCCCAGCCCATTTTTAAGAAATTTTTAAACTTTGAGACAGGATTTCACTAACTCACTAAATTGCACAGGCTGGGCTTGAACTTGCAGTTTTCTTGCTTCAGCCTCCCAGTACACTGGGATTACAAACTTGTGCCACCATGCTCAGATGTTTTTATTCATTTTTTATCTTTACGTGTCTTGTTTTTATATATTAATAAGAACCACTACTTCACTTTTTTGATTAATTGTGGTGTGGGTTATAAGTTGATTATAGAATGTTCTTATAATGGAGGCAAAGAAAAAATAAGATGTTGGGTCTGTTTTTAAGTAATGGTTAGTTATAAGAAGGTGTCTTAGTTACTTTTTCGTTGCTGTGACTCAATACCCGACACCCACAAATTTAGGAAAGGTTTATTTTAGCTCACAGTTTCATATGGTCGCAATCCATTCAGGGGCAGCCAGCAGCAGTCAGAGTACAGGACAGAGGCAGAGGTGGAGGCAGCTTCTCAGGACATCACAAACAGGAAGGCAAGCTGAGACCAGTTGAGACTAGTCCCAGCCAAGTACAGTAGCGAAGGTAGTAATTATGCCTAACATAGCACAACTACACTGTGTACAAATGGAAACACAATGAGTTCCTCCCCACAATAGAGAACAAAGTTCCTCCTTGTAGAATACCTATTCAAAAAAATTAAATTACAGTCCTCATTTCAGCTGGTCACGTGGTCATAGCTGGTATTTATGACTACCTTCTTCTACCAGCCATTCTGTATTTCCTTGATCCTCAGCAAGTACCTCAGCAGGTCTTGGTTCTTTCCCTGGTGGGGTGACCTATATCTTCATTCCTGAAGGTTCTGAGCCATTTGTTATCTTCTCTAGATTGGGTTGTGCCAGTTTCCCATTGACTTTGATAACAGAACATGGTAAAACTAGGAGGCGCTCTAAAGGATCTCTTGCAGTCCAAACATAATTTTCCTTGCCTCCATTATGAAGTATCAGTCGAACTTCCCCTTGATAGTCTGGATCAATCACACCTGCTAACACTGTGACTCCCTTTTTGGCTTGCTGGTTCCGTGGTACAAGGAGGCCAAAATGACCAGGGGGAATTCTCAGCTTTCAGTTTAGTGGAATTGTTGCTGTGCCTCCTGGTGTAAGCCTTCCCCCTTCTGGACCTAAGACATCTAGACCAGTAGAGCATGAGGTTGCAGAGACAGGAAGCAGAAATTTTGTTAATGGGTTACTGGGGGTGATGGTGAGTGGTACCATCCATGTCTCCACCCCTTGATTTCTGGACCCATGAATCCTTGCTATGGGAGAAATAGTACCATATACGGGTCGATGATTCGGAGCATATACAGCTTCCTGAAGAACTGTACCCCAACCCTGCAAGGTATTTCCACCTAGCTGACGCCGTAATTGTGTCTTCAGAAGGCCATTCCATCGTTGTCAGTCCAGCTGCTTCTGGATGATGGGGAACATGGTAAGACCAGTGAATTCCGTTGGCTTGAGCCCACTTCTGCACTTCTTTAGCCATAAAATGTGTTCCCTGATCAGATGCAATGCTGTGCGGGATATCATGATGATGGATGAGGCATTCTATAAGTCCACGGATGGTAGTTTTGGCAGAAGCATTACGTGCAGGAAAGGCAAATCCATACCCTGAGTAAGTATCCCAGTAAGGGCAAAAGGTTGTCCTTTCCATGGTGGAAGTGGCCCAATATAATTAACTTGCCACCAGGTTGCAGGCTAATCACTCCAAGGAATGGTGCCATATCGGGGACCCATTGTTGGTCTCTGCAGTTGTCAGAGTGGGCATTTAGCAGTAGCTGTAGCTTGGTCAGCCTTGGTGAGGGGAGGTCCATGCTGTTGAGCCCATGCATAACCTCCAGCTGTGGGTATCAGTCACAGAGAATGGAAGAACCATCCTTGGCAACATAGTTATACCAGGGTGTCGTAGTGGCCAGGGGTGGAATGTTGTGGTTAGGATCTGGAGTGTCCCCCAAAAGTCTTATGTATTTTAATGGAACTATGTGATTTTGGTGGATTGGGGTCTCCTCTGGAGGGGTGGATTGCAGTTAAGTTAGGATTAATGGTGTGTAGTGGCCACACCTGGATGCAGGAGGGACTGGTTACTGGGCGGAGACCTGAAAGGATATATAAGCTGCACCTGCTTTCCTGGAGGACTGGGACTAGTCTCAACTAGCCTCAGTTTGTCTTCCTGTTTGTCCGGAGAAGCTGCCTCCACCTCTCTCTCTGCCATGTACTTCGATTGTTGCTGGCCACCCCTGAATGGACTGTGACCTTCGAGACTGTGAGCTAAAATAAACCTTTCCTTTCCTAAGTTTGTGGGTGTCGGGTATTGAGTCACAACAAGGAAAAAGTAAGACAGAAGGTATGTACAAGATTAGGAATATTCTTATCATATAGGCAGTGGGGGGGAAATCTTAAGTAGCTCACAGCAACGAAAAAGTAACTAAGACAGGAATTGGTAACAGAGGAATGAGGTCGTTGCTGTACTTTACCTGAAGATGTGGCTCAGAAGTCTTTGGAACTGGTTTGCAGAAGGAATTTGGAAAAGTTTGGGTATGCAAGCTGGAGAAGCCTTTGAGTGCTCTGAGCCAAGCTTAATGGAAGATTCTAGTCAGAACTCAGAAGACCAGAATGCTGATAGAAGTATGAATTGGAAAGGCCAGGCTCAAGAAGTTTCAGATGGGAAGGAGGACTGTAAAGGCATGTGGCCTAAAAACCATGTGTACTATGCTCTGGCAAAAACTTTGTCGGAATTTTACCCTTGTCCAGAGACTTTGCCTGAAATTGAGATTTAAGGGTGGTGGAATGCTTACTTTGGTGGAGGAAATCTCAAGGCAGACTGAAGCTCCAACTGTTAAATGGCTATTGTTTGCGGCTTTTAGCCAGCTTTACAGTGGAAGACAGGAGATAAAGGCAGAGAGAACAGATGTAAAAAGATTGCAGTCTGGAGTAGAAAAGCATGTAGTTGTTCAAGAAATTAACATTAAACAAAAGCCAAGATAATGGAATCAGGACTGTAAAAAAGAGGCCTTCACAGTGATTCAGGAATTAGCAAGATCCCACCCTTTACCAATTAAAGGGTGCAAAGGCAAAAGATCTTGTCCTGTGAAGAGTAGCCCAGAACTCCCTGTAGGGCCAAAGAGGGAAGTGTTTGCTGGAGTTCAGCTTCCTAGAGTTCAGCAATCCAGGCACTCAGAAGCTACTGCAACCATGGCACAAAGGAGCCAGATTACTGCTCAAGCCAGTGGCGGGTCTTGGAGATGTCCACGCGGTCCCGGCTTTACAATCTTGCAGAACCCAAGAGTTGTGGGTTCGTGGAGGATTCCGCCCAGGTTTCAGAAGAAGGCCTTGGAGGCCAAGCAGCGTGCCCCTAGGAGGGCAGTGTGTGAAATTGTGAAGGAGAAGCCTAAGGTCCAGTGGAGAGCCTGAAAATTTGGAGAAGCCAGGATCATGGATTGTCAGCTGAGAAATGCAGCAGGCCATGAGTGGATCCAGCCCAAAGGAGAGAAGATGGAGGTTGCAGTCAGCAGCAATGCCACGGGGGTGGGACCACCCAAGCCCCTTGGAGTTCATGCCTCACCAGAATTTACTCTAGTTGCTGGACATGGAGTTACAGGATTTAACCCTTGCTCTGCTGCTGGGTTTAGGAATTGTTCTGGTCCTGTTGCCTTTTATTACCTTATTCATCCCTTTTGGGATGGAAATGTTTACCCTGTGCCATTTCATGCTGGAAGTGCTTAACTCTGGTTTGATCAGGAGCTCACAGCTAAAAGTTTGTCTTACATCTCAGAGGAGACTATGGACTTGGAGTTTCTTTAATAGTGCTGAAACTATTAAGACTTTGGTGACTCTTCGAGAAGGACTAACTGCATTTTGCTTGGGGAGAAGGACATTAGTCTTTTGGGAGCCAGGGTTGGAATGTTGTGGTTAGGATCTGGAGTGTCCCCCAAAAGTCTCATGTATTTTAATGGAACTATGTGATGTTGGTGGATTGGATTCTGGTCTGGAGGGGTGGATTGCAGTTAAGTTCGGATTAACGGTGTGTAGTGGCCACACCTGGATGCAGGAGGGACTGGTTACTGGGCGGAGACCTGAAAGGATATATAAGCTGCACCTGCCTTCCTGGAGGACTGGGACTAGTCTCAACTAGCCTCAGCTTGCCTTCCTGTTTGTGATGTCCAGAGAAGCTGCCTCCACCTGTCTGTCTCTGCCATGTACTTCAGTTGTTGCTGCCCACCCCTGAATGGACTGTGACCTTCGAGACTGTGAGCTAAAATAAACCTTTCCTTTCCTAAGTTTGTGGGTGTCGGGTATTGAGTCACAACAAGGAAAAAGTAAGACAGAAGGTATGTACAAGATTAGGAATATTCTTATCATATAGGCAGTGGGGGGGAAATCTTAAGTAGGTCAGGTTGTGAGTGATTTTAAGATGGGAATTATCAGAGTGACCTATGTTTGAATAGAAAGAGTTCTATTGTGTGTTTTTATGTGTATGTTTTAAAGCTTATTAAATATAGTATATTATAGCAAAAGATGCACAGCACTCATGAGTGTAACTGAAGAATCCTTAAGGATATTAGGGTTAAGTTTTAGTAGGAACACAGCTCTGATGTGTTTGTGTGGTATGTAAAGCAATATATATGAACTGTTTCATGAATTTGTCATTTAGTCTATTTGTGTCCTTATGTGTCTATTCAATGAATGAATTTGAGATCTGAGTTGGAAGGTGCAGGGATACTATTTTATTAGTATAGTAAGTGTACTAAGGATGGGACCTTTAAAGAGTATCTAATCTATCCTTTACTAAGTGGTAAGAAAACTAGGGCCTAGAAAGATGGAGTGACTTTTTTAGTAAATTGTAGAGAAGAACTAGAATGAACTGCTCCAGGAAGCACCAGTGATTTTTTTGGAGTAAATTGCCATTATTTTCAGAGATTTCATGAACATAGGTAAAACATATAGAAGAAATATTGTTGAAAGTATTTTAAATCACTAACTTCTTCAAAGATAAAGTAAGGATAGAGAGATTTTGATCTGTTTTGTTTTGTTTTGTTTTCTCCATATTTCTATAGATTTTGAGTACCCAGGTTAGATTAGGTTCAGTAGATTGGACTAAGCTTTTGGATCATAATTTCCCCATACTGCACATCTAGCTGAGCTTTTCCTCTTGAAGGTCTGGTTGGAAGCATTGACCTTTATTTTTGATGTTTAACCTACTTCTTTTTTCTGGTATTTGAGTCTTGTTGGCCTTGATAAGGGCCTGTTTTCTGTGCAGAATCTATAGTTAACATGGAGGGTTTAGTGTACAGCTGCCTTGAAAATAAAAGGCTGACACAGTGCATGTGAAATTGGAAAATGTCAAATGGGCCTGTGTCTTTAACTCCTTTGGTTAACCCGTTATTGAGACAGCTTGTGTAGTCATATTGAATCTGTAAATCTCCGTAACATAAAGAGTATTATATGAAAAAGTGGTCTTGTTTTAGTTGCAGAAAGAAGTGGATATCAAACAGGCAAGCACTCTACTACTGAGTTACATCCTGCCCTTTTTTATTTTATTATTTTTTTAAATTTTGAGACTGAATCTTAGTAAGTTGTCAAGGCTGGCCTCAAAATTGCCATTTTTCTGCTTCATCTTCCCCAATAGTTGTGTTACAAGAATGCCAGATTTTCTTTTATTTAAAGGATGAATAATATTCCTGGAGAGAATGTGCATGTAGGTCTTCACGCTTTTTTTTTTCCATTTGCTAGTGTACCTCTTGCTGGCACCACAATGAACATGGACGTGCAGATATCTCCTTGAAATTTGGTGTTGTTCTGGATATATATTCCAAATTGGGGTTGCTGGATATTATAGTAATTATAGTTTTAATTTCCTGAGGAACCTTCATATGGTTTTTCATAGTGGCTGCATCTTTTCCATCTTTCTACCAGTAGTGCATGAGAGTTTCAATTTGTCTGCATCTTTACCACTTCATTATTATCTACAGATTTTTCAATAGTGAGTATCCTAATAGGTGCAAAGTGATAATGCTGTATAGTTTTGATTTGCAATTTTTTGATGACTAGTGAAGTTTAACTTTTGGGGGGTTTCGGGATTGAACGTAAGGCCTTTGCACTGAGCAATATTCCCAGCCCCCACCCCCCACCCCCCTTTTTTAATAAAAAGGCAAGGTCTTGCTAAGTTACTGAATTGCCATTGCTGGGCTTGAACTTGTGATCCTCCTGCCTCTGCCTACCAGAGTACTGGGATTAAAGACATGTACCCCATTCTGCATGTCTTTTCATACACTTGTTGACCATTTGTGTTTCTTCTTTGGAGAAATATCTGTCCAAATCCCTTGTCCATTTTAAAACTGGTTTATTTGTAAAACTGTTTTATGCAAGGGCCCCAGTGGTTCTGATGGAGGATGGTTGGTAAGTGGGCTGAGCAGTGATGAAGAATGAGGACACTTGAATCACTCAATCTGCATTACTTTCTGCTGAGTTCTTCATGGTATTACATGCTCTCCTGTTTGATTTTATATTGTGCTTTTGTCGTTGTTATATGTCTTAGTTACATGTTCATTGCTTTGGCAAAATATTTCATGAACCCACAGCTCTTGCATTCTTCAAGCCTTTAAACAGCCAGGACCACGTGGACATTGCTAGTGTCTGCTGTTGGCTTGAGCAGTAGCCTGACCCTGTTAAGCATCTGAGTTCTTAGATGGCTAAACTCCTTAGGGATTTGCTTTCCTAGGTTGCCCTACAAAACACCCTGGGAATGTCTTTTCAAAGCAAAGTCCTTTGCCTTTTTACCCTTTGACTGATAAAGGGTGAGTTCTTGCTTATTCTTGAGATACCCTTATTGCTGAGATACCCTGAAGATACCCTTATTCCTGAGATACCCTGATGGTGTCTCCCTCCATCCCCCTTTTTAATAATCCTGATTGTAAGTACATGGCTTCTTTTTAATGCTGATCTCTTTAACTTTCCTGTGTTTATCTACCTCATCTCTACAAGCCCTTTCAGTCTGGCAAAACTGCAAACTTTTTATATAATTTTTTTCTGCCCTTCATCATGGAGTTGTCCAAAAGCCTCAGACACTAACCCAGGTGACAGTATAAACATTGGGTTGCCTTGAGATTTCTTCTACATATTAAGTAGTACACTGTCCTTATTCTCAGTTTCTGGCAAAGTCTCTGGACAGGGGCAAAATACCGATGGACTTTCTGCCTAGCGCACATGGTTTTTAGATCACTTGCCAATGTAGTTCTCCTGTACATCTGAAACTTCTTGAACCCAGCCTTTCCAGTCCAAACTTCTGTCAACATTATGGTCTTCTGAGCTCTGGCCAAAATCTCCCATCAGGCTCAGCTCAGAGCACTCCAAGGCTTCTCCAGCTGACATCCTCAAAACTTTCCGAATTCCTGAAAACCAATTCCAAAAGCTTCCAAACCACATGATTAGGTAAAGTCACAGCAGTGACCCCTCTCCTGGTACCAGTTTCTTTCCTTGTTACTTTTTTGTTGCTGTATCAAAATACCACAAAAATTAGGGGAGAAAAAGTTTATTTTAGCTTAGAGTTTCAGAAGGTATCATGACCAGCCAGCAACAGTGGAAACATGAGGCAGAGGTGGAAGCAGCTCCTCCTGGCATTGTAAACAGGAAGCCAAGTCCTCAAGAAAGGGGAAGTAGCATATACCATTTCAGGTCCTGTCCCAGTGATCTGCCCTTTCTTGGTCAAGCCTCATTGTTCCACTTCTTCCAGGTTTAAGCCCCAAATTCTACCACAAGCCTGTAATGTATAATCTACCACATGCCTTTCTTGCACCACACACCTGTAATTCACTCTCCCAGATCATGCCTCCATCTCCTCTAACACTGCATAATTCCATGATAATCTGTAACATTCAATACATGAGACTTCTGGGGGACATTCCAGATCCAAACCACAATATTATAGCTGTAACATTAGCTTCAAGTTAGACAGGTATATTTCTGAAGTCCTGAAATCACCTTCTCTTCTATTTTTTGAGCCTTTGTCTTTTCTTTTTTTAATTTTTATTTTATTTTATTTTACTTTTTTTTGGTAAGAAACCTTTTCCTTTTTACCCGATGTACTTTTGGTCAGTGTTGCTGGGCAGGAATGTACCTTTCCATTTTTTCCAAATTCCATTTCCCTTCAGTTTTGCTTTAGAGTCATCACAATAAAATTCTTCTTGGTTTAGTGCCCAAGCCTGTAGCCCATAGTCTTCTGAGGACTGTGCATCAAACATGGGTGGTTCTGCCAGATTTTTTTGAGCTCTTCTGTCCTGAAACAAAGCACTTGGCTGGTATTCAGAGTGTCAACTGTTTGGAATGCAGCAGTTCCTGATTCAGAGCCTTAAACCTCCCACTACAAGGGCCTGGTAGTCTTCAGCCAGTATGCAGTGGAGACCTCTTGTGCTTTGGGTAGAAGAGGGCATTACTGCGGCTGTTTTGGCTGAGTCTGGAGGCCTGAAGCCTCCTTTTGGAATTGTCACTGATTTGGTCTGTGACTTCCACTGAGTCACTTGGTCTCTATTTTATCACCTGGGAAAACAAAAAGCTTGAGTTAGATGATCTTTAAGGACCTACTGAACTCTGACATTCTCAGTTAATCAAACTGTATACTATAGTGTGCTTGACTCTATTTTAGCCAGTGAACTCAGTAGGAATTCAGAACTCAGTAGGTTAATAAGACAGGCTCTTCTTTCAGAGGTCATAGTCTAGAAGGGAAGCACTTACATAAAAACTCTTATGTTCTAATTTGAAATGAGTTTAGACTGGAACTATCACTAAGTGTTTTGAAACAGAGGAAAGTGATTAGTTCTAGCTAGAAGGATTGGAGCATCAGGTAGGAGGTGGTTGAGTTGTTGGACCTGTCTTCAGTTCTTTTTTCCCTCCCCAAACTTCATAATGAATTTATAGGCATATTTTCTGCTTAAACTCTTCCATAGTTTTGATGACAAATCATGCTTATTAAAGAAAGAAAGCAAAGAAAAATAAAAAACCTTAAGAAAAAACTCTACAAACTAAAAACATACAGCCACAGTGATCATTCTTTTTCTCTCTGAACCCCTGTGATGTATGTGCAGCTAGTTACACAAAATAATTTATTTAACTCTTAATGTTTTGCCTTTTTGTATTACTTTAAACAGTAAGTTCAAGCTGTTTCTCTCATTTCTGCCACCTGGATGAGCGCAGTATGAATTTCATTTCTGTTACTAGACTTCATAAGGGCAAATGATATATCTTATTCTCTCATTGTCTGTGACTCCTCCAAGTGATTTGCATAGACATACTCAGAATGACATTTAATATAAGCTTGTTGTTAGACATTTCTCTGTTTCTAATATGAATGTCATAGTTACCAAATTGCTCAGATTGTGATGAAATTTAAAATTCTCCTACCTCAGCCTCCCAGCGTGCTGGTATTACAGGCATTGCTCAGTACTGTGAAGCTCACGTTTTATTGGGGAAGAAACACAAGATAAAACAATAGTTTTAAGTATGATAGTTAAGTGGAAAAGAGGAAAAAATAAAACAAGGAAAACATTATAATTTTGGAGATAAAAGGTTGAACTTTTATTTATGGAGCAAAGGGAAGACTTAATAAAGAAAGGTTACTTGTAGTTAAGACCAGAGGTCACTAAGGGAGTGAATTGGGAGAAGAGCATTCCAGGCAAAGAGAACAAGTATTGGAACCTGGAGGCCAGACATTCTTATAGCTCAAGGAACAGCAGGACAGGATGGCTGAAGTGAAATTATGGAGGAGGAGGAAAGTAGTAAAAGAAATCAGAAGGTTGACCTGAGAGCAGATTTAGTATTTTTTGTTGTTTAGTATTTTTTATTATTTTAGGTCCTAGTGAAGATTTAATGTTTTTACTGAGTGAAATTGGGGATCAGAGGAGTGACCTTTTCTGATTTAATGTTTTCAGAGACCCATTATGACTGTTGTGTTGACAAAAACAGAGAAAGTGGTTAAGTACAAAAACAGGGATAACAGTGAGGAGGGCACTGTGTATGTAATTCCTTCTAAGAAATGATTGTGGCTTAGATTAAGACAGTGCAAATGGAGGTAGTGAAAATTTATTTAATTCTGGACATTTTTCACAAATAGAACAAAAAATTATAAATGGACTGGTAATGAGATGAGAAAAAGAAAAAATAGTAGTACCATAATTTTGACCCATGAAAACAAAAGCATAGAGTTGCAGTTTATTGAATTGGGGAAGACAGATTTTAGATTTCACTTTGGTCTTGCTGGTTAAAATATAATTCATGGCTCATCAGTGTAAATAATAGAAACTAACTAGCAAGTGTTAAAATGTACTGCTTTGGAAGTATTTGTGGTTGTATTAAGTATAACAGTCAAGTGTAAATATGAAAAAATACAAGGTACTTAGTCATGAGATTAAGTGAGGTGATCTTGAGAATGTGTGGAAGTAGATAAGAAGCTGAAGACTTGAATCTTGGTCATTGCAAAGTTTACAAATTGAGAAGTAGCAGCCAGAATGATGGGGATAAAAAAACACATCAAATATGTCTGGAAGCCAAGTGAAGAAAGTGTTTAAAAGAGGAGACAAAAATTCCTTTTCTAAAGAGGAGTGAATGAGCTGGGGATGTAGCTTGCCATGGGATGGGGGAGGGTGTGGCAGTGGTCAGGTGGGTCAAAATTGACATGGCAAGGAAGATAAGAGCCAAAAATAGATCACAGGCTTTAACATGATGAAAGTTCTTAGTAACCTTGATAAGGACGTATGTAGCAGAAATAAAAAACTAATTGGTGTGGAAAGGTGAGAGAAAACAAATACAAAGTAGCTTTCTGGGAGCTTTGCTTGGAGGGGAAGGAGAAACAGTGGTAGCAAGCATATTAGGTGGAATCAAGAAAGAGTTTTTAAAAATTATCTTATATAAGTATTTTTAGACAAAGCAATATCGTTGTGGTAGTGTGAACAATTCTGCAGAGAATAGAAGAGAGAGTTACTGGAGTAGTGTCCTTTGCTTGGTGGAGGGATGGAATATAAGTGCATCACTAGAGGCTTAGACAAATCTGTTCATCCAGTGTAATTGGGGAAAAGTTAAGAGTTTTAAGGCATAGATGCGATTTGGAAAGTAAGTGTGAAAGCTTGTAAAAGTTCACATAAGAGGCAAAATCACTATTTAAAAGTGAGATGAGTAGAGAAAACATGAAAATAGTCTAGGAAATGGAATTGACCAGGCAAATGTAGAATGTTGGGAGGCTTGTAGAGCACAAATGAAAATATAGTGATCAATAACATACTGAACAGGGGGTAAAAAAAAAAAAAGACAATATAGTGATCAAGAATTTAAAATTTAACGTTAGTAAGCATAGTTGTATGTTTTCCTCTTTCCAAGGCTTTGTATCAATGTAGACAGTGAGTAATGGTAAATTGGATATATTCAGGATTGTGGTTTAATCAAGCTCATGTTAATACAAGAAATAAAGGGGCAAGTGAGTGATTATAAAAATTTGACCATGGGCTGGATGTGGTAGCATGTGCCTATAATCCCAGCACTCTGGAAGGCTGAGGCAAGAGGATTGCAGTTTCGAGCCCAGCTGTGCCACTTAGCAATGCATGAAACTCTCATCTCAGAATTAAAGAGAAAAAAAAATTTAAAAGGACTGGAGATGTAGTACAGTGCAAAGGTCCTTGATTCAATCCCCAGTTCCACATATACAAAATAGTAAATACTTACATAAATAACTTTTAAAATGACCAAGAAGTTTAAAATATTCATAGTCAGGGTATGGGAATATGAGGATGGTGGTAGACAACGAAATGTACGTAAAATAAGTAGATTGAATGCACTGATAGGTTGCAGGTTTGTTGGGGTTGGGGAACCATAATGAGAAAACTGGAAAGATAGAAGCTGGTTGCAAAATGAAATACTTGAAATTAAGATGGGTTCTAGGGATATAGTTCAGTGGTAGTGTTTGCCTCACATGCACAAGGCCCTGGGTTCAACCTCGGCCTCATATAAATAAATGATAGAAAGATTATAGAAGGTTGTAGTTGTTAGTAATGACAAGACAAAGGATATAAGGATGAAATGAGAAGTTGAGGAAGGGTAGAAATCAAGATCAATTGGGAAAAGAAGAGTAATTCCCAAGTAATTGGGAATGCAGTGCCTTACAGCCATTATTTATGCAGTTATTGAAACTCTTAAGAGTTATTACCAGAATGGATTGGAGAGAATGACAGTGAGCTGGCAGCCTTGATGTTGAAGGAGAATAATGTAGGATTAGTAAATGGCTACAAAGAGTGACACTGAATTTGAGGATATCATAGGCAAAACCTGGATATTTAATATGGTGGAGAATCATAAAAGCGATAGTAAGTTTCAAATCCCAGTAATAGGTAGGGAGTGAGGGAAAACTAGCCTCTATGTAAGAGAACTGCCAATAAAAACATTGCCCTGAAAGAAAGGCAGATTTCATTTACAGTAAGAAAGCAAAGGGTGCATCACAGGAGAGATTGAAGTCATGTATGATTTTGCTAACCTTGAATTCTAGAGAATGCAGCAGAAAAGATCAGGAGCTGAGGAGAGAGACTGAGGACAGAATATGCAACGTGTAGAGCTAGAAGGATGGTGTGTGATGGAAAAATACGATATCCCCAAGTGAGGAGGAGCCCTTTTCTGATTGTAGTAAGATCATTCACACTTTTTAAATTTTTTTATTTATTCTTTTTTATTCACACTTTCATTTACATCAGTCTTGCCGGTTAAAATATAATTCATGGATCATTAACTTGTGTAATACAGTTTTGTCAGCAAATATTAAAAACATATGTCCTTGAAAAAGAAATGTTTTAGAAGAATTACACGTAACAACCAGACAGATGCACCCTTGTTCTCCTTTAAGAAAATGTTTGGTGATATCAAAGCAGAGGTGGCTACTCTGGGAGTTAATCTTCTTTATCTAAACATTAGTACTACATAGTCTTTTATTAAGGGTCATTTTGTTTCCTAATAAGCATTTGCAGTTCATTTCCAGATTAGTGAGATACTCCACAGTGATCAACTTAGAAATACTTATCTTACGTTATGAATCAATATGGAAATCTCAGTAGCACTGGAGGGAAAAAAATCCAACAGTGAGCTTTTTCTTTTTATCTTGAAAGCTAATAAATGATGGTCAGTCTTATAATAGTTGGTCATTTTTATCTGAAATGAGAAATCTGGAATGTTATTAAAAGTTAGTGTTCTCATGCTGCAACTGTTGGGTGAACCTTGAAGACATTATGCTAAGTGAAATAAGCCAGTCACAAATACATGCTTCTTATATGAGGTTCTTACAATATTTTAATTTGTAGAAAGTAGAATGTAGGTTGGTAAGGTCAAAATTTCCAGGGATGGTTGTTAATGAGGGTCACACAACAATATGGGTATATTTATATTCAGTAATACAATGTGAGTATAGTATATTCAGTAATGCTACTGAACTCAATACTTTAAAAGAGTAAATTTTATGTGTATTCTGCCAACAATGACCCAAAACAAAAAATAAAAAACAGTATTTTGAGTATCCAGTGCATACAAGACTGCTTGTCTAAACTTTGGTCAGCTTTACTCACACTGTCTCACACATAATGATTTACTCAGTACTCCGTATTTGTATAATAGATAGGTAAGAATAAGCTACTATTGGGGCATACCTGTAATCCGGTTTACTTAGGAACTTGAAGCAGGAGGATTACAAACTTGAGTCCATCCTGGAAAACTTTGTGAGGCCCTATTTCAAAATGAAATTTAAAGGATTAAAAAAAAATACAAAGGGCTTTAGTAGGACAACATGCCTGAGGCCCTGTGTTTGATCCCCAGTATCATATGCAAGAAAAAATTATGGAAAGATACACACGTATAGACCAACATGAGGTACATCCAGAGTCCGTCCCACTGGTCATAAACACAGGGACTGAGAACTTGGCTTTAAAAAATAGAGCCTCTGGCTGCTCTGAAGCAATATAGCTCTTCTAGAAAAGACCTCCTTTATTAGAGCTCAGAGACAGAGCAATTGAGATCTTCATTCCTGACTTGCACAGAAGGCCTGGTTTGATGCCAATCCTTCAGTAGAACTTTTGGACAAAAGAGACTGATCTTAACACCATTTTAGGTTTGATTGATTAAATGCTGTATACTTGCCATATTTTTCTAAAGGGAGTTAGTTTTTAAAATATTTATAATGAACTAGTTGTGGTAGTACCTGGTATAATCCCAGGTACTTGGAAGGCTGAGGCAAGAAGATTGGAAGTTTCAGACCTGGTCAACATTTCATCTCAAAAAAAAAAAAAGCATAATATGGTAATAATGAAACAGTATGACTTAGTAAATGAAGCCAGGGTAAATTTTGTACCAGAAGTTCTTGTTCATTACTAAGGTTTGGTAACAAGTTTGGCTCTGAGCCTCCCAGTGACCAAAGCAAAATCTGGTTCCAAGGTTGAGAATGTCCATCGTTCATTCAGCTGATAGTTGAATGATGTTATGGAAAGAGTTCTGGGCTTGATTTGAGTACCTGGCTTCCCAGTAACTGTCTGTGAACTAGAACTTTGAACAAATCTTTAACTTGTTTTCTTATCTGCAAAATGGTAATTGGTAACTCTTGCATCCTCTTTATACCTGTAAGTACTACACTTACCCTTGAACCTTCTGCCAAGAAAAACAACATCCTCTTTGAGATTAAGCGTGGTGTTCGACGTATTATCTTCAATCTTATAGTTTCCCCCTGAAAAAATTAGCTCTCTTAAGTGCCAAGAGTTAGCATATAGAAAATCCTATGTATTTATACGGTTTAATAAGTAATTAGATTCTATATTTAGGGAGGCTCCCCCTGAAATCAGTTCTTTAAAAATCTTGAGAATAAATTTTGTATTTTTTGCAAGCATTTGTTTGCAAGATAATTTTGTCATGCTTTAACTAGCCAAAAAGCCATTTTCTTATATTTTAATAGGCTAAATGCTCTGGTGGTTGAAATAAATGTGACATTTTGCAGATGAACATCTCATTTACAGGCAGACACAAAAGCGGGTTGTTGAACTTTTGCATGAAAAGATCTTTCTTTTATCTGTGGAAAGCCTTTGGATACTGATACTCTCTTTGGCAAGTTCCTAGAAATCCAACTTGTCCTACATTTTATCTTTAAATTGAAATGTTTTCTGAAGAGAAATGTTATATGCAATTGTGAAATGCAAAAATCTAATGAGATCTGGTTACATTTGGCAGACAATATAAAGAAGCAGACAGCTGTTAATATTTGTACTACGTTATCCTGATGATTAAGAAAAACCTACTATAATAAGTTTACCTAAATTTGGTAAGAAAAAGCCATGGAATTCCAATAAATGGTTTCTTTTAAGGCTGGGGATGTATTTCAGTGGCAAAGCACTTGCCTTGCATGCCCAAAGCCCAGGGTCTGATCCCAGTACTGCGAACAGTTAAAAATGTTTCTTTTATTCACTCATTCATTCATCTAATCAACAAATGCTTATTTATGAATGCTCCACTTTTATACCACACTCTTCTAGGAATTTAATAGTAAATAAAATAAATACTGTCCTTATCTCTTTATGTTTAAAGTATAGCAGAAAGAATGGGCTGGGGGTGTAGTTCAGTGACTAGGGCTCTTGTCTAGGAAACACGAGGTCCTGGGTCTGGTCCCCCAGTACCAGATATTAGCTGTAATCTGAACACTAAGGAGGATGAGGCAGGAGAATTGCCGTGAGTTCTAGACTAGTGTGGGCTCCATAGTGAGTTCGTGACCAGCCTGGACTACAGAGCAAGACCTTGTTTCACGTGCACACAAAAAATGTAGCAGGAAGAAAATAAGCAGGCAAACAATTACAGCTGCATTGAGTATTTATAACAGAAAAGCTTAGAGAGCTCTGATGTTATAGAACAACCTGTAACCATGCTGAATCTAGCTTTTGCGGTCCTTTGCAAGAGCTGAGTAGACACAAATGAAACAGGAACAGGTATGATAATTACTACCAAGTTCTCCCTCAGATTCTATGCATTAGTCTTCTAGAAATACTCAGTATTCTTTGAATGTCTCACCTCTCTCCTGGTGTAATTTCACAAATCGCCTTTCCTTCTCCTCTCTGTACAGAATTCCTGTCATCCTTCAAAACACAGATCAAATGACATACACATTTGAAACCTTCTGTATGTTTCTCCCCAGCTAAATAAGATTAGATTCAGCTGCATATAACAGAACTCTAATAATAATGGTCTAAAAGTACCAGGTTTTATTTTATTCTGTCAAAGAACAAAGGTATGTAGTCCAGAGCAGAAATGGTTTTTTCATGAAATCATTAAAGCTGCTTTTGCCTTTCTTAGTTTAGATTCCTTTCTCAAGGTCACATCATGGAAAAGATGGAGGCTGAGCTCCAGTCGTCGTGTCCTAAATTCTAGATGGCAGAAAAAAAGGAAGAAGGAAGGACAAGAAAGAAGGACATTTCCATGGCTAACACAGTTCTCTTTATGCAGCCTTTTCAGAATTTCCTCACGGTATTTCAGTTATATCTCTTTGAGCAGAACTAATCAGATAGCCACATAGATTGGGAAGTAGTATGTTTCGCTGAGCATATCGCCACCTAGTGGCAGTCACCGCATTTTGCGCCCTAGTCCCCCTTCTATTTTTAAAATTGTAGCGCTCAGTATAAAAATAGTACTATCTGTAGATAGCCATCAATGACAGTCTCCCTCATATGTATACCTCACGGCCAGAAATTGTGTTTCATTACCCTCCGAATATACAGGTTACCCTTTGTACAATTTCTGATGCAGGAAGCTCTTGAACTAAAAGACTGTTTAGAGAAATTTGTAACTAGTGTTTGAATCACTTGTATTTTTGGCAGCTTTATTGTGGCATAATTTATGTATGACAAAATTTACCCCTTTTAAATGTACAGTGCAAATTTTTAACACAAAATTTATTTTCTTCAAGCCCCCGCCTCCTTTTAACATCTTGATCACTTTTACTTCTCCCTTCCCATCCCCAACTTCCCCACAATCTTGTTTTTTTTTCCTCTCTACAAAATCCATATTGCTGGGGCTGGAGGAATGGCTCAGTGGTTAAAGTGCTTGCCTAGCAAGCACTAAGTCAAGTGCTACGTACCCATGTTCAGTTCCTCAGCACCATATAAACCGGGTGTGGTGGCACATGCCTGTAATCCCACTACTCAGGACCCTGAGGCAAGAGAATTGCCCTGAGTCCAAGGCCAGCCTGAGCTCTAGGAGCTCAGGACCAGCCTAGGCTACAGAGCAAGTCCCTGTCTCAAAAAAAAAAAAAAAAAAAAAATTCCATCTTGCTGGTTTTTCTACCACTCCTTCACTTTGTTCTTTTACTTTTTATAGTTTGGTTTTCTCATATTAGAGAAAACAGTGCAATTCTTTTTTGAGAGAGAGAGAGAGACAGAGACAGACAGACAGACTTATTCTGTAGTCCAGGCTGGTCCTTAACTCATTGTGGAGCCTGGGGGCGCTCTGGCTCACGGTAATCCTCTTGCCTCAGCCTCCTGAGGACTCATGGCAGTTGTACCTCAGCCTCCTGAGTGCCCAGATTACAGGCATTCACTGCTATGACTATCCCTTACATGGTGCTAGAGTGTTGAACCTGCGGCCTTAGCCGTCCTAGGCAAGGGCAGTAATCACTGAGCCCAAACAATGCAATTCTTAAAGTAAATTTACCAAGTTGTGTAACTATCACCAAAATCCAGTTTTAGACCATCTTTATTGGGAGAAAAATCTCTTTGCTGCAGTCTTCACTTTTAGACTCTGATTCCCAGACAACCAAAAATACCATCTCTGTATAATTGCTTTTTCTCAACATTTTATGTGAATGGAATCATACAATAATACATGGTCTTTGCTCTGGCTTCTTCCCTTTGGTTTAATATTTTCAAAGTTAATCCATGATGTGACATGTAATATGTCGCTCTTTATTAGTGACATTGTTGATACCCCAAATTTTAAATTTATTCATTTGGTGGTTGCTTTGGGGACAAAATATGCATCCTAATGCATTATTGATTATTGCATTTCTTACTATATTTCAGAAATAAAACTAATTTTAGTAAAATATAGGGGTATTTGCTCCAATATAGGTACATTTCCATACTTCTTAACTTTGGACTATTGTTTTTAAGCATTATACGTTTATATTACGTCTTTGTGTATCAGAGGGCCAACCATATGATTTTATCTTAGGTAAGAGAAGAAAATACTGCCTTTTGTACATACCTTCATAATGAATCACCTTTACTGGTGCACTTTCTTTTTTATGTGGATTTGAGTTATTGTCTAGTATCATTTTTCCTTTAGACTCACTATTTGTTTATTTTGGGAGGCAGGTTGCAAGCAGTGAATTCTCTTAGTTTTTACTTATCTGCGAATGTATTTATTTTTCTTTCAGTTTCAGAGTACAGTTTTTCTGGGTTTAAGATTCTTGATTGACGGGTTTTTTCAGCATATTGAATGTACTATGCCTCTGCTTTCTAGACTCAATTATTTCTGATAAGAAGTCAGTTGCTAATCCTATTACTGTGGAGTTTTATCTGATAAATTGCTTTCTCTTGTCATTTTTGAATGTTTTGCTTGACTTTCAGTAGTTTTGCTACAATGGAAACAGGTGTGAATCTTTTTGTTTTATACAATATACAGAGTACATTGTGTTTCTTGAATATATAGTTGTATTAGTCTATGTTTTATTATAACAAAATCTGAGACAGTATAATTATGAAGAAAACGGTCTTATTTAACTCATAGTTTTATAAGCTGATAGTCCAAACAGCATGGTATAGGCTCTTGTAAGCTCGCCCAGCTGCATCCTCTTGTAGCAGATGGCGATGGTAGTAGCACTTGTGAGAGCAAGAGATCACATTACCAACAGAAAATTAGAAAGGCTGGAATTCCACAGTCCTTTGTATGCCCTCAGTGACCTAAAGTCTTCCCACGAGGACGCACCTCTAAAAGTTCCCATATCATCTCCCGATATTATCACCCTGAGGACTAAGCCTCCAACATAGGAGCCTTTGGGAGGGGGGAGGGGAGATAAAACTCCAGTTATATCCAAACTGTAGCAGTTGTTTAATCTTTGTTGTTACTGTTTTTTATTTAACTTTAGAGGATTTAGGGCCATTATATCTTTAGCTTCTTCCTCCTACTTGTTTTGGGAATCTCATTACTTACATGTTGGTTTATATGGTATGTATTATTTATATGTTGTATATCCTGCAGGTCTCTGAGATTCTGATCTTCTTTACATATTGCATAATCTGCATTGATCTCTCCTCAGTGATTCTTCTCTTAGCTAGAGTTTCTGTTGAGCCTCTCTCAAATGTTTCATTTTAGAACACAATTTCAATTTAGTTCTTTTTGCTTTTATAATTTCTGTTAATTGGTATTCTATATTTAATGAATCATTGTCATCATATATTTGTGTTTTTTAAAGTTCTTTTAAGCTTTATAGTAGCTGGTATCTCCCAAGGAAGTTAAAAGCAATGTATAATAGAGATACGTGTATGCATGTCTATAGCAGCACAACTAACAATAGCTAAATTATGAAAGATGCAGAAATATTCATCAATAGACCAGTGGATACATAAATTGTGATATAAGTATGCAATGGAGTACCACTCTTCCATAAAGACATCTAAATATGAGGCTTTTGTGGGCAAATACACACAACTTGAGACCATCATGCTTAATGAAGTCTGTAAAACTCAGAAGGTTAATATCATATGATTTCTCTAATGTGAGAAACCCAGAAACAGGCAATTTATAGAATCAAATGGATGAGATCATGAGAACGGGGGGAGGTAGGGGAGGAATTGGGAGGGCCAGAAAAGGAGAGAGGAGGGATTGTAATGTTGACACTATATGTGTGTGCACAGAATACAAGCTTGTTGTAACCAGTGTGTATCATATATATATATATATATATTAATAACAGTGCGATAAAGGTTTGTGGTAGCTGCTTTGAAGTCTTAATCTCCTGATTTTAGTTATTTTATTTTTTTTGAGACAGGGTCTCACTCTGTAGTCCAGGCTGTTTCTGAATTTACTATGTAGCCCAGGCTGCCTCGAACACACAATTCTCCTACCTTAGCCTCCCAAGTGCTGAGATTACAGGTGTGCACAACCATGTCTGGCTTATGTGGTGCTGGGGAGTTGAGCCCAGGGCCTTATGCTTGCTAAGCAAGCACTGTCACCCCAAAGTGTATATTTTAAATAACACATCATAACAATGTTTGATTCAGTTCCCCTAAGCCCATACATACACGAGGAGTTACAGCTGGATTTTTTTGTTTAATGTACTATAGACTCTATTTTTGCAGCATTCAACTATTGATGTCTTTGGTCATATTTCTTAAATTTCTTGTTTTAATTTTCAGAGTTAGCTTTCCAAAGATCACTCCTGAGTTAGCATAATTTAGGAATCAGCCAGTGATTGATCAGGGGTTTTGCTTAAACCTAAGGCTTGGAAGACTTTCACCTTTTGTTGATAGACTTATCTGTGGTTTGTGGAATGCATTCAAAGTTTAGACAATTTACTTTTCTGCTCTAGCTTTTAGTTTTGGTAAGCTGAAGGCTTTAAATTCACCCAGGGCTGATAAATAGTGTGGACCCTGTGCTTAGGTTCTCCATATCAAGTGTGAAGGCTTGTAGAATACTAGCGATCCTGTGAGGCCTATCCAAACTCATTATGGCTATTTTGTTTCCTGGAACTTCATTTTGAATTTCTGATTTATGTAGGCCTTGCCTTCACTGACTAGCATTATGATCTCAGGGTAGCTGAAGTGGTAGCCTTCCTGTATGGTCTGCTATTGTTGCCCAGATTGTCTCACTATTGTTTTTATTTTATTTTTGATTGACTGAGTAGTTGATTGATTGGTTGATTCAGTGATTGAGACAGGGTTTCATTTTGTAGTCTAGGCTGGTCCTGACCTCACTATATAGCCCAGGCTGGCCTTGAATTCATGGCAGTCTTTCTGCCTCAGCCCTTTGAGTGCTGGGATTATATGCGTGGGCCACCAGGACTGGCATTTTTATGTGGTGCTGGGAATCAAATCCCAGGGCCTTGTGCATACTAGGTAAGCACTCTGACAACTATGGTTTTTGACAGTGACTCTGAGCATGATATTTTCTATGCTCAGTTTCAAATTACATTTGCCTACCCTGGTAGCAGTAGTCCTCTTGGCCTGGTCTAGCCTGCTCTGGTAGAATTAACCCCAGAGAGCTGGGGCCTGGCACCTTAAGCAGAAATATGGCAAACTTTCACCATTCTTAATGTGTTTCATGCTTTTTCTTGAATATAGCACTTCTCATTTTGACATATGCCTTTAATTAATTTTCAGAGGCCAGCATTGTGGTACATATCCATAGTTTCTGCTATTTGGGAGACTCAGGCAGGAAGATCTCTTGATTCTAGGAGTTTGAGTCCAGCATAGACAACATAGTGAGGCACACACAATGTAGTGAGACCTCATTTCAGGAAAAATGAAGACAGGCAGCAGGTTTAGCTCTGTGGTAGGGTGCTTGCCTAGCATATAAGAGACTCTTAGGTTTGATCCCTGGTGGAGGTGGGTGGTTTTAAGACTATTAGATGTGTTTGGGTGTGTTGGGGGTAGCTCAATGGTAGAGCACTTATTTAGCTTTTTGTGTCAGCAACAAGTCACTTGGAGAACAGTGGCAGAAGTCTGGGAGTGAAAACCAGTTTTATCAGGAAGTTGTTAGCACCTGTCTTCTTTCTCACCCACCATGCTAGGGCTGGACTCACCACTACTTGTTTGGCCCAAATGAGCTCTTCTCTAAAGACTTCTCTAAAAAGTAGAAATGGAGAGATGTGGAGCCAAGTAGTAGACAGGTAACCAAGAAGTGCAACACACCTTAAAGCTTGTATCAGAGTTACCTTTGGAGAAGCATGAAGAATGACGTGTTATTTACTCAGCTTCTATGTAGTTAGTGCCTGTGTTATGCTACGTAACATTCTTCATACTGAGGATATGTTCTTACAGAATTTATTACAATGAGAGAAAGAATAAGCAGGAAAAAAACCCCAGGAAATATAATGGTAGGTTGCTGTGGTTTGAATATTGGACCTTTCTTAAACTCATGTTGAAATTTAATTTCCAGTGTGAACAGTATTGGAGGTGAGGAGTGAATTTTAATAAGTGAGGTTTGGTTTTTGTTTTTGTTTTTATTTTGTTTTGAGATAGAGTTTCACTCTGTAGTCCAGTCTTGTCCTGAACTCACTATGTAGCCCAGGCTGGCCTTGAAGTCACTGCAGTCCTCCTGCCTCAGCCTCCTGAGTATTGTTATTGCAAGCATGTGCCACCATGCCCAGCTAAAAAGTGAAGTTTTAAGAAGTGAGTTTAATATGTTTAAAAGTGGCTTTCAGGAGTGGGTCTTCTCTCTAGTTTTCTTTTTTTTTTTCCATGTAATGATCCAGCAAGAGGGCTCTTTCCAGATCTAGACCTTTGATCTTGGGCTTCCCAGCTTCTAGAACTGTGAAAAAGAAATTTATGTGGAATATAAATTACACAGTCTTAGATATTCTGTTAAAATAGAACTAAATGGACTAAGACAATCATCAATAAGAAAAGTAATGCAAGATTAGGAGACAAAGAGTAACAGGTGAGGAGAAGCTATTTTATATAGGTTGATTATTATATTATTATATAGGTTAGTTATTTCTGATAAGATAATATTTGAGCAAAGACCCGACTTATGAGGGAGCATTCCATTTGCATATATAGAGAGAAGTTATTTAGGCATGAGAAAGAGCAAATGCAAAATCTCTGATGTGCAGGGCTTGCTCAGGTAACAGCAAGGGGATTGTTGTAATTGGAATATAGGAAACAAGGGGTAGTGTTAGGAGTTGCAACCAGAGAGGTACGCATGCAAAGCCAAATCATGTAAGGTAAGGCTTTTATAAGGACTTTAGATTTTTTTTATTTTTATAAGATGAGAATCTGGTACAAGTCAAGTTGACTTTATGTGATTCAGCCCCAGGGAGTAGAAGCATCTGTATATTTGATACTGGAGGTAAGCAAGGCTTGCACAGTGAGTACCCCTAAGTTTGTCTTACTTTCAAACTGAAATCTGGTCGATGGGTATATGGCACCTAAGATTTCAGTCAGTTGTCAGAAATAGAAGTCAGACAGGCAGTGTTTTTATTTGCCTTTGTATGTCCATGGGGACCTGGCAGTTATCTGATACTGTGGTAGATAGGAGTTGCCACCATGGTGGTATTTAGCAGGCTCTAAACAGAGCACAAGGGCCCCTGAGTTGAAGGAGGATTGAATGCCTGTAATTCTAAAGGAAATACAGTGCTATACTAGGAGACAGTGGAGATTGGGAGAATAACATATCACAGTGGAAGGAGCTTGGATGTTGGAGTCAGATAGACCTAGATTTGAAACTGATCTTTCCTCACTTCCTATATATTGATAAGTCATTTTTCTTTCTCTGGATTTAATTTTACCTATCTGTAATGTAGTAAATATAATACCTATTGTGCAAAGACATTGTGACCTTGTAAAACATACCAGAACTTAATTAATTCCTAGCACAGTATCTGTTACATGGTAAGTGTATTAATCATTGTGTTATTGCTGGGACAAAATACTGGACACTTCCAACTTAAAGAAGAGGTTTATTTGACTTGCACTTTCCAGTAGATTCCGTCCATGGTTGGCTTGTTCCGAGGCAGAAACTTCATGGTGGAAAAAGCTGCTTGCCTCATGACAGCCAAGAAGCAGAACTATAGGGAGGAACTAGCAATAGTATTATATTCTTCTAGGTCATATACCTAGTGTTCTTCCTATTTCTCCTAGACTGCGCCCCCTGATAACACATTCAGCTGCAAACTCATTCGTCATTGAATTAACCCATGATCAAATCACTTTCCAAAAGCCTTACCTTTGGATCTCTGAGACTTTTGGGGAACATTTTAAATTTAAACTGTAACAGTAAGTAATTTAGAAGATGGTAGCTGTTGGTGGTATGAATGGTTACTCTTTACCCAATGTTTGTCAGATTACCAAACATTTTAAGCAGAATTTGTAAGCATCTCCAGTTAAATCCAGATTTGAAATTTGTTTACCCTAAACCTGTTCTTCATATAGTTCTTATCCCAATAAATGGCATTTTTATCATTCTAGTTTCTCAAATCACCCTTTGCATCATCCTTGATATTCTTCCTCTGAAACCCATATGCAATTTATTTGTAATTTCTGTCAGCTTGATTATACAAATATATCCCAAATATGACTACCTTTCACGGGCATAATCACTACTACCTCTCTTGTTCAACAGCTATCATCCGGGTTACTTCAACAGCCTCCTGTAATAACTGATTGCCCTGCTTCTTCTGTTGCCTTCTTGCTGTCTTATTTCAGTGCAGCAATCAGTAATCTTAAAATGAAGTCAAATCATGACGCCTTTGTGTTTAAAAGACTCTACTGGCTTCTTATTTGTATTAGCCAGAGTTCTCCAGAGAGATTGAACTGACAGAATGTGCATATTGATTCATGAAAGCAGAGTTATTAGAAATGGCTCACAGAATCATGATAACTAAGGAGTATAAAACAGGCAGTGTGCAAATGGTAACCCTGGGATATGGGGACAGTAGCACAATTCAAGAAGGAAGGCCTCAGAAACAAGAAAGCTGACAGTGTAACTCTCAGTCCAAGGCCTAAAGCCTTAGAGCTTGAAGAGCTGATGGTGTTAAAGTCCTGGAAACCAAAGGCCAGTTGAGCCTGGAATTCTGATTTAAAGGCCTCAGAAAATAATCTGTTCTACTTCTTGGAGGCGAGATTAGTTCCCCTTCTGTATTTGTTCTATCCTGCTGGGCCAGTTGCATGTACCTGCTACACTGAGAGCAGATCTTCTCTACCTAAACTCAAACACTAATCTTCTCTGCAACACCTTTACCAACACACTCAGAATAATGCTTTATCAAGCTGCTAGCATTCTTTAATCCAGTTGACACATAATATTAACCATCACACCAACTTATTTAGAATATAAACGAAGTCCCTGTATTGGCCTGCAAAGATTCTACATGATTTTGCCTTTATTAACCTGTCTGATCTTACTCCCTCCTATTTTTCATTTATTCCACAAAACAACTTAGCTACTAAATTGTTTCTCACATGTGGTTCCACTTACGGGCATTTTTATTTGCTGTTTTTTTTTTTTTCCCCTCTACTTGAATAGTTTCTTGTAGATCTTACCTAAATTGCTTTTCGTTGTATCCAGGTCTTGGTTCAGGTGTTAGTCTGTGATATTTTCTGTAATTGTTGTATTTAAAATTGCTACCTGTCCATGGTACTCTCCACTTACTTTCATTGGTCTCTTTATAGCATTTATTGCCAAACTATGTTTTACTTTTTAAAAAAATATTGTCTCTTCCTTCCCCTCCCAAACTAGAATGTCGGCAGGGTTTTGTTAATTCTTCTTCAGCACTATATTTTAATTCTTCTACCAAGCTTATATGAGAGGTATTGCATCAGGGAAAGAAAGTCTAAGGCAGTGGTCCTTAAAGTGTTTGTGTATCACATTTTCCTTGGGAACTTCAATTCTTAGATTCCCAAGTTTCCAAGTCTCATCCTATATGGAACATATACCATGATCTCATATACTATGTAAATGAATTTGTATTTTATTCCCTAGGCTCTTGAAAGTAATACTTTTATCAAACCTGAATTTAAGAAAGAATATCAAAGATTAATTAGACTTGCTTTTATCTGTTTTTTTTTGTTCTTACAGCCAGTCTAGTGGATATGAAGTGGTATCTCCTTAATGATTTTGAAGTACTAATACATTTTTCATATATTAATAAATTTAATTGATTAATAAATTATTTGCCATTTGTACATGCTCTTAGGTGAACTGTCTATTCAGATTCTTTAATCTTTTTTAATTGGATTGTTTGCCTATTTTAAAGATGAAATTCAAGAAATACGCAGCTTGGTTGAGGTTTTACAATTATACTTTTCTAAACAATTTATTTTAATCTCATTGGACACGAGAACAGTAATGTCAGTTACTTAACTGTATAAATATGTGTGTGTGTGTGTGTGTGTGTGTGTGTGTGTGTGTGTGTGTGTGTGTGTGTGAAAGAAAATCTTTATTAGCAAAGATTGGTTGCCAAGTGCTCAGAGCAAGGGGAGAGAGATTTACTAAAACAGTGTAAGAAAACTTTTTGAGGGAGTAAAAATATTTTACATCTAGATTATGGAATTTTGCTATTTGTACAACTGAATATGCTTTTCAGAGTTCATAAAACTTTACTCCTAAAAGGGTTGAATTTTAATATATAATTTCATAAATAGGTAAATATATGAGTAAATCCATCATTTAAAAAAAAAAAAAACCTTTACAAGCTTGTGTTATATTTTCCCATTTTGAGGTGGGAGGAAGCCCAGAAAGCTGAAGAGACTTGACTGTGATTCCATGGTTTGTACCTGGCAGTTCTTGGAGTGGAACCTAAATCTGTCTCACTGTACAGCTCTTGATCTTCTTGTTGATTCCCATCCTGTCCCTGACACTGTGAACAGTGTGGCGATGCTATTGTAGAGGAAGGCCTTCTTTTGGAAGCTGGAATTCTGTCTGCCCTTGAGCATCTCCTCAGAAGTAGCTGTCATAGTCTTCTTCCAAATTTCAAACCCCTGCCAGATCTCATTTCTGTCGTTCATTAGTTGGGATTGGAATTGATGCTCTCCTGGAGTTCTACTCCAGTGTGGTCTCCCTCTGTGCCTGTGACCCTCATTTTGGAGCAGCAGGAGACCAGTTTCAAAGCCTTTGAGTTTCTTTGACTATGAAAAGCAATTTCCTGTTTTGTCTAATCAGCAACACAGAGTGCCTTCATGGCAGGAGTTGCTCAGCTGTTTACAAGGCCAATTGTGCTTCCTGGTGCTGGTCTTGGCCCATTTTGTGCTGCTCTAACCAAATACCGCAGACAGTCTATAGCAAGAGAAATTTATTGGTGCACAGTTTTGGAGGCTGGGAAGTTCATTATCAAGATGTCAGCATTGTTGCATCATCCTGTGGTGGAAGAGGAGAAAGGCAAAAAGAGGATAAGAGAAAGTGAGAGACCAGACTTGGCCCTTTTATTATAAGCATGCTCGGGTAATAATTAACCTGTTCATGAGAGCAGATCCATCACAGCCTAATTGTCTCTTAAAGGTCTTACCACTCTTACACTGGCCATTAAAATTTTTGATTTTTGATGAATGCATTGAAACTATAGCATCACCTTAGCAGTCTTGCTCACACTGGATTATTATTCAGAGAATTAATTTGAGAAGAGACCTCCCTGCCACTGCCATGGTGGATAAAATATACAAGTAGTCTCCTGGGCTGTTGTCCTCACATCTGCACCATTTTCACAGCATCATTGTTGTGTATCTGCATTGTAATTTATGCAAATTATTTTGACTTCTGTGATCTCTTAATTTTCATTTCTTGTTGTAAGAATTTTTTTCTAAGTTGAATTGAAATACATTAATATATGCCTTCTTTAATTTTCATCTCTAATTCATGGTTTCAGTTTGTAGGCTGATGGTACTTTTTTGTAGCCTGTCACCTGAAGTGATTTCCTAGGGTTACACATGGGGTATATTTTAGCAAAGTTTTGGCTTCAAATATTTACCAGTGGCATTTTCTTCTGGCCTCTCTGATGGCCTAGCTTCCTCTGCTTGGGAACTACTACTTTCTCCATCTCTTATGCCAGAACCCTGGACAGACTAGTTAATTGCAGAACAGTTGTCATCAAGCTAGCTGTTCACTGCCTTTCAACATTTGACTTGTTTCCTATCCTGAGGTGCTATAGGAGAAGTTAATGACCTAAAAAATTGCCCACCTATCATGTGAACCTAGTTAGGGGTAAATTGTTTGAGTTTTATGAAGTGTAAATAATATATTTGGAGACACATTTTCAAACATGTGTTACACTATGTGTAAGAAATGGCTCCATAAACAAGGTGGAACAAATTGGCTGGCTGATAGAGCTTAATGACATATTTTCCATTAATCAGAAAGGAGAATGTGCTTCATTAGGATAATTAACAGAATACTTGTGCAGGTGATACTTATTGCATGCAAGTTTTCAAGTTTATTTCCCTTGAATGAATTTGGAAAGAAATTCTGGTTACCTTCCTTGTTTGCATTAAAATGATTATTGATGATAAATTTGCCTTTTTTCTTTAAAGCTAATCGTGACTGATAACTTGCCCTCTGCAAAAGTGTAAGGAGGGGTAAGACACTTGCTACTCTTTCTTCCAGTCAGACTTCTGTAATCAACCATGAAACACATCATTTTCCAGCTCTGGGATTAATATCTTTAGAAATAGAAAGAACCTCAGAGACCATGAACCACTTCATTTTACGTCAGGACATTGAAGTTCAGGGAAAATCTTCAAGTGTCTTGGCCAATGCCACACTAATGGGAGAGTTATCTGTGGGATAGCAGGACTAAGGCTGGACAGTTTGTGTTAGCATTGGGCAACTTACATCACTTCTGCTGTGCTCCTTAATATCTCATTCTTAAAATAGAAAAAGTATCTGGCATTGATACTTGGCTAGTTCTCTTTCTACTACATCATGGTGCTTTACTTTGAGTATAAACTGAAGATTGTGAAGGAGAAGTTACCTGGGCGTGGTGACACACACTTGTAATCCCAGAACTCTGAGAGACTGCCACAGGAGGATCAAATGTTAGAGCATATTCTGGGCAACTTGATGACTTAGCAAGACCCTCTCTCAAAATAAAAATAAATTTTATAAAAGAGGGGGGGCTTGGGATGTGGTTGGTACAGATGCCCTCAGTTAATTCCCTAAAACCTCAAAGAAAGAAAGAAAATGAAAGGAAGGAGAGGAGGGAGGGAGGAAGAAGCTCATGTCGAGGAGAGTGAACAATCAATAATCAATGTTATTTTCTTTGTCTTTTTTGTAGGATCCTCAGTCTTCCACAATGAACCCTGTTTACAGCCCCGTACAGCCTGGGGCTCCTTATGGCAACCCTAAGAACATGGCCTACACGGGTGAGTGGTATGAGAATGGTTCTCATTTGAGAAATAGTATTAAAAACACTACTAGGTATCTTACTGAGTTGCTTTTGGTATCTAAAAGTTCTGGTAAAGCTTGAGAATTTGGAGAAGATACTTCTGAGGTCCAGTACTGACTAAGGATCACTGAATTGTCAACAAGAGGGAAGGAAGGGAGGTAATATTTATTTACAGAATGCCTGTCATGGGCCTGTTCTTTGCTGAGCACTCCCATATACCTTATTTCACCATAATCTTAAAGCAGATTAGAAAAAGTATAGGTTACTATATCATCACCATTTCACAGATAAGAGGCCACAAAACAAAACAAAATTAGATCTCTGAACCCAGGTCAGATGATTCTGAAGATTTTTGTTTGTTTTTTTGTTTTGTTTTGTTTTGGTGATTGTCTCAGTTACTTTCTCATTGCTGTGACAAAATACTCAACATGGAGAAATTAAGGTTGGAAAGATTTATTGAGCTCACAGTTTCAGAAGGTTTCACAGTCTGATTGTGGGGCAGCTGTCAACAGTGGAGGTACATGGCAAGGGCCAGAGAGCTGCTGACCCTGTTTGCAAACAGAAGCCAGGTGAGTCTGAAGACTCGGGCAAAGGCTAAGGCTTTCCCAGGAGAAGCTGTAACAATGTTTCTTCTTCATTCCTTTAATTACTTCAAGTTGCCAGTTGCCACCCTCCAAATTACAACAAGTTGACACAATCTTTCCATCAAACCCCAAACATCTGCCCTCTTCCAGCCAGGCCCTAGTTCCCAGTAACACAGTTCCACAGTTACTCCAGTACATCCAAATACATGAGGCTTTTGGCGGACACTACAAAACGTATCAGTGGTGGTGGTGGTGCCGGGGGATTGGCCCCAGGGCCTTACTTACATGAGGTAAATATTTCACTACTAAGCTACGTCTCTGATCTTTGTAATTATTTTTTATTTTAAGTTGCCTAACATGGACTCAAAGGTAGAGTAGTCCTGCCTAAGCCTCCTAAGTAGTTGGGGGTATAAATAGGGCATTGTTCTCTACCTTTATGTATGTTGCCACCACTCTGGAATGGCATTGTTCCCTGACTCTTCTTCACCTTATTTGTAAGAAATCAACTCTGAACCCAAACAGTGCTTTTTTATAAAGCATTCTCTCTCTTACTTGACTTTAGCAAGTTTTCTAACCTTCTTCTTTGTGTTCTCATGTATAAAATGGAGGTATCTTCCAGGCATGGGAGCATACAGTGATCCCAGCACACTGGGAGGCTGAGGCAAAAGGATCACAAGTTCAAGCCAAGCCTACCTAAGCAATTTAGCAACATAACAAAGCTCTGTCTCAAAATACAAAAAGGCTGTAAATGTGGCTCAATGTGAAGGCCCTGGATTCACTCTCTAGAACCACAAAAAAAAAAAAAAAAAAAGAGGGACAGGACAATCATATTGCCCTATTTCACAGTGCTGCTGCAAGGATTGCACTAGCTAGCATAATACATTCAGCATACAGTATGTGGTTCAAAGTAAGTACTTAAAAATGGTTATTCTTATTTACAGACAAAAGTGGATAGGATATATGGCTGTATGGCTGCAAAAGTGAATGACAAGATATTTGTGAGTTGTCAGTTGTCTTAATACATCACAAGCCTTCAAAAAGATCGATTTCAAATTGAGGGTAACTATAAAGAAACACATGGAGTTAAGAAGGCAGAACATACAGCCTAGTGATAGAGTACTGGCTTAGCATGGATTGAGGCTCTGGGTCAATCCCTAGTAGAAAAAATAAAAAAGTACTTTTGACCGTATAGGGTCAAATCAGCACGTAAGCTTACCTAGAGTAAAATGTAAAGGGAAAGTGTCAAAGAAAGATAAAAAAGTAGACCAAGGTCTTGGTGGTGGGTTTGGAGGTGGGAGGCATGGGAGACTTTTGTCTTAGAAGAGACAGTGAGTGAAGCTGGAATATACCTGTTTTTCCTTAAACTCCTTATGCAGTTTACTCTGTGTGCTGCATAGACAGCTCGGACTGAGAGTGGAAGGATCTTAAACTTGTCTGTTTCCAAACTTAGTTCTGTAAGAACTCTAGGAGAGTGTTTCAGAAAGTCTTCAAATATTTCACATAATTTTAAAAAAACGTTATTATTGTAAAGTATGTATACATGTTTATTGATCATTGTATTATCCTCTATCACAGGGCTGTTGCTGAGGATTACATGAGCTAGTATAAGGCACACAGCGTACAATACGTGGCAAAAAGTTGACATTGTGTTAACAAACTTGTGAATGTGTGTTAATTTTTAAAATACCTGCTGTCCGGGGCTGGAGGAATAGCTCAGCTGTTAAAGTGTACAAGCTCTAAGTACCTGAGTTCAATTCCCCAGCACCACATAATCTGGGTGTGGTGACGCACTCATGTAATCCCAGAACTTGGAAGGCTGAGGCAGGAGGATGGTCATGAGTCCAGGGCCATCCTGGGCTGTATAGTGAGTTCAGCATCAACCTGAGCCACAGAGTGAGACCGTCTCAAAAAGAAAAGGAAAAAAAAAAAAATATATATATATACATATATATATGCATGCTACCATTTGCATCTGCTCATATTTTTTTGTTTTTGTATTTTTATGGCTCTGGGGATAGAACTCAGGGTCTTGTACATACTAGGTAAATACTCTACCAGTGAGTTATACTCTACCTTCCTGCCTAGCTGCTTATGTTTTAAAATTGGTACGGTCTAAATGCAGTGCAACCAAAATAATATTCTAAAATATATTGGGATTTAGTCTGATACAACTGTAGCTGTTACCCCTAATATTAAATTGTATGTGTTTGTGTTTCTCACAACATCTTCATTGTCCTTACTATTTAAACTTAAAAGTAAATATTTTGAGCTTTTATTGTATGCTTCTTCTGTTAAAATTAATTCTAGTAAACAGACCTTATGGGTGCTACCCCACATCTAACTAGCTCAGGGGACTGATTACTTTTTCCCTTTCTAGTTCAGTGGGCTCTGGCAACTTTAAGTTCCCTTGCCAGAGAGGATGGAGCTGCTCTGGCAGACAGAGCACCTGGCAGTCCTGTAGGGCTTGATATCCTATTTGTTATGTTCTTAGCTACCTTCATTCTCATCAAGTTGCTAAGCTTGAGAAGGAAGGAAATAGTTGCATTTATTTATTGATTTACACAAAAAGATTAGGCAGCGTGATGTATTGGAAAAGGCAAAAGATTGTCTGGTTTGGGCTCATATTAGAAGTTAGTAATGCTTCAAATGAGTGAACAGCCAGGTTAAAAAGACAGCCCTGTTTCAGATAATAGCAGGATGACTTTGGGCAAGTTGCTTAACATCTTTAAGCTTTTCTTTTTTTTTAATAAAACAGAATCTACTTCATATAACATTTGTGCAAAATAGAGAATGTATACTCCAAAGGAAGGAAGCTTTTTGTTGTTTCTGCTAATCACCAAGGAATACATTCAACCTAGAACTATATTCCCAGTTAATTTCCTTACTAGAGAGCCTAGGACCACACAGGTATTATAAACTCCATACAAGTAGTATAAACTTGGACCTCACACAAATTTGTTGGGAGACTTTTTCTTTTTTTCATCACAAGTAGGGTTTTATTTTTAACTATTAAAAATCTGGATTTTAAATAGACTCTTGGACGGTTGTTCATATTCATCAGTTCGTTCAGCTTCAGCACTACTCTCATCCCCAGGAGCTTTTCCAGAACTGCTGCCTTTACCATGAAGCTCCAATTTTTCCCAACTCAAACTTGGGTTTCTTCAACATTTTTACTTTTCTAACAAAGGCATCATGGACAGATTACATAGACAGGCAAGTCTTTTCTATGTCTTTTCCAATGCTGTTTAGAATGAGTTTATTGACCTCTTCCATAAGTCATTTGTCTGCAACTCTCGGGTCATGATTTCCATCCTCTTCTTATGGATTTAGCAGACTTGCTGGTGCTGAGCATAAGAGGTCTTCCGTATGTTATTGTTGCATGTTTTAGTGAAACCAACACAGAACAAACACAGCAAATAGCCACCAATAGTCTTGACATCAACATGAGCTTCATTCATGGTCTGCCATTTTTTGACCATGGAATACATTTTGTCATGGGTAAGATCTGTGCCATGGAAGTTAGTAATTTTCTAAATGCAGCTTCATCATTCTGCAGATCACCAAGGCTTACTTCAAACATGTGCCCTTTGAGGCCATCAGATGCAATCTTGGTTTCTTGAGTTCTGGTGACTAGTGTTTCTCCAGTATTTCTTATATTGAACATAGCCAGTACCTTCACGTCATACCAATCTTTCTTAGAAAATGGATCAACCTTTTTCTTCTTGGCCCCTTTTTGCTGCCTTTCATAAGGTGCTTGTTCTTGCTTACTACTATGCTGGTGCGCAGAGTCTACTTTTTAAATTCAAGCTTCCCTGTTAATTATTTTTTAAACTGACAATGCAACCCTTCTAAGGGTCCAGATTTATGCAGGGGAATTTGAGTTTCAATTCTTGGCCTTTTATGTGTGTGTGTGAGATGGGAGGTGATCCTCACTCAGTAGTTCAGGCTGGTCCTGAATTTACAATGTTGTCAAGGCTGGCTTCGAACTTACATCAATCTTCCTGCCTCAACCTTCTGAGTGCTGTGATTATAGCCATGTGTCACCACACCTGTCTTAGTTGTTGGCCTTTTCAGGGCCCACAGTCAAATATCCTAGCTTTTGTGACTATAAAAAACAAGCAGTTGATTTCAAGGATGCAAATGCCTTTCTAGAGCAGTCCAACATCAACTCATTCTTTAGATTTTTTTTATTTTATTTTATTTTATTTTATTTTATTTTATTTTTGAGACAGGGTGATGTTCTGCAGTCCAGGTTAGTCCTCAGTTCACTATGGAGCGCTGGCTGACTTTGAACTCATGGCTGTCCTCCTGCCTCAGCCTCCTGATTGCTGGGATCACAGGCATGCATCACCACAGCTAGCTTATTTGATGCTAGGGAATTGAACACCAGAGTCTTATGCTTGCTAGGCAAGCGCTTTAACTGCTGAACTATTCCTCAAGCCCCTTCTCTTTAGATTTTCTGAATTTTGCTTCTCTCCTCAGGATCTGATCATTGGGGATTTCTTTTCTTACTTAAAAAATCTCAACTTTGCCTAAGAATAGAATGTTTGTTATACTTTATCTGTAAACCAGTGCCAAATGTAGTGCACCAGGGTAAACACTCATTGTTGGGAACAGTAATGATTTTGTTAAAAAGTCCTAGTTACCTAGACCCGGTGGCACAGGCCCATACTTATAGTACTAGGGGAGTCTAAGGTTGGAGGATTGTTCAAGCCATGCCTGAGCAACTTAGTGAGACCCTGCTTCAAAATCAAAAATAAAAATGGGCTAGGGTTGTAGCTCAGTCGCAAGGCCCTGGGCTCAATCCCCAGTACCGTAAAAATGTAACAAAAAATTTTAAAATAAAGTACAAATTACCATTTGGTATGTACATGCTGGGTACTGTGTATATACAGTAGGTGTTAATTATAATCTTATTTATCATAACCTCATGAAGTTCTTCTTTTACAAAATGTATTGTTTAATTTAGGTTATGTGATTTGGTCAGTGTATATAGCTTCTAAAGCAGGCATCTACATACCACCAGGGCCATGGACCAATGGCAATCTTTGGCCTTGGAAGAACCAGACCAGTGGACTCTTGTCAGTGTGCTCCTGTTAGGTTCTGATGCTGCTGCTGGTCTGCCAGGAGGTGGAGCTTCACTTCCCAGGTTCTTGGGAGAATGGTCTTAAAATAAGCTAGACCCTCATGTCAGAAGTTGGGGACCATTATTCTAAAAAATGGGTAAAGATTGCAACTCATTGCTTATGATTTCAAAGAAAATGTACTTTCTGTTACACCATGTTTATAGGCCTTAATATGTATGTGTCTTTCACTGCTCCCAGGGATGAGCTAAGAGAGAAGGTTGACTTTTCAGTTTCCAGGTCTAGGGAATCTTCCCTCTGCAGAACTGTGTGGCTGACTAATAGTCTGGCGTAGGTTCAGATTTGCAAGAGTGGAAGCCGACGAGTCCATTGTAGTGTTAGCTGCTTCAGAGGCAGTGGGGTGATTGGCAACAGGGATCAGAAGGAAACACTCCTGATTTAAAATTATCTGAAATATAAGATGGGAAACAAAATATAATTTTCTATTGTAGAGTATTCCAATGAGCATCAGTCATCTGACCAGTTGACAGTGTTTTTTTTCTTTCTTGCTCTTTTTCTCCCATTCTCTCCTTCCCCCAATTATTCTTTTTATTAGTATGTTTTTGTGATATATAATAATTAAATTCAACTTGGAGAGTTGATCTATCCTCATATTGCACCTTAATTGTTTTCCCATGCCTTACTTTTTAAAGCTCCTCACTGAATATTTTACTGTATGCCCCAAATAGATATCTAGTTTCATACTTGTACCAATCCTGTGGCATCATTATTGCTAGCTTCTTGTACTTCATGAAAAAGTAAATTTAGAGAATGCAATAGGCTATCTTTAAAATGTTTAGGTATAGGTTATGATGTGGACTGAATCTTTGTGTTCCTGTAAAATTCATATGTTGAAGCCCTAACCTCCAAAGGGATAGTAATTAAGATGAGGCCTTTATAGGTTTAGATGAGGACATGAGAGGGGACTCTTCCTTCATGATGAGGAATTAAGAAGAGGCAGAAGTACTGGAGCTCCCTGAGCCTCTGAGAACACAACAAGAAGGTAGCCATTTGTAATCTACAAAGTATCCCCATTAAAACCCAGCCATGCCCTACATCCTGGTCTAGAGTTTCTAGCCTCCAGGATTGTGGAAATAAATGCCTGTTGTTTAAACCACTTAGTCAGTGGTATTTGTTAGGCAGCTCAAGCTGATGAATTTTATAAGTGTTAAGTTCAGTGGATACCTGAATAACCACCACAAGAATGAAGTCTTTACAGATTAGGGCATCTCTTTTTCTGAAGGCCTCAAGAAGTTTTCTTTACTAGAATTTTGATATGTAGTAAAGACTTTTAAATACTCTTTTTTTCTCTTTTCTCTCTCTTTATATGTTCTGATGGTGCTGGTGTCCAGACATAACCCAGAGGGTTGTTGTGTGTTCTGGAAAGAGGACAGGTTTTGGAATGTCAACTTGAAATAAAAATATGTAGAGATGAGGATTCAAGCAAGGAGTTTATTTTGAATATACAGGGATCGTAATTCAGGATACACATGCTAGAATAGATGATAGGTACAACTAGGAGGACTGGGAAAGGGGAAACTTTTAAGGAAAAAAAAATTCGTGTGAACTGTTTTGAAACAAAGGTATAGGGGCTTGTTGCAAGAGTTGGCATGAGCTCATTGGTGGAGACAGATGATGCACAGTATCCTTGTGCAAGTGGCCTATCTGGGATAATCTTGAGGAATTTCCTGCAGTAAATCCTGTAACAGGCATCTGTGCTGGAATTTCTTATGGTAAGTCATATTATAGGCCTGTGTCCATTTGGTCTCTTTATTCATGGCTTCCTGATTCCATTTTGTAGGGGTTTGACATAAGTGGCTCTATTTTGATTCTGAAAACTGCCTCATGATTGTGTCAGATTTGGGCTAGGTCTAGCTTCTGCCACTAGTTAATTAGTTGTGAAATGGTGGTTGAGTTACTTAACCTATCCTGATTTTAAAATGGAATAAATGACCTGAACAGATGGTTGGTTTGTGAGTCCTTAAAAATGTTTATATTGTCTCTGCCTGACTGTCTGATAGTTGATACTCTGTTAATAATTGTTATAAAGCACAGTAATGAATATACCTCTGTAAGGAAATAAGTATGGGTTGTAGAGATGGCTACTTAGTTTATAGACCCACTCTGCCACTTGACCTGAGCTATGTGACATCAGCGAAATTTTCTGAGTGTATTAGCTTTCTGTTGTTGGGACAAAATGTCAGACATCACAACTTAAAAGAGGAAAGGTCTGTTTTGGTTCCTGTTTTCCAAAGTTTTAGTCCATGACCAGAGGCCTCCAAGGCAGGAACATCAAAGGAAAGCTGTTCAACTCACGGCATCCAGGAAGCAGAGACCAGGAGGAGAACCAGAAAGGAAGGGGCCAAAGACCAGGTATAGCTCTCAAGATCACTCCCCCATGACCGCTTAGAGATACTTAGAAGTGGGCTTTACTAATCTCCTAGCCATCTCTCAAGACAATCAGTTGGTAGTGAAGATTAACTATCACTTGGGGCTTCAGTATATCATCTGCAAAGAAAATATATTATGAGAAAGGATTAAGAATGTTCTCCTGTGACAGTTGAGTGATAAACATAGCAGGGCCAGTCAGTGACTTTCAGTGCAGCTCCCAAAACTGAGTTAGAAAAGATTTCTGAAATGTAAGAATAAATGAAGTCTTTAAACCAGCCCATCATTTTATAGGTGAAAAATGGAGAATAAGCAGTGTGTTATGTAAAATATTGGAGCTAGGGCTCCCTGCTGTGGGCCTGAATAGTCATTGTCTCTCTGTCTCAAAATAATAAGCAAGTTTTCATCTTTCTTTGTCTACATCTTGTGCTGACCACTTCCCATTCTTTTCTAGACCCATTCCAGTTCAGCTCCTGTCCTTGACTCTTTCTTACGTTGGGCCCTTAATGAATGTCTTGGTTTTGGCCTAGAGCAAACATGTGTCCAAATCCTATAAATACAAAAACAAGTATATGACCCTCATAGTTAGAAGGTTAAAATAATTCATCTGTTCAAAGAATTTGCTACCTTTTTTTATTTCACTAGTGTTTTTTAATTTTACCTAGAATGTTCCTTGTAGACAAGTGTAGTGGCACGTATCTGAAATCCCAGGTGTTCAGGAGACTAAGAAAGGAGGATCACAGGCCATGGTCAATCTGGGTAACTTAGTGAGGTCAGGCCTCAGAAAAATAAAAGAAAGGTCTGGGGATGTAGCTTAGTTCAGAGTCCCCGGGTTCACTCCTGGTGTGGTTAGGATCTGAAGTGTCCCCCAAAAGTCTCATGTATCTTAATGTTATGGATTGTCTATGGAACCATGCGAAGTTGGTGGATTGGGATCTAGTCTGGAGGGGTGGATTACAGTTAAGACTAAAGGCATGTGAGTTAGGATTAACGATGTGTAGTGGCCACACCTGGATGCAGGAGGGACTGGTTACTGGGTGGAAACCTGAAAGGATACATAAGCTGCACCTGCCTTCCTGGAGGACGGGTACGAGTCTCAACTAGCCTCAACTTGTCTTCCTGTTTGTCGGGGAATCTGCCTCCACCTCTCTCTCTGCCGTGTACTTCGATTGTTGCTGGCCACCCCTGAATGAACTGTGACCTTCAAGACTGTGAGCTAAAATAAACCTTTCCTTTTCTAAGCTTGTGGGTGTTCGGTATTGAGTCACAGCAAAGTAACTAAGACAACTCCCTAGTACCACAAAAATAATAATAACAAAAACTGCACTTCTTTTGATTAAAATAAGTATAGGAAATAAATTATATTTGACACAGCAGTGTCCTACCTCCAGGATCATGATAATTATTGAATCTGACAGTCTGCAGATATAATGAATAATCTTATACATCAGTAAGATTGAAAAACAAAAGTTTCTACTCAGTTTACTGTCCTTTAAAAGAATCATCTGGTGGGGTTTTAATATTAACCGACGTCGGGGCTGGAGGAATGGCCCAGCAGTGGGAGAGCTTTGCTGAGGGAGCTGGGGGTGATCATGACACCTCAGAGGCCACTGAACCGTTAGATCCTCCCTTACTGCCTACTCACGGCACAGAATTCAGAGGAATTTTGGTCACCCATACCTGCCCCATCACTTTCAAAGAAATCTAAACCTAACATAATAAATGGATGTTCAAATTGCTGTGAAAATGTGGTCTATATGAGGCCGGGAAAGGCTTTGAGAAACCAAGCATGGAACTGGATTTTGAAGCAGGAGAGGAAGCCCTGGGTTCCAGGTCTCCTTCTATTACAATGACCCTGAGATACGGGACGAGTCCTACCCATTTATTTCTGTTATCTTTACCTTCTTGTCCAGGCTGCTGGGGGCTTAATGTGATTTAGCAGTTTTCCATCCAGTTCTAATGTACAGAGCATTAATTTTTAAAGGTTTTTGGAATTCTTTCATTATAATTTCATAATAAATTCAAATTTCTTGGAACCTCAGGTATTAAGGAATAGGCAAAATGATGTAAGCTCAGAACTCCTGTTCAGAGCCCTCTCCTACCATGGAAGTAGTTTCTGTCAGCCCCAGAGCTTTCGAGAGCTTCTAGTAATCTTAGGCAAGATGAATAGAAAGTCTTTTTGCAAGTATCCTTCTATGAATGGTCAGGCTTTAGCTGTGGCCACCATTTCCTGCTAATTAAAGTCACGCAATTTAATTTAGTTTTTTAGTTTTGGGCTAGTTAGTTATGGCTCCTAGTCAGTGATTATATAATTTTTGTGGCTGTGAATGCAGTTACAAGTCAATGATATGTTAAGAAAGGACTTGAAGACTTTCTGTGTTGCATAGATTTTCAGTGGAATGTATTGTGTAGCTTAATACAGCAGGGAAAGCCTGTGCTCTCATAGATCTTAAAATCAGATCTGAGTTTGTTTTGGCTCCACCTGTAGCTGAAAGTTTGAGCGAGTCATTTTACTTCCAGTGTTCTCAGTTTGCTGCTCCAACTTTAAGGAGATAATTGATATGTAACATATTTCTAAAATAAGACAAAGCTAGTCTGGTTTGGTTTTGGGTTGACTGTTCCAATCCTGGAAATTAACTGCTTGCACAAGCTGAGACCTCAGGCTAGGCCAGAAGGCTGTTGAGATTAGTGACTTCACTCTCTGAAATGTTCCTTTTCTGTTTTGAAGAGATTTCCTTAGTATTTGGTGGCAGAATTGGCTTTCTTCCCAGTATGGAGCCACAGGGCATTGTGCTGGAACTGGAGAGGTCCATAGCTTGGAATAAAAAGATGTCTAGGTAGAGAGAAGCTCCTCTCTTGTCCCACAGACCATTGTTTCTTTATTGGATGGGTTAATAATAACAGTTACCCGTTAACTACAAGGGTTGCCTCTTGTTGAGCATTCATTATAGGCCATACCCAGTGTTTTGAGAGCTTTTCTACCAAAGTGTACCTAACATTAGGGGAAAATGAATTTATCCCTGGGTTTATGAGAGAATAAATAGACTAGTGGCTACCCCAAGGTTAAACTTCACGTAAAACCTTTGTTCTCAAAGTGAATTTTGCCTGAAGGCAGGCAATACTACATAGTCATACTTGTTTTCTATAAATACTTTATTTGCCATCTGGTAAAATTAATGCCACATAAAAGTATTCAGTACTTTCTTGTACCCTGCAGCATTTTACTAAGTAACCATATATCCTGTTTGAGAACTATGTTATTACTATATCTTTATTGCCCAAATTTTAATAGTTGTAGGCAGTAGTTAAGAAAGAAGTAAGCATTTAATGCCTCTCGCATTTGAAGGAAGTATCAGAGAAACATTCAGTCCTAAACCAAGGTGTTCTATGTTTTTAATCACCAAATTGCATGTAGAGTCTTGTATTATTTACTACCTTACAATTATTTACATTTTTGTGATACCTTTTGCTCTTCCAGTCAGTGTGTTTTTCATGGTTAACATAGTGCGAAAACAAAGTAGGCTCTCAGAATATTTATTGGTTGAATGAAAGTGACTAATGGAATCTCTAATAATGAAGGTTTTTCATAAATCCATAAGTCTCTGACAAATTGACCTCAGAATTTGCAATTTTGTTCTGAGACTTTTCTCTAAAATAGTGATTCATATTAAGCTCTAAGCCAGAGCTTCCATACAGGATATGTGATGAACTGTGGACAAGTAGACAGACCTGCTAAGAGCTTATGTGCCCTGCTTCTTCTTCACAGACACCCTAAGATTACCTTAAGGAAGCAGTATTTCAATTCACCTGTAACATGCTTACCTCTCCCAAGGGATGTCAGAATTGGGTCGGCTGTGTTTGTTGCTCTAGTCATCAGTATATATTCTATTCACACCCTCTTCTCTAACCTTGTACCCATCAATTCCTAATCATTACTGTGTTGAACACTGGTGTATTATTACAAACAAAACAAAACTGGATTTTGTTGTTGTTAGTAACTACTAAGCCAAGCCATGGTGGTACACACCTGTAATCCCAGCATTCAGGAGGATCATGAAGGAGGATTCCCGTATGTTTGAGGCAGGCCAACTTGGTCTACATAGTGAGTTGAGGATCAGCATGGACTGCAAAGCAAATTCCTGTCTCAAAAAAATAAAAATAAAAAAATAATAGTAGCTACTTATGGTAGACATACAGTTTGGGAGAGCAGAAAATATCTTCTGTAGACTTGTCCTTTCTTCCAGAGGGTATTGTGTAGATATTTAAGGATTCTCTTCTGATCTCAAAGAAACCTCTTTTCTCTTCTCCTCTCTTCTTCTTCCTCTCTCTCTCTCTCTCTCTCTCAGCTTTTGGTTTGGTTGGTTTGTTTGTTTGTTTGTTTGTTTGTTTGTTTTGAGGAAGGGTGCTGCTCTGTAGTGCAGGCTGGTCCAGAGCTCACTGTGTAGCCCAGTGTGCGTGTGTGTGTGTGTGTGTGTGTGTGTGTGTGTGTGTTGGGAATTTAGCGCAAGGACTCAGAATTCATGCATGCTAAGTTCATGCAGTATCACTGGACTACACTACCAGCCTCTCAGCATCCTTTTTAAGAGAAGACTTTGTCTTGTGGAAACCCACAGGCATCGTCCAGTATCTTAAACACTTGGGATCTATCTGATCCTTACAAAAAATATATTTATGTATATAGAAACTTGATACTGTTGGCTTTCAGATTCGTTTTATTTCTGGGTGTTGATAATTAGGAAAATATGTTAACATAATGCACCTGTTCTTGGGGATGGAGAGATTTTTCTAGCATCTGGAGGTTTCTTACTGTGGGTTTCCAAAGTCCCTGTGTCTAGTAGTTAGTTTGTACTTTACAGCGGTTGTTTCCTAAGTGTAATTTCTGAGCCCAGAATCTTGTTGGAAATGCACATTCATGGAACACACCCAGTCCTATTGCATCACAAACTCTGGAGATAGTTCAAATCAATTCTGTTTTTTTTTTTCATAAACTCTGTAGATGTTTCTGGTGCATATTGCCTGACATTTAGTTTTGGTTTTTGGTTTGGTTTGGTTTGTTTGTTTGTTTTGAGGCAGGGTGTTGCTCTGTAGTGCATGCTGGTCCAGATCTCACTGTGTAGCCCAGGCTGGCCTCATACTCAAATCAGTCTTAGTGCCTCAGCCTTGCAAGTGCTGGGTTTACAGGCATCCACCACCACACCTGGCTTTCTGCTATTTAGTAAGTGTTTAATGAGTAGTCTTCCTCTTCTCTTCCAATTCTGTGAGCTTTTCCGGGAATCTTGCTATCTTGAATATCATAAGTTCCTTGAATTCAAACTAGTTTTATTTTTCCCCATTTTATTGATATGTATTAGTGCAAGATTTAAGGTTTACAGTGAAGTTGAGGATTTTGTGCACATACGTATCTTGTCAAGATGACAAAGACTCAAACTAGTTTTATAAATAGAGGTCATGTACTGGCTTCAGCAGCACATTTACTAAGACTTATTAAAATTAGAAATAGTTAAATCTTAGCTACACAGAAGGAATGGCTGGCTCCTTCTCTGATAGATTGGGAAGTTTGTGAGTGGCATTCCCAGACCCTGGACACAAGGATGGAAGCTGTAGTTGCCAGCGGGATAACCAACAGTTCTCTTTTTATTTACGCATCTTCTGAAACCTAAATAATTAGTCCCAAAAGTTGACTTTAAAAAGGCTCTTCTTGGTAGGGTCAAAAGTGGGATTACTTGAAAATTGCTCTGCTAGTCGAGAAGGCACTTGAATTTAAGTATCTAAATCATTTTTTATATATTACTTCTCATAGCAGGAAAAATAGGCAAAAAAAAAAAAATCCCAGTAGTGCTTGGTTTTGTTTAAAGTATCATACCACACTTCTTATTACCTCCATAGGCCTCTGTTGGCTAGGGAGAACCTTTTGCCTTTACTGTTACAAGTTCTATTACAATTTTAAGTTTATAATGAATTTATTAAATTTTTGTCATATCCTCACAAGGCAGGAGACCTAGAATCTTTGTGGTACCAAGAAGAATAGACCGAAAGCCAAAACCTAACTTTCTGTCTTCCCTCCTTCTTCCCTCGTTAGTGTGCACACTAAGCTTGAAAAATTGAGACTTAGACATTGAGGACAGCCTGAGCAATGACAATAACAATCCTCTGGAGTATACTAGAACAGCTGTTTGTTTGGTGTCAGTGAGGTATAATATGCCAGGCCAGCCTTGACAAGAAAAGTAGTAAAACATTTGAATGTATAGGAGCCAGACTTGGAGGGTCCTTATATGATGCTAAAATGCTTAGAACTTCATTGTTGGCCGTGGGGAGCCACAAGAGTTAGGGCTTGATAAATAGATTGGCATTTTTGAAAGATCTCTTCTGTGACAGTGAGGAGGATGGGGGAGAAAGAGAGAGAGGAAAGGGAATGAGTGGTGGTCAGAAAATCAGTTAAAAAGTTCTTAAAATAGTTTAGTCAAGAGTCCTGAACTAGAGGCAGTACTTAGAGAGGAGGGGAGGACATTTTTTGAGACAGAAAGAAGAGCATCTGGATTACAGTAACCATTCAGTATTAGTGGATGAATAAGGTGGAAAAAAATGATTTTGAATACAGGGGAATATTATGGCTTGGATGCAAAATGGCCTCCAAAAGGCTTGTGTGGTCAAATGCAGAGCTTTTGGAAGGTGATTGTATCATGGGGGCACTAATATCATTAATGAATTAACGTCATAGATAGGTTCAAAACTGAAGGTACTGATAATAGATGAGGCCTAGCTTGATGAAGAAAGTCACTGGGGTATAGCTTTCAAGGGTATATCTTGGCCCTGACCCTGTTCCCTTCCTCTCTAGCTGTTCTCTTTGCGGTCTGGCTATCATGAGGTGAGCAACTTTCCTATACCATGCCCTTCTTCTATGAAGCTTCTGCCTTTGAGCCAACTGTCTACAGACCATTTTTACACAGGATCAAAAAGCTAACTGAGGGAGTAAGAGAAAAGGAAGAACGTAGGCTTATCCCAGTCTTCTCTGTCTTAGGTAATAGGTCAAGTGATCCTGACTTTAACTAAGTTTTAAGTAGTACTGAGGTCAGTGAGTATGCCAGGAAGTTTTCCTTTTAGATATTCCTCAGGTAACTTCCTTGTAAATCTTGGGGAATCTTCTTTTTTTCTTTCTAGACTTGAGCATTTCTGAACTTAATGTATTTTAGTAATTGTAGGGCAGGATAATCTTATTTACATCCTACAGATTGGAAACTGAGGTACAGAGTAGTTAAGTTGTTTTCTTGGAATCATCTGTCTGCTCAGAGGAAATGTTCTTTCCTCTGCAACATGTTGTCTTTGTTTAATAATGTTAGAGTTTTGTTGTAAGTTCAATTGATTATGGACCATAATAAACTAAGCAATAAAATTCAGAAGATTAGATTGATCTAATTACTCAGCTATTAAGATGAGGCTATGAATTAATCACAATTCAATATACTTTCTAATTCAGTCACACAGAGTGCACAGTATCATTCATATTATATAAAGAAAACTATATTGATGCCACCTCAGTGTTTAAAAAAAAAAAAACAGAAAGAGAGTCAAACATTATTCTGCCCTCATTCTCTTTTGTCAGATTGATCTGGCTTAATTCTTACTTGTTGTATAACCAAGAACCATTCTTAACCTCTCAGAATCTCAGTTTTTTGGGGGGCTTTTGCCGGGGGGAAAGGGAAAGTATTCTGTCCCCCCACCTCAACCAAAAAACATGCAATAGGAGATATTTATTTAGGAGTAGTTGTTATTATTTTGCAGATGAGGAAACAGAGACTCAAATTTATTAAGGACTTTAAAGGTCTTACTCAATTCACTAACCTATCTGTGCTCTAAGTGCCTGTACCTGCCCCCCCCCACTCCAGTGTTGAGATGGTCATATTTTCTGAGGCTCTTTGACCCAAAACATATTCCATATTTCCATTTACTGATAAACTCAGTCCTGGTGTGCACGTCATACATATTTCCCGCCTGTTTTTTAAGAGTTCACAAAGTCTCTAGGAACTTCAGCCCTTTAAATGTATAGAGCCCAAAGTGAGATTTAAGACATTTTTATGTATGCCTTCATTACTTTCTCATCATTGGGACAAAATATCCAACATCCACAATTTAAGGAGAAAGATTTGTTTTAACTCACAGTTTAAGAAGGTCTCAGGTAGTCTGTTTATGGGCAGCTGGTAAAGGTGGGAGCACATGGCAGAAGCTGCACAGCTGCTCACAGCATTGCAGACAGAAGCCAAGCCAGTGAAGAGCAAGTTGAAGTCTGGAGTCTAAAGAAGGCCAGAACTTCCCCACCACAAGAAACTGTAAAAGTGTTTCTTCTTCCTTTCATTACTTCAAGCTGCCAGTTGGATCCCCTTCCTCACTTTCTGGCCCAGCAAGTCAGTAACACACACCTAAAAACTACCCTGGGCACCTCACAATCTCAACAGGTTGGCACAATCTGCCCAGGTCAAACCCTAAACAGCTGCCCCTTCCAGCTAGACCCTGCCTCCCAACAGCACACAGTCCACAGTTATCCTACCACGTCCACACACATGAGGCTTTTAGGGGATACTCCTGATTCAAACCATAGGAACATACACCTAGAAAGTCTGGATATTTGAATTCTAGATCTTGCTTTGCCTGAAAGATAGGTGACAGTTGAAACAGATGAAATTTCTTAATAGGAGATTAAACTGAATACCCAATACTACAACCGTTTTATGGTTTCTTGTATTTTTCCTCATTTCTAAAATAATGAGTGCTCATTTTAGGAAAATCAAAAAATGTTCACACATTGAAAGAGTATAAAGTGCCCCAAATACTCATAGTCCCCCTGAACTAATAACACTGGTGTGCTCTTTTCCTGTATTTTTAAATGAACACACATACTTCCTTTTTCAGCAAAATTGAAATTAAGCCAGTGCAGTGGTATATTCCTATAATCCCAACTACTTGAGAATTTGAGACAGGAGGATTGCAACTTTAAGGCAAGCCTCAGTAATTTAGCAAGACCCTGTCTCAAAATAAAAAAGTAAAAAGGACTGGGGATGCCACTAGTGCTGACGTAGAGTAGGTACTCAAATATTATTTATCAAATAAATAAGTTATTGATTATGTCTATTTAAAAAATCAAAACTCAGGTTTGGAAGCAGGATGTGGTGGCTCATGCTTGAAATCTCAGTCCTCTGAGAGGCTGAGGTAGGAGGATTGCATGTTTGGACTCAGCCTGGGCAGCTTAGCTATTTAGCCTGACGTTGTCTCAAAATTTAAAAAGGGATTGGAGATGTAGCTCAGTTGAAAACCCTGGTTGAATCCGCAGTACAAACAAACAAGCAGTTCCTGGTAGTTGAAGTAACTTGCCTAAGGTCCGAGAGTTAGTAAGGTAAAAGAGCTGGGATTTCATCTTTGGTCTGCCTGCAGATGAAGCTCTTGTCATATAGCACTGTATAGTTTGTCTTAGTTTGACAACCTGGACTTATCCTCAGTAGTAGGGAAGGGTACATACATTGCCTGAGCACAGGTAACACTCTACTCCACTTAAGGTATCTTCTGTCCCTGACTTGAAGTTATAGCAACCTGTCCATCTTAGAATCCAAATAAAAATTCTTATTTTTTCCTCCCATGGCACTTTGTGGTCTGCTGTGAGACTTCTGTCCCAAGCTGTTTCATACCAGGGTCACTTTTGTGCCTGCTTGCCTTTGTCAGCAGGTGGTGAGTTCAGGGAGGCCAGAATTATACCTTTTTATGTTGTATTCTTCATCAGACCTAACACATGTACATGTTCAAGTAAGTATTTAGTTAAGAGCATGAATTTTTGGCCATCCAGCTAAAGAATTAATTCTGTTACTAAGAAAAGGATTATTTAAGAAAGTCTAAAAGATGTGGCATCAGGATAATAAAATGAATGTAGAAGTGAGTGTTTTTAACAACCTGAGCATAAATGAAGATGCATTTATTTATGCCATTATTATTATCACTATTACTGTTGTTATTATTGCAGTGCTGAAGCTTCCAGACTTTTCTGCCTCATCAAGCTATCACTTTTTTACCTTTTTTTTCTTAGCAACATCTTTACTTACTTTTCAACACAGCCTATTCTTTCACTGTCTTTGTTCAGTCTTTCCTTTGTTAAACTCAGAGGCAAATATTGTCAGAATTGATAAAAAATATATAAGATTCAACTGTATGTTATCCATAGACGACACCTTTAGAATCAAAGATACAAATTATATGAAAGTAAAAGGATGGGAAAAGATCATGTAAATAGCAGCCATCAGAAAGCTAGAAAAATTATAGTAATATTGGAAAAGACTTTAAAACAAACAAAAGGTACTGGGTGGCATAGCTCAGGAGTTAAAGGTCCTTCCTAGCAAGTATAAGTCTCTGGGTTCAGTCCCCCAGTGCCACATAATAGCTGGGCATGGTGGTTGCTATGGTTTGGATCTTTGGTGTCGTCATGTATTTGGAACTGTGTGTTATTGGTAGGTAGGGCCTGACTAGAAGGGGCTGGTATTTAAGGTTTGACCTGGAAAGATTGTCAATTTGTTGAGATTGGAGATTGCCTAGGCCAGAGATTTCAGGTATTTATTATTGAGTTCTGGGCCATAAAAGTGAGGGTAGGGCACCAATGGAGTCAGGTGGGGGAGAGTGATGGGACATTATTGTACTTAAAGGAAGGAAGAAGAAACATTGTTGCAGCTTCTTCGTGGGAGTGCTTGCTCCAGCTTTACTTGGCTTCTGTCTGCAAATGGCCTCTCTAGCTCTCTGCACCATCGCCAGCTGCCCCATGAATGGACTGTGTGAGGCATTCTGAAACTGAGCTAAATAAATCTTTCCTCCCTTAAATTGTGGATGACAGGTATTTTGTCACAGCAGCAAATAAGTAACTAAGTCAATGCTACATGCCTGGTAATCACATCACTTGAGAGGCTGAGGCAGGAGGATTGCTGTGAATTCAAGGCCAGCTTGAGCTACATAGTGAGTTCAGGACCAGCCTGGTCTATAGAGCAAGATCCTGTCACATAAATAAGTAAATAGATAGATAGATAAATAGATGTTTCTGGAGATACTGAAAGGTATATAATGAGGAAAAAGGTCAATCAAAGACAAGACAATTATAAACATATATGCAAATATCAGAAAGCTAGAGAAATTATACTAGTTTTAAAATATAATATACCAAAAGGGCTCCTGAATATAAGAATTAAAAACTAACAGGAAACATGAGACAAAATTCAGCAGTGATAATTGGAAACTTTAGTAGTCTCACTTTTTAATGGTACTGGGGATTGAACTCAAGGGTTCACTTATGCTAGTCAAGCAGTCAACCACTGAGTTCATCCCTTGTCCTTCCCTTTTTTTATTTTTTCTAATTTTGAATCAGAGTCTTACTAAATTGCCCAAGTTCATTTGAACTCAGAATTCTCTTGCATTAGCTTCCTGAGTAGCTGGGATTATGAGCGTGATCAAATAAGTTTAGGAGTACCCTTAATTTCAATAATGGACACGCCAGGTGGAAGATCAGTTAAGAAATAGAAGACTTGAATGACATAGTATACCTAAAAGACACTTGTAAGATATACTAGTAGCAGAAGAATGTAATTCTAAGAACATTCTCCAGTATACACTGTATGCTAGGCTGTAAAATGACTCTCAGATATTCAAAGAATTGAATTTTAAGTTTAACATATGTTCTCTGGTGGGGATCAGTGGAATGAAACTAGAAATTTCACAATTATGTTAATATTAATCAACACACTGTTAAATAACCCATGGATCAAAGGAGAGATACAAGGGAAATTAGAAATTTTGAGTTGAATGAAATATACCAAAATTCATGATATGCAGCTAAGTGTTGCTTAAAAGGAAATATATTACTGTAAATATCTACATTAAAAAAAGAAAGGTCCTTGCAAATTTAAGCTAAGTCTAAGACTTAGACCCTCTCTCAAAAAAGGGCTGGAGATGTAGGCCAGTACAGAGGCCTTAAAATGAATGAAAGAAAGAAAGAGAAAGAAAGAAAGATGTCACCTCAATATACTGAAATTTTAAAAAAGCAAACAAAATCTGAAACAAGTAGAGAAAAAGAATTAGTAAAGATTGGAGCAGAAACCAATGGAGGAAGATACCAATTTTATAAAAACAATAAAACAATGTATTTTTTCCCGAAGAGCAGCAAAGTTGATGCTCTTTTTGCCAAACTAATCAAAAACAAGTGAGTAGACTCCAGTTGCCAAAAGCAAGAGTGAGGCTGGTAGTCTAGGCCTGTAATCTCAGCACTCTAGGAGGCTGAGGGAGATTTGTAAGTGTGAGCCCAACCTGGGCAATTCACTTACTTAGTGAAACCCTGTCAGAAATCAAAAATTGAAAATGGGTCGGGTTGTAGTGCAGTGTGAAGGCCAGTACCATTAAAAAAAAATAAAGAATGATAAATGGACACAGTAGAAAAACTGAGCCAATAGCCTTGATGACTATAGATGCAAATATTGTTAATAAAATATTAGCAAGCCCAATTCAACAGTGTATTAAGAAGTCATATAGTATGATCAACTTGGTTTTATTCCAGAGATGAAAGGATGGTTCAGTACATGCAACTTAAGAAATATAGTACACCACATAGGTAAAGTCAAGGGTAAAAAAATCACATGATCATCTAATTTGATGCAGACAAAGCCTTGAGCAAAATTCAACATTCCTTCATGAGAAAGGCCCTGAAGAAACTAGATAAAAAGGGTAAAACCTTAATATAACAAAGGCTAAGTTTGATAAGTTCTTAGCCAACATCATACTAAATGGGGAAAAAGTGAATGCATTTCCTCTACAAACAGAATTAAGGATGTTCTCACTCACCACTCCTATTAAATATAGTATTGCAAGATACTCAGAGAGGTGGACTACAATCTTAGTCAGGAAGCAGCTTAATTACTTCTGACACTGGCTCAGCAGATTAATGTCCCAAATCTGGGCTGAGAACAAAGAAGGGCTTCCCTTTATTTACACTTCTCTTCCCTCTGTCCCCTTTGGATGGCATCATATAATGTGTTTGGACAGTTAAAGTCATAGGGCAATGACTCTAAGGCTACAGGGTACTGCTGGAGCCACACATGTATGCTCTGATACCTCAAAGCTATGTTGCCTTTTTTCCTTTGTTCTAGTAGGGGCAGGCCTGAGCCCCTGCCACAATAGTTCTCAAAATTTTAGCCAGACAATTAGGCAAGAGAAAGAAATAAAAAGGATGCAGGCAGGAAAAGAAGTCAAATTATCTTTGTGGGTGATATAGTCCTATACTTAGGAGACCCTAAAGATTCTACCGAAAAACTTTTAAATCTGATAAATTCAGCAGAGTACAAAATTAACACTTAAAAATTCACTGATTTTCGAGCCTGGCCTACTGTCAAACTCAGCCACAGTAGCCCAGCAACTTAGGAAGACCCTGGCTCAAAATCAAAAATAAAAATAGGTTGGGGATGTAGCTGAGTGAAGGCCCTGGGGCTCAATCTCCAGTACCAAAAAAATAAATAAATAAATAAACCAGACCTACTTCCTACTTTGAAACTACTAGAAGAGGACTGGAGGGTTGGCACTTGCCTTATAGGCACAAGGCCCTGAGTTCAGTTCCCCAGCAGCACAGAAAGCTGGGTGTGGTGGCAGACACGCCTGTAATCCCAGCACTTGGGAAGCTGAGGCAGGCAGATTGTCCTGAGTCCAAGACCAGCCTGGGCTATACCAGTGAGTTCAGGACCAGTCTGGGCTACAGAGTAAGACCCTATCTCAAAAAAAAAAAAAAAAAAAAAAAAAAAAAAAAAAAAAAAAAAAAAAAAAAAAAAAAAAAAAAAAAAAAAAAAAAAAGGAAACTACTAAAAGAGAACAAGGGAAACACTGAAAGTCAGACACAGGTTTAAACTCCATTAACACAGGAAATAGTAAAAAGAATCAACAAACAGAACTACCTCAAATTTCAAAGTGTCTCCGTAGCAAAAGATAGAACCAACAGAATGAAGAGACAGCCTGCAGAACGGGAGAAAATTTTTGCCAAGTACTTTCCTGACAGTGGCTTAATTTATAGACTATGTAAAAACTCAGGAAAGTACCTTCCCAGAAATTGCTCAATCACTGAATGGACAAATGCGTTCTACAGACATTTCACAAAAGAAAAAATATACCCAATACTTTTAAGAGGCTGCAACAGGAAGATGACAGTGTAAGTCCAAAAAGGCTAATTTAGCAAGACCTTGTTTCAAAATTAAAAAGTGACTGGGGACGTAACTGAGTGCTAAGGTACTGGGTTCAATCCCCACTACCACAAAGAAAATAAGGGAGTATTAAAAACATCCTATCTTGAATATAAATGAAAAAATCCTCAAGAACGTCATGCTTAGTGAAGTGAGTCAGAAGCAGATGGTGAAACATCGAATGGTCTCTCTGATATGAGAGACCCAGATCACAACTCTTATGGAACTTAAAACGAAAAACAAAGTGAAACGGGGGTGGGGCGGGGAGGGAAAGAGGGGTGGGTAGGGGGATGGACAAAAGGAGAATGGGAAAGTCTTTGTCACCTTGACAAAATATGTAGGTGTACAAAATCCTCAACTTCATTGTAAACCTTAAATTTTGCACTAATACGTATCAATAAAATGGGGGAAAAAATCCTCAACAAAAAAGCTAACATTGTATAGTACTTGATACTGCCAAACTTTAAAATGTTTGCCAGTCCATTGACGTGTGGTGGTAATCTCAGCACTCTGGGAAAATGAGGCAGAAATATTTCCCAGTCTGATAGGTATGAAATGATAATATATTCCATTATTTTGTCGGTTATTGGTTTAGTTGAACATTTTTCATTTTTTCTCAGTCAAATGAGTGTGAATTAGAGTCTATTATACTATTTTTCATTTCTTGAAATTAATGTGTTTTACTGTGGATTTTTACCCTGTGTTTTAAGTTTTACAAATGTGTTTTTTTCTCTCTCTGTACTTATCTTTTAACTGAACTTTTCTATGGCAGGGGCTAGGGGAATAGCTCAGTGGTTACAGCACTTGTCTAACAAGTGCTGTGCAAGTGCTAAGTCCCAGAGTTTGACTCCCCAGCACCACATAAATTGGGCATGGTGGCGCATGCCTGTAATCCCAGCACTCAGGAGGCTGAGGCAGGTGGATTGTCCTGAGTCCATGACCAGCCTGGACTACATGTAAGTTCAGAACCAGCCTGGACTACAGAGTGAGATACTGCCTCAAAAAAAAAAAAAATATATATATATATATGGTAGCTAAATTTTTCTGTGGCATCTTTTATCTTGTAGAGGGTCATATTTTGATGTGTAAGCTTATCACCCTTCTGTTTTTCTTCCTTTGGTCTTTTATCTAAAAGCTACTATCTCACCCTGAGGTCTTACTGATGTTTTCCTCTTTGCTTTTCCTATAGTTTTAAAGTTTTATTTTACTTTATATTATGGTCTTTGGTTTTCCTGAAATTGGAGAAGTATACAAAAGAAGTCTCACTTTTGCGTTTTTATTTTATTTTATGTAATTTTTGAGACAGGGTCTCTGTAGCCCAGACTGGTCCTGAACTCACTATATAGCCCAGGCTGGCCTCCTGCCTCAACCTCCCAAGTGCTGGGGATTTCAGAAACGTGCCACCACACCTGGCTATATGTGGTGCTGGGGAACTGAACTCAGAGCCTTGAGCTTGCTAGACAAGTGCTTTAACCACTGTGCCATTCCTCCAGCCCTCACTTTAAAAAAAAATTTTTTTTTTTTTTTGAGGCATGGTGTCACTGTATATTCCAGGCTGGTCCTGAGCTCACTGTGTAGCCCACATTGGACTTGAACTCGTGGCAATCCTCCTGTCACAGCTTCCCATGTGCTGGGATAACAGATGTGCACCACCATATCCAGCTTGCTTGCTTGCTTGCTTGCTTGCTTGCTTTTTTTTTTTTAAGTATTAAAGTGTCCCAGTATATTTTGTTGAATCTGAGCAAGATTCTCCTCTTTGTCACATCTCTTTAAACAGAGTAGTGAGATAATGGAGTGAAAAGAGGGAAAGAGATTCATTGATCACATCATGAATTTGCAAAATTCACCCTGCTCTTTTATTTGTGTTTACAAGAATAAGTGCACACAGGGCAGATACTTAAGCAACAACCTGGAAAATGTTGGGTACTTGCCAGGTGCCTTGGAGGTTTAGAGGGAAAAGCAAAACAAAACATAAAAGAAGCACACTCTGGATTGAAGATTGAGACAGAATAAGTCATCTGTAAAGATATTTTAGATTTGTTAGAGTAGAAATGGCACACACACTTGTACTTACCTAAAGCATATTATATTATGAACTTCTGTGCAATTTATTTTCCTGTTTGGGTTTTTTTTGTTTGTCTTATTTTGTTTTCCTTTACTTTGTGGGTGATATTGTTTCTCCAGTAAAGACATGGCAAGTTAAGCCTGCTCAGGTTTTAGTAGACCTTTGTGAATCACCCAGAGGTGTATGGCCACTAACCTGGATGAAGATGTGTTGTGGTTGGGATCTGGAATGTCCCCCAAAAGCCTCACATATTTGGATGTTGTATATTATCTATTGATTTCACATGCTGTTGGAGGGGGCCAATAAGTGTAGTGGAGCACTGAGGATATTGCCTGGAGGGATCTGTTCTTGTCCCCGCTTCTCCCCTGCCCTGATCCTTCTCCTTGCCATGCTGGGAGCAGCTGCTGTCTGCCACACCAGACCCTTCTTACCATTCCTGCCCGCGAATGGACCAAGACCTCCTGAAACTGTACATTAAATAAACCTTTCCTCGCTTCAAGTTGTGGATGTTGAGCGTTTTGTCCCATGACAAGAAAGTAACTAAGACAGAATGCTTTCCTGAAGATTTACCCTGAAGATGCTGCACTACCAGAGCACAGCCGAATACTAGATACCTCCTCCTTGTTACCTAAGGAGAGTGCTTTACTCTAATAGAGAACAGCGCCTCACTTACGGTTCATACTCTTTATAATTCCTTGGGGGATCACCTGTGCAAGCCCAGGTGGGTGGGTCTTAAATGCAGTGTATTGGCTGCCTCAGGTCGGGTGACAGGCTGGAAGCCAGCACTATGCTGACCTACTTTCTCAGCAGTCAGTCCTCCCAGCTAGTAAGAAGAATTCAAATTCAAGCATTCTTTTGGCACTAACAGGTTCAAGGGTCCTGTGTTTTGTTTCATTTTATTAAAGAAGAGGGTGGAAACCTAACCCAAAAAATGGGATATCACTGTCAGTATGAATTTTTATGAACTGCAACTCCTAAATATCTTAGTAATTGCCACCTTCCCATGCTTTTTTATTCCATTGCTTCATTTTAGCTTTTCCTTTGGGCTATTGCAGTAAATTCCTGTTAAGTCTCTTCTCTAATATTGCCTGCTCTGAACTCATTTCCATGCTGCTGCTGGAATAGTCTTTGTAAAACACAGATCTGAAGCTCCCCATTTAAAACTATCCAGTAGTTTCTGTTACTTCTAATAAATTCCATCTTTCAGGCTGGCATTTAGATCCCTTTCTTGTCTGACCCCCAGTCTTTTTATCTTTGTTCCCTGCCACTTTCTTCAATATAATGTAAACTCCAGCCACATAGAACTACTAACTGTTTCCCTAAGAGGGTGTACATTTTTATGACTTTATGCGTAGAATGAATATATATTTCTTTGTTATCACCTTTCACACTTCTGAAAAACTCCTCTCATTTGCTGTTCAAAGCCAGTTTAAATGTTCTTCTGAAAAGCCATTCCCAACTCTCAAACCTGTTCATTTCCTCCTCGGTATTGTGATAACACTCCAACATTTTTATTATATGTTACATACATTGCCTATAGAATGCCTTAAGTGAAATGGCCTATATTATTTATATGCTAAGCTATAAGCTCCAATGTAATGGAAGGTACCTAGCTCCATGCTTGGCACCGAAGCATTTGCTAAATCTTGATGATGATGGTGATGATGATGATGATAGATAGATAGATAGTAAAATCCAGATTAAGTCTCTTTAGAGCTTTACTGATCACCATCATTAGAGTCTTGTTATATCAGTTCAATTATAAAAATATTTTTTGAATTAATAGCTGGGCATGATGGTACATACCTGTTATCCCAACTACTTGAGAGGCTAAGGCAGGAAGATCACAAGTTTGAATTCAGCCTGGGTAACTTAGTGAGACTGTGTCCCAATTAAAAAATAAAAATGGGCTGGGGGTGTAGCTCAATGTGAAAGCCCTGGGCTTGATCTCTAGTGATATGGTTTGGATCTAGAGTGCCTCCCAAAAGCCTCATGCAGAAGGATAACTTGGAACTGTGTGTTATTGAAAGGTAGGGCTTGGCTGGAAGGGGCAAATGTTTAGGGTTTGACCTGGAAGGATTGTGTCAATTTGTTGAGATTAGGGGGATGCCCAAAGCAGGTGTACGTTACTGAGTTGTGGATCAGAAAATGAGGGAGGGCCACCCACCCTGGGTGTCAGGGACCCAACTGGCAGCTTAAACTAAGTAAAGGAAGGAAGAAGAAACATTTTACAGCTTCTTCCTGGGAAAGCTGTGGCCTTGTCTGAGTCTCCAGATAAATCTCTTCTCCCTTAAACTGTGGATATTGGATATTTTGTCCCAGCAGTGAATGCATAACTAAAACACCAAGTATCCAAAAAAAAAAAAAAAAAATGCCAGTCAGTAGGTAGGAAGCAGGAAGAAAGCTTGATTCACTTTAAGGGAAGGAAATTTGTAAACTGATATCCAGTCAGAGATGGCGGCAGTCAGGAACAGGGAAGACAGAAAGAATTAAATATGTTGAACTTGTACAAGAGAAAATTACGAGCTGGGTGCTATAGTAGGCAACATGCCTATAATCCCCAAATGTAGGGACTTTGAGGCAGATCTTGATCACAAGTTCATGATCTACCTGGGTGAATTTAGAAGATATTGTCTCAGAATTTAAAAACTTAAAAAAAAAAGGACTAGGAATGTAGTTCAGTGGTAGAGTGTCCCTGCACTTGATCCCAGTGCTACCAAAAAAAAAAAATGAGGAAGAATAACTGATACCTTCATATCTGTGACAATCTGTCCTGGAACAGAAGGGATAGATACCTTTTGTGAGGACAGAACTGAAACCTGTGCCTGACAAAGTCCTCAGGGTAAGATTCCTTGTAAGGTAGATTGTTAGTCCAGCATAAAGAATTTTAAAAACCTCCAGAACTCTCCAACAAAAGCTTTAAAGACTGGCTGAAGAGGTTTCTCAGCACACCATCAGTAGAAGGAGGTGCTGACAGAGACCATGTTGCGAGTCATGTAGGCACTCTAAGGAGTATTTCTGTGCTAAATGGCAAATTGGACTCAGTCTCTTCTAATACCTCTTCCGGCTCTGTGATTCAGTGCCTGTGTGATACTTTTCCTTAACATGAGCATGATCTATATTAAGATATTGAGTGAGAATAGTTTGTAGGAATAGACTTTCATTTAAGCATGAATTATGGCTCTGCTCTACTTACTCCTGTGTGAGATAGTATCAATATCCTCATCTCTAAAGTGGCACTGAGTGAACTGGGGACATCATTTAGTGGTTAAAGCGCTTGCATAGCATGTTGCACGGCTCTAGGTTCGATTTCCCAAGCACCACATTAAAAAAAAAAAAAAAAAAAAACCCTGCGTGTTGGAACATACCAATAGTCCTAGCATTTGGGAGTCTGAATTCGGGACACTGTCTCAAATAAATAAATAAAATGGAACTAACCTGGGCAGTTGGTGTAGGCCTGTAATCCCAGCATTCTGGATGGCTGAGGCAAGAAGATTACAAGTTCAAGCCAAGCCTGAGCAATTTAGTAACTTAGCAAGACCTTGGCCCAAAATTAGAAATGGAAATGGGCTGGAGATGTATCTCAGTGTGAAGGCTTTGGGTTTGATCCCCAGTACCACTAAATAACTATGTAACAATAAAATTAAGATGGAACTACTAATATATTTTGTAGTTTGGATAAAGATTAAATCAGAGGAAGTGCAAGGCCCTAACTTCAGTCTCTAGCACCACATAAAGCTGGGTGTGGTGGCACACACCTGTAATCCCCGTACTGAAGCAAGAGGATTGTTGTGAGTCCAAGGCCAGCCTGGGCTTCATAGTGAGCTACAGAGCCAGAACCTGTCTCAAAAATAAAATAGTTGTGAGGGATGGATTATAGGTGTGTGGTAGAAGATAGGCATATGGTAGATTATAGGCATGTGGTGGATTAGGGGCATGTTGTAGTTATAGTTGTGTGACACATTACTGAGAGTGTGAACCAGAAGGGGCAGATCTGTGGAACATGACCTGGGAGGGTATATACGGGTTCCACCCTTCCTCCCTCACTTGGCTTCCTGTATGCCATGATGTGAAATAGAAAGGATTTGCTGGTATATTGGATATGAATGGAAGAAAACAATAGAATGAAGAATTACTCTAAGGTTTTTAGCCTGAGAGTTAGAAGCATGAATTTTTATTTCTTGATGAAGAAAAAACTGGAGAACAAGTTTGAAAAGGGTTGGAAGAATAAGAACTAAAAATTTATTTTTTAAGTGTCTTATGTTTGGAAATAATAGTAACTAACTTTTAGCTGCTAAAGTTTGTGCCTGGCTCCTAATGCTTTGGTATCTTACCTAACTTAATACTTTTAGCAACATATCTTTATAAGTGTTTTATCTTTGTAGCTGTTGTGAATGGCATTGCTGTCTTTAGCCGTACCCCCCAAACCTTTTTGTGAGGTGCTGAGAATCAGACCCAGGGATTTACTACTAACCTCCATCCCAGCCTCATATTAATTTACTACTTTCTTGATTTCATTATCAAGTTAGTTACTAGTGTGTAGAAGTGCTATGATTTTTCTTCTATTTCCCCAAAGTTCTTCTCTTTATTGGCTAAGCTAATGGTTTTCTGTGCTGATTTTTATGTCCTATAACTTAATTTATCAGTTATATCAGTCTTTAGGTGAAGTCTTTAGATTTTTTTTTTTTCTATTTATAAGGTCATGTTCTCTGCACACAGGGATAATTAGACTCACGCTTTTCTGTTTGGATGCTTTTTCTTTCTCTTTCCTGACTGCTCTAAGACTTCCATTACTGTTAAGTAAAAGCAGTGAAAGAGGACATCCTTATTTTGTTCCAGCTCCTTAAAAAAAAAAAACCATGTTAAGCTTGTTCAATATGTTGTTGACAGTAGGTTTCATTATATGTTACAATGAGGTACGTTCCTTTTATAGTTTATTTGTTGAGTTTTTATCATGAAGAAATGTTGGATTTTTACCAAATACTTTTTTTTACATCTATCGAGATACCTCAACTTCTGGTCAGGATGGCAGTCGAGTAACAGAGCTATTCAGTAGCTCAGGGATTCACTTAAAAAGTTAAGAGGATAATAAAGCTGACTATTCAGCTTAGCTAGGAGAGGAATGAGTGCTCCAACAATTGAAAAAAGGCCACAGAAAGATCAGAAATCCCGATCGGAACAGAAGAAAACAGCAGCCAAGGTAGCTGCCCCAGACCAACTGAGGGCAGCACTGAGTTGCCAGCATCCACAGCCAGAGGAAAGCCTGGAGCCCAAAACCTTTGACTGAGGTAAGCATGAATCCAGGAGAAGTAGAAATTGATAGCAGCTTGTTGCCCCAGCCTCCAAAAACAAGCCTACAGGTAGTACAAATTGCAAATTCAGTGCAAGCTTCTACTAGAAAAGGCGTCCTGGAGCCTAGAGAAGAAGCAGCACTTGGCAGCCGTAACAGGCAGTAACATAGGCAGGAGCCATTTAAAAAAAAATAATAATCCAATACTGAACTATTTAGAGTAAAAACAGGCCTAGAAGAGCATATCATGTTTTTTGGGGTCACTCTTAAACAGTGGCTAGGAAGAAACTGACACAAGAGAAAGTCATGGAGAGGAGAGAAAGGCCACCAAGCCCTTGAACAGGTTGGGTGTAGTGGGAGCACCTCTGAGGGTGGAGATCCCTAACCTTGGAGGAGGGGAGCCATTAGATGTGGGAGAGTTTTGCTGCAGGTGCTGGGAGTAATCATGACATCTCATAGGCCATCTGACTATTAGGTCCTCCCTCATTGCCTACGCCCAGCACAAAATTCAGAGGAATTTTGGCTCCTCCCAAACATCCTCATACTCATTCAAAGAAACCTCTCAACTAGGCCTTTAAAGTGAAAGTCCCTCAGCAACAGAAACATGAGAAGATGACAAGCCAACAGGACACCCACAGGCATGCCTGAGACCCCAGAAACTAATGTCCTGGGCCCTGAAATAGTGGAACTCATAGGGAAGGAAGTCAAAAAGCAAAGAGAGGAGTTGAACAGCCAGTTCAGACAAGATACCCTCCAAGAAATGCAAGCAGTGGCCAGTGGGCTTAAAGAGGAACTTACTAACCAAATATTGGTCCTGATGGAGACAAAGCTTACTGAGCATATAGAAGTCACAAATAAAAAGTTGGCTAAGGTAAATAAGGAAATGTGATATATAAGGAACATTTTGACAGAAAAGTGGAAATTCTGAAAAGAAATCTAGCTGAAATTCAGGATATGAAAACTACGTTTAAAAACAGGGGAAGTTGACTCAAATATCGTGAGGACAGAATTTTCAGACCTTGAAGACAAGACTAAGGAAGCAAATACTATGATTAGGCACAACTCCCAAAATGGAAATAAGCAAAGTAGCTGGATACAACAGCTGATGGATGATTCAAAGAGAACCAATCTCTAAATTATGGGTGTGGGGAAAAAGAGCAGAAGACAGCACCAAAGATATAAAGAATTTATTCACTGAAATCATGGAAGAAAATTTCCCTATTCTAGGAAAAGAAATTAATTTTCAGGTACATGAAGCTTTTAGAGTACCAGATAACCTCAACCAGCAACAAGACGCTCCACAGCATATCATAATCAAAACCCCAGAAATAAAACATAGAGAATATTAAAAGCAACAGGAGAAAAACAGGCATTATTCGACCAAGGCAAGCCCATTTGAATTACCACAGTTTTCACAATGCAAACTTTAAAGGCCTGGAGAACCTGGAGCAAAATCTTTCAAGCCTTGAAAGACAGCACATGTCAATCCAGGTTGTTGTATCCAAGAAAATAATCTCTGAAAATTGAAGGGGAAGTAAAAATTTTTCATGACCAAGAATCCCTAAAGAAATTTGTGACTACTAGTGCAGCATTGCAGAATCCACTTGAAGGAATCTTTGAGAGGGAGACATAAGCAGCACCAAAGAAAATGGAGAGAAGGAAACATCTAAAGAGAAAGTATAGCAAAAATAGATTATCAGTCATTTCATTGGTATCCCACTAAAACAGTACCAGCTTTCTCATAAAAATCTGTGAAATTCCCCCCCGTAATTGTTATTTTTATTAATATATTAGTTGGCAAAACATAGTAATTATATTCAACATGGGAAATTGGTACAAAATCTTAATCTGTGGAACTTTTTCATTTGTATGATAATGTGCAGATATTTAACAGGGTGGAGTGGCAGAAGGCAGTAGTTTTGATTTGGGATATTATTAGTTCTAAAAACAGCAAGAGTTAGTAAGTAAGTGGTTCTTGGGGTCTTTTCCTGAAGCTTTCATTGAGTGTTAAAAATAAAAGATTCCATAGCCTTAGTCCATTGGCTAAGAACACAGTCAGTATTAGTTCATCCTGTGACTTGTGAATTTTATGTGTCAGTTTCATACTCTGTAACTAAGTTTGTAGTAATGATCTTAGTTTCTTCCTGCTCCTCTATGGGAATGAACTCTTAAAATTCTGAAATAACTAAGTATGCCATTATATCTTTTGCTTTATGTGTGATATACTTTTGAGATATAGACTTAAGTTCATTTAATATAGCAGTTCATTTACTCAGACTTTGATCTAAGTGTAGCCTAAGAAATCTGATTGATAAAATGATAACCTGAATGTCTTTTGTATATCACCACAATTAATAATAGTCAAATCTTGGAAGAAGCCAATATGCCCAAGTGTAGATGACTGGATAAAGAAGATGTGGTATATATACACAATGCAGTATTACTCTGCCATTAATAATGACACATTTGAGCCATTGCTATGGTCTGGACATTGAGGGTCCCCCAAAAGCCTCATGTATTTGGAACTGTGTGTTGTTGGAAGGCAGAGCTTGGTTGGAAGGGGCAGATGTTTGGAGTTTAACCTAGAGGGTTTGTATCAGTAGCAACTGAGAGGCCAGGGCAGAGCTTTCAGGTATTTTGTTACTGACTTTGGGCCAGGAAATGAGTGAAGGGCACCCACCTATTGAGGTTGGGGGGCAACTGGCAGGTCTGCACTAAATAAAGGAAGGAATAAGAAACATTGTTGCAGCATCTTCCTGGGAAAGCTCATCCTCTTTGCTACAGCTTCACTTGGCTTCTGTCTGCAGTGGGGTGAGCAGCTCTCCAGTCTCTGTCTCTGCCATGTACCCATCTTCCTCATGAATGGACTGTGTCTGTAAGAGACCTCCTGAAACCTTGAGCTAAATAAATCTTTCCTCCCTTTAATTATGGAGGTCAGGTATTTTTGTCACAGCAACACATAAATAACCAAAACAATTGTTTTTAGGAAAATGGATGCACCTTGATAACATAACATGAAGCTCAACAAAATGAATCAGACCCAGAAAGTTGCATATTATATGGTCTCTTTAATATGAGAAAACCAAACCCGGTCATGGCACTTTTCAGACTGTTAACATGTTAACTGTCTCCTGACCTTTCTCTGTCAGTTGGTGACCTCTCAAAGACAGTGCTCTGTTGAGTTCTTTTGTTCTTTTATATTCCAGTATTTAACCCTTGGTAATTGCATCATTGATTGAATATCTATATCTACTCTGCCTTATTTCGTTCTAGGCACTGGAAGTACAAACAATGTGAACAGAAGCAGCAAGATGAAAAATACCAGTTAGGACAGAGAAACAAATAGAAACCAGAAAAGGAGGAGGGAGGAAGCCCAGGTTACCTGTTGTTATGGTTTAGATTTAGAATGTCCCATAAAAGCCTCATATATTTAGAGTATGATTGTATTGTAGGGGCTAGTTGCACTAGTAGATTAACTATTGATTTCTGTGCTGTTGAAAAGTGGAGTCTGGTTGAGAGGCTTGGATTGCTAAGGGTGTGATGGCTCACTGAGGATGTGGCTTAGAAGTATATATTCTTGCTCCTCCATTAACCCCCATGTATTGAGTTCTAGGAGAGACATAATTAACAGAAATTATAAAGAAAGGGAACTTGTTTGGAGTCCGAGGAGAGAGACAGCCCAAAATTGTGCTCTGCATATGCAAGAGCTGGAGAGTCCCTTGACTGCTCCTTCGTGACGTAGAGCATCCATCTGAGACTCAGGACAGCTAGTGCTAGTCTGCTGTGAATTGTCATTGTTCAAAGAGCAATGGCAAAGACAGGAGACTGGAGCAAATCTGTGATGAAGCTTGGTGATGTGTAGGTCAGAGAAGTCAGTGTCCCTAGACAATCACAAAGGCCAGAGCTTTCCCAGGAAAAGCTATGACTTCCCTTTTTCTTTTTCCTTCCTTTTTATTTAGTTAAAGCTGCCAGTTGGGGCATCCACATCCAGGGTGGCATTCTTCCCGCATTTGGTGGCTCACAAGTTGCTCCCACACACCTATAAGCTCTACCCTGGGTGTTTCCTAATTTCTTCAAAATGATATAATCTCTTCAACAGTCACACCCCACTCCTCTCTTGGGATGCCGTGAGCAGCTTCTCTCTACCAGACCCTTTTGCGTGCCCCTATTGCCAGCTGACCATGAAAGAACTGAGACCTTTGAATGTAAACTAAAATAAACTTTTCCTCCCTTAAGTTGTAGGTGTTGGGTATTGTCCCAGCAACAAGAAGGTAACTAAGATACATATGATGCTCCTTTTGGACAGATAAAGTTGATAGTGGGAAAAGGATATTCCCTTCTGGCCCTGAGATATCAGCCACCCTGCATTTGAGAAGCTCAGGTGTTTGCTGTTCAAGGGGGAAATGGTAAGGTGATGGGCTGATGGAGTAGGAAGTGGGAAGGAAGAATTGAACTATTCCCTAACAGAAACTAAAGAAGAAATAAAAGAACTATATGTATAGGCAAATGAGACATACCTCTACATTTAACAGACTTAGAGTTTGGGAAGAGTGCAAGATAGGAAATTAGAACAAACCATTGACATGTACCATGTGGCAAATAGAGTATGAAGTACAGCTGTAATGTAATTATGCATGTGTCTTCAAATTTATTCTTTTCTAAAAAGTAGAACTACTAGGAGTCAAGAATTCAGTGTTAGTATGAGAAGGCAACTTTCAGATAATCTGAACTGTGGAGCAGGGGCTTTTCAGAAAAGGAAAGTATTAACTGTCAGAAAATCTGTTGAAGAAAATCTTATTAGATGCTACAGCAGGGTTGGGGAACATCTGGCCTGCAAAATCATTTGGACCAACCTGGCCAAGACAACTATAGGCGAGACTTGAAACTTAATAAATCTAGGAGCTATTTTCGTAGTTTAAAAAAAAAAAAACTGTCAGAGATTTAAGGGCTGGGATAAAAATTCCATGAGAAGGTTGGGTTTCTGGCTCCAAATGTAAGGTTGGACTAACTGGTCTCTAAGATGCTTTCTGCAGTTGATCTTAGCCAAAAGGACAAGAAGCAATTTTTAAGATGCTATCTGACCTTTGCAAGCTGTGAACCTGAGTTCTTTCCTTGTCTTGGCCGACAGATGTCATCTATGGAATTAAAAAGTTAACCAAATAAAGCTCCCTCTAGTGCTACCATTCTATAATGCATGCATGCCAAATTCATGTGAATTAAAAATAATTCTGCTGAGTCAAGTGTAGTGGCATGCCTGCACAGGGAGGCTGAAGCAGGACAATAGTAAGTCTGAACCCAGCCTGGGAAACTTAGTTTCTTAATAGGACTTTGTCTCAAAAATTAAAAAGAGGAGGGATGAGGGACAGATTGGAGCTATCCCTCAGTATAAAGGCCCTGGTTTCCACTTACTTCCCTAGGGAAGGGTAGAAAGAAAGGAACAAAACTACTAGAAAACTTTGAAATCAGAGATCCTTTGATTGTTCCTAAAGATGGTGATGACTTGTGAATGCCCGGTCTCTCGCGTGCAACTGAATGAATTGTAGCCATGAGACAGGATCACTTAGTTTCCCAGATCAGACTCCCAACCTTGTTCTTAAGGAGTGGCACACCTCCAGATTGCTAATTAAGTGACAAGGTGGCTACCTTAATCTTCAAGTCAGAAGATGATGGGGGAGTGTGAAAAGAGATGAGTTTTCTTTGGGGTTAGAAAGGATTTAGGGAATGGCACATTAACAAAAATATATTATTAAAGCTCCTATATTAACAAATCCCAAAGAAGCTTTTAGGGGTTTAGGGATTTAATCTCTGACTTTTAAAACCAGCTTTCCATTGTCAGGCAAAATATGAGTGAGCATTTAGAAACAACAGGAAATAATGAGACAGGCACTTACTACTAATGCAAGTTCAGATGGATAGTCTTTCTAGAAAACAACATGACAAAGCATGTGAACACTCTTAGCATGTAGTCACCTAGTTGATCTGTGTGCTTCTGTACCCTTGCCTCTGTTAGTATTTTCAGCACAGCCATCAGAGTGACCGTTTTCAAACATAAGTCAGGTTATGTTATTCTGTACAAACTCTCTGATAGCTTCTCATTAACTCAGAATAATACCCTGTACAGTAGCCATGTCAGGCCCTACCTGATCCAGAATAGCTCTTTATCTTTCAGACTTCCCTTGCTAGTACTGTTCTCTATTTGTTCCACGCCAACCACACTGGCCTCTGTAATTGTTTTGACATCCCTTGTGCTTTCAGATTAGGGCCTTTGGGCTGACTGTTTTGTCTGAAATCCTCTTCCTTCAGAGATCTGCTTGGTTAATCATATTTCCTTCACATCTTTGTGGAAATCTTACCTTCTCAGTGTGTCTTACTTTGATTATTCGGTTTAATATTTTAATACTTTCACCTTCAACACTCTGGCTATTCTGATATCTTTTTTTCTTTTCTTATTTGCAGGATTGAACCCAGGACCTTCACACTGAGCCATATCCCTAGACTTTTTAAATTTTACTTTGGGACAAGGTCTCACTCTGTGACTAAGGTGCCCCGATGCGTCTGGAACTTATAATCTTCCTGCTTTAGCCTCCCAGAGTGCTGGGATTACAGTCAGCCACCTCCAAGCCCAAATCTAATGTCCTTTAACCTGACTTTTTTTTCTCTTCCATAGCATTGAAGATTTTGTCTATAATTACTGCTATTCATTCCCTTACCCCCATAGATTATACATTTTACAAGGGCAGAGGTCATTTTTCTCACTGATAGAAGTGTCTTAATTACTTTCTCGTTAATGTGACACAATACCCAACATTCATGACTTAAGGGAGGAAAGGTTTATATTATCTCACAGTTTCAGAAGGTCTCAGTCCATGCATGAGCAGCCAGCAATGGTGAAAGCACATAGCAGAAGCCTAGTAGTGGAGGAGTTATTCGTGGCATGGTACACAGGAAGCCAGATGAACAAAACTACCGTATGTCCTTCTAGGTCAAGACCCGGTGATCTGCCCCTACTGACGAGGCCCTGCCTCCTAACAGCATATTAAATCTATAACATCCAAACATGAGGCTTTTGGGGGACATTCTAGACCTAAACCATAAAAAGAAGTCTCCAGACTAATACCTTGAACAGAATAGTTAATATTTGAATTTTGTTTGCTTACTTGCTTGTTTGCTTGTTTTTGAGACAGGGTCTCCCTCTGTAGTCCAGGCTGGTCCTGAACTCACTATGTAGCCCAGGTTAGCCTCAAACTCATGGCAATCCTCCTGCCTCAGCGTCCTGATTGCTGGGATTACAGGCATGTGCCACCACACCCAGTTTATATGGTACTGGGGAATCAGACTCAGGACTTTGAGTTTGCTGGGCAAGCCCTTTAACCGCTGAGCTATTCCTTCAGCCCCAGATGGATGAACTTTTGAAATAGCCCTAAAAAAAAAAATCTCACTTTGAGAAGTAATTTGTTTTGTTTTAAACAAGATCTTGCTACATAGTCTAGGTCTGCCTTGAACCCACTGTATAGCCCGAACTGTCCTTGAACTTGAAGTCCTCTTTTCTCAGCCTCCCACATGCTAGGATTACAAGAATGCACTACCCCTGCGCAGCTGGAACTCTTTTTAAAGTAATAACCACACTTATAACCAAAGATTTATTTAGGTTGTTTTAGTATAGTAGCTATAATAAAAATTAAAAAATTCAAACAACCTGGACATTTATAAAACAGGGTAAATGGTTTGGTGATTTGATATGTCTGCAAAATGGAATATCCTAAACATATTTAAATGATGTTTTTGAAGAATATGTAATTGTATGGGAAAATGTTTATTATGTTTAAGTGAAAAAGTAGGTTATACCTATGTCTCACATCCTATATAAACATTAGCTTTTTGAGTTAATAGATCCATAGCCTGCTGTGCCACTGCTGTAATTCCAGCTACTTGGGCAGTTGAGACAGGAAAATCACAGTTCAAGGTTATCCTCGGTAATAAAGAGACCCTCTCTCAGAATAAAACTGAAAGAGGTGTAAGGTGTGATGCATTGTTCACCATGCACAAGACCCCCTCAGTCAATCCTCATTATCACAAATTAATCAGAGTTCAAACCATAAAACCCTTAGAAAAAAATAAAGATGAGTCATCCTGATCTTGGATTTGTTACAGTAGGTTTTTAGCTATGACACCAAAAGTATAAGCAACAAAAGAAAAACATTCAAGTTTAAAAATTTACTTCAAAAACATTAACAAGAAAATGAAAAGGTAACCAACAAATGGAGAAAATGTTATATCTGCCCACATATCTAATAATGGCTCTGTAGTTAGGATATATAAAGAATTCCTACAATACAGAAGCAAAAAGACAACTCATTTTTAAGTGAGCAACTTATTTAAATTGACATTTCTTCAAAGAAGATATATTTATGGACAATTAGCATATGAGAAGCTATTCAAATCATTAATCACTAAGGAAGTATAAATCTACACAATAATAATGGTGCATGCCATCATTCCCAGGTCTCAGGAAGTTACGGCAAAGGCTTGGGAGTTTGAGGCCAGCCTGCACTCATAGCAAGCTCTTGTCTCAAAAAACAAAAATAAAAAAAGCCTAGAAGCTATATGGAAAAAATAAGTGGCAAAAATATTAATGGAGTTAATAAGTTTTGTTTTGTTTTAGGCAAGAAAGTGAAAATAAGCTTATACTATTTATCATATGCATTTATATATATTGTTTTTTTACAGTGAGAATATAGAAATATCTCATGTGTTACTTAAAAATATTCCTGAAAATCTGGATTGGATGACTTTTAAGAGCCTGAAATCGCTCATATCTACGTTCTGATATGGCCCATTAAGAACCTGGAAGCCAGGCCTGGGACTGTTTGCTCAGAAATCTCCTGGGTTTTTTTTTTGTTGTTTACGTAGGCTTTTCTTGTCTCATTGTAGGTTACCCCACAGCCTACCCGGCAGCAGCTCCTGCCTACAATCCCAGCCTGTACCCAACCAACAGCCCCAGTTATGCTCCAGGTAAGCAGAGAATGTGGCAGCAGTGGTGAACGATGGGGGAGGTGGAGCTGTATTTCGAAAACAAACCTACCTACTGGCCTTTCACTGTCCTCAATCTCTCTGGGCTCAGCCTGTCCAAGCTTGACTCTCCTGGGAAGGTTCCTGTGGGAATGGGGCAGATCAGCCTCAGGGTGGGGGTGGGAGTAGAATCATTCTCCTTGGGTCTTAAAGTTGGCCCATCTCTTACATTCTGGAATCTAGGAGACATACATCCTCCTCTTTTCTGCTTTTCCAAGTAATGTTCAAATTTATCCCCTGAGGCTGCCAGTGGGAAACAAACAAACACGAACAGCAGACTCTTGGGGTATAGATTTGGAAGAGAGTGAGAGACTTGCCACTAAGGTTTCAAGCTACTTGTTTTTCAAAAAGATAAAGGCCCTGGGCTGGGAGCATAGCTCAGTGGTTACCCTGCTTACTTAGTATGTACGAGACCTTAGGTTCAATTTGCTGGTGCCACATAAAGATTAGCTGGGCGCAGTGGTGCATGTGTGTAATACCAGCACTCAGGAAGCTGAGCAGGAGAATTGCCATGAGTTTGTGAGCAGCCGGGGCCACAGGGTGAGGTTAGGACCAATCTAGACTACACAGTAAGACCCTATCTCTAAAAATAATAACAACAACAACAATAACAATAACAATAGTGGTATAGTAATTTTATATAGAAGTTGAAATGGGTTTGAAAATATTGAAGTGGTTTATTCTGTTTTGGGCCACAAGCACTGCAGAGGCCTTACACTGAACTTAACCTCCTTGCTAAGCCAGTGCTTTCACACTCAGGAGTAGGGAATAGTATGGGCTCTGAGATTGGAAAGTCCTGGTTTTTAATCCTGATTATCTGAAGGCCTTGGGCAAGTCAGCTTCCCCCTCTGAGATTCAGAAATAACTATTCATTTCAGAATGGTAGGTGATTTTATGTAAGCTTCTTCTTCATTTCCTCAGATATTTATTTGGCATAGACAGATTAGCAGATATCATCTTTCTGTAAAGTAGCTTACATTCCACGTTAGAGCCTGGCATATAAATATACTCATTGCAGTACTGTAAGTATTATAAAAAGAATACATATTAGAAGAAAAGAAGGAGGCACACTCTGCCTGGGGGTGAGAGTGTAGCAAAGCTTCACAGGGAAGCTAGCAAAAGAAACTTGAAGTAGAAGGAAGAGGTGTTCTTTTAAGCACACAAAGAAGGAACAAGAGCAAGCATTTTAGGCAAAGCAGAGCAGAGTGTTCCAAAGACTTGGAAATGTGGAAACCTGACACTGTTAGAAATCTAGAAGTAGCAGCAGTGACTGAAGTTGCAAAGGGGGGACCTACATGAATCTGAACTGTACAGATGTGCAAGCGTCAGATTTGCAAAGGCTTTAGTGTCATAACACTCCATTTTCTAGTTTCTGATTATTATAGAATTAGAAAGCTTAAAAAGACTTCAGAGTGTTCAATTTGGCCTTTTTTTCTAGGCAGCAGAGATCCAGAGAGAAGCACTGTTTTGAGCTATGCTATCCAGTAAATCGCCAACAACTTATAGACTACAGCTCTTATCAGATCGCTTGTCTCTTGGTCCCATACTTGGTTGCACCAATCCAGTACTCATTCTACTATCACTTCTGTTATTCTGAGATGTTTAAAGCAGAAAAGAACTTGGGCTATGTCTGAAGACCTAGATTTGAGTCCTGGAGCCATATCCTAATCATGTCATACAAATACACACACAATGAAGTCATCACTTTCCTTTTTTTTCCCAAAGAAGAGCTATTTTATGCAAATATGTAATGATAACCCTTAAAGTGCTTACATAGATAGATCATTAAACAGTCATTTATTTTGGTCATTTTGCTTGAGACAATCTGGAAGTCACTGAGGGTGATTCTAACTTTAGGAAGTTGCCTGCTTTCAGTGTAAAGGGAGCTTGTAAAAAGAACAGCGATACATGGACTAAGAATCTTTAATAGTATCTGAGCATAAATTGTATACAACTTTTTAAAAGAGTACATACGTGTTTTTTATACTGCAGGGAATTAAGTCCAGGGTTTTGTACATGCCAGACAAGTGTTTTACCACTTTGCTACATCCACAGCTCTGTATTTACTTTTAATCACCAAGATATTTTAATATTTTCCCAACAATCAATAATAGGAAGTAGCAACAATTAAAGTTACAGAAATTCTGTCTGTTAAACTAATTAACCAAAATTGGTAATTTCTATCTTAAAAATTTTAGTGGCTTTGCTTATCAAGTTTTTCACAATATATGATTTAAATCTAACTTATATGAGATCTGTAAGGTGACCTTTTTTTAACTTTTTTTTGAGACAGGGTCTCACTTTGTGTCCGTGCTGATCCTGAACTCAGTATGTAGCTCAGGTTGGCCACAAACTCAGGCAGTCCTCCTGCCTCAGCCTCCTGAATGCTGGGATTATGGGTTTGCACTACCACACCCAGCTCAAGTTGGCTTTATAAACTAGTCTAAAACAAAGCTGAGGTGAGATACAGAAGGTTAGGTTAGGTCAGGAGTGAGAAAGGTTCATTGTGTAATGTGGACGCCACCTAGGAGCAGTGAGGTAGGTGGTAAGGTTGAAAACTAGAGTGCAGTGAGTTGGGAAGAGAATTAGATTCAGCAGGTACAGAGTACACTTTCAAGAAGCCCAGCTCCCAGAAAAAGCACAGAAGGGCATTGAATAGAAGGTGTGTGGGGTTGAGGAGGGTTTTTTCCGCCATTACAAGATTAAATAAGCACTGATGAGATGGAGCAAGTGAAGAAAGTCAGATATGCAAGAGAAATGATTCCACGTAGAACTGGGCCTCTAGAGAAGCTGCAGTAGGGGTGGAAAATCCAGAGCTTGGTTCTCTTCTTGTTTTAAGGGAGTTGAGTGGCAGGGGGAGGTGATGCTCCTGGCCCAAGAAGGCAGCTCCTCCTCCCGGATCAAAGGAAAGGTGAAGCACGGATGCGCTTAATGAAACTGCCAATTGGAAAGTGGACATTTCTTGTCTGATGTGCTTGATTTGCTGACACAGAGGTGAGCAAGGATAGAGGGGGCTCCAGAAGACAGAGGTCAGATGTGAAAGCCTCACGGGAAGCAGTGAGTGTGGGAACTTGTGCAAGGCACAAAGCAGGTGAGCGTTAGAGGCTGACTGAGGTGAGAGCCCTGAGTTCGGCTGGGTGTCTTCACTGAGTCACTGGGTAACACAGCTTATTGTCTCATAGTGCTCAGCATTTCTGCTGAGAGGTTGGAGGATGGTTTAGGGTCAGTTGGCAAGCAAGTGGAAGAACAAGGAATAAATAGCTACTGTTAATATTTATTGAATGGTTTCTATGTGTCAGAGACTATTTTAAGCTCGTTACAGATGTTAACTTGTTTTATTTATATCACAAGAAACTTTTTTTTGAAGTCTGTACTGTTGCTAGTTCCGTTTCCAAAAGGGAAACTAAATCTTAGAAAAGTCATGTAACTAACCCAAAAATCCAAATGTCATCATCTGGCTGCTGCACCCACATTCTCTCCTAAGCACTGTATTGTTGTTAAAGGCAGAGGCAGAGAGAAATTGAGATATTAGGCTGTAGCAACCAAGCTAGTAAGGCAGGTAGTACGGAGAAGAGGCGCTCAAGACTGGTAAAAGAAAAAAAGACTCAAAAAGCTGCTAGCATGTATAGAGTATTAAGTTTTAATTTTAAAACAACAAAAAAGCTTTCATTTTTCCGCAAGTGCAATCTTTCTCCAATATGTTTTTAAAAATAAATGCATTTCCAGGCAATAACGAAAGTAACCCAGACCATGTATTTGCTCAAAAATTCACAAAATCTACCAAAGAAGGCAGTGGTAGTGCCCCATGTTAGAAGGCTGGGGCCATAGCCCTAATTCTGCTTCTGATTTTGGTGTTACCTCGGGAAGATTGCTTTCCCTTTTGAGTTATAACTCTCTTCTGAGTCTGTTTTATGTTGTAGAGTGTTGGCTTCTGCATTCACAGACTCTTGACTGCAGTGAGGAAGTTCCTATGGTGGAGGAACTGGCTCAAGGTCAGAGAGAACAGTGTAGGTTGCTCAGCTTTCTACCAGAGCCAGCCACTGGTGATGCAGAGAGGTTCCTGAAACACAGAAGTGAATGCCAGCAAAGAAGGTAGGCCCTCCAGTTTAAAGTTCTTTCAGTTGCATCAAGGAGACCAAGGAGTTGCTTCACAGCGAGCTGTTTTTAGCTGTTCTGACTTCCCTAAGATGTCATCTGTCCAAGATGCAGGGAAGCATTCATTCTTTCATTGTTTATGAAAGCATATGGGTACTTTGAACTTTCTTCCAAGCTTTTCATGATTTCAGGTATCTTATTTAAGAACTATTTGGTTCCACAGGAGGCAGGAGCCAGCTAAGACTTGGTTTTCAGAATCTGGAGAACAAAGAGTTTGTCATACTAATAATAGTCTGACTTGAGAATGAAAAGGATAAGCAGGATAATTAATATAAATCAATACAAATGAAATACTGCCTCACAAGGATGTTTACAGAGGATTCTCGTTTATTGCCTTACTTGATTTCATAGCATTCTGTAAGAAGTACAGATACATTATTCTTATTTTACATATGACAGACGTGGGGAAGGGGAGGAGAAAGGAGGATTCATTTTCTGAATACCTCATTCCTGTGGAAGGCATGTTATAGATACTCAGCTGAGCCTTGTGGTGCAGGCCTGTAATTCCAGTGCTAAGGCTAAAGCAGGAGAATTGCAAGTTCAAGCCCAGCCTGAGCAATTTAACAACTTAGATCCTATCTCAAAATAAAAATAAAAAATTGTCCAAGGAGCCGGACATGGGACATATGCCTATAATTACATCATTCTAGGAGGCTGAGGCAGGAAGATCACAAATTCAAACCCAGCCTGGGCAATTTAGTGATACCCTGTCTCAAAATAAAAACACATAAAGGGCTAGGGATTATAGCTCAGAGGGAAAGACCTAAATTCAGTTGAAATTAACATTACCATTCTCTTCCACGCACACATATGCACTTGTGTGCATGCACACACATACACACACAGAGCTAGAAGTTCAGCTCAGTGGAAAGGCCCTGAGTTCAATGCCCAGTACCAATTCTAAAAAGTCACTTTTGCCTTAGTCTTTTGAATTAGAGCTGCTTGCTCCATTTTTGCTCAGAGACATTAAATAAGTTATCTAAAGCTATACAGCTGCTGGACCTGGTGGTGCTAGCCTGTAATCCCAGCACTCTGGGAGGCTAAGGCAGGAGAGTTACAAGTTTGAGCCCAGCCTAGGCAGCTTCGCTACTTAGTAAATAAAGCAATTTTTTAAAAAATAAAGGCAGGGAATATAGCGCAGAGCTAAGGACATGTGCTTAATCCCCAGTACTGTCCCCCCAAATATATATATATATATACACACACACACACACATACATATACATACATACAGAGAGAGAGAGCGAGCGCTCTTAAGAGTCCCTTGATGGCAGCCTGGTCCCTGAACCTTTACTTCCTCTAACATTTAAGTCCTCTATCTTGATTGAAGTCCCTCTGCAGTTCCTGTGAGAATTAAAATGTGTTCTTACCATGGATAAGAACATAGCAGCATCTAGGCCATTTTCATATCCAGGCAGCTTCTTGGTTGGCTGCCTAGAAAATTCCATGCATCTGGGGAGTTGCCTTTCTATAATGAATGAAATTTTCTTGGATGGCAAGTCTGTCGCTCTTTACAGGGTAAAGACAATTCACACTCTCTGCACTTACCGTTTCTTCTACAGCCTGGGGGGGGAACTGCTGTCCATCTTGAGACAAAGTCTGTTTGTATAACTACAATATGTACAACTTTGCACAAATTCTTAGTGGTAATTTCAACTAACGTTTCTATCCAACAGAGTTTCAGTTCCTGCATTCAGCTTATGGTAGGAGAGCTATTTTCCTCATCTGTATTACGGCCTATGAATGTGTTATCTCGTAACGATAGTTGATCCCGTCTCCTTTCCTCCCCAAATCTCATTCCCTAGGCTTGGGCTCCCCCCAGGTGGCTCAGCAGCAGTTCCTAAAGCATGCAGGAACATGTCTTATGGTGCAAAATCATGGGTTGGAGACACACATGAACCATTCCTGTAGGACAGCAATGAAGGATCATGGCACTAAAAGGCGTCTCACCCTAACCTGGCTGGCAAATTTAATCAAATGAATAAAAATTCCAGGGCGTGTATGTGGCTCCTCTGTTGGCTTTGTAGAAGCCTTTGTGAAGGAGTCCCTGGATTATGCCTGTTAGAACCAAAACACTACTCTGCCCCAAGATCAGATTTTCCATCTACATCCACAGTCTGACATGTTTGAAGACCTGGTTGACTTTAGATGTAATCTGTTTCCTTAGCCCAGATCTTGGACTCTGGGCTCATTTTGGGCATGTTCCTGGTTAGTGTAAGATGGAGGCCAAGTGTGCCAGTGAGTAAGGGATCAGAGCTGAGTTCTCGGGGCAGTGTGGACTCCAGGCCCAAGGCACCACGGGAACTTCTGGGCACCTGTGAGGGTCCCAGCAGTGTAATTTGACTAGGTCCTTTTTATCATAGACAGGAAGGGACCATGGGAGAACTTGTCACTTATACCCTTCCCTGGGCTATTCACAGTATTTTCATAGAAATCTATGTATACTTTTCTACTTTTAATCTGGACTATTTAGACACATGAAACTTAATTTACAGGTTGCACATCTTTTAGAAGATGAACTGTGAAATTTATTACCACTACTGTGAGCTGTGTGACCTTGGGCAATTTGCTAATATGTCTAGGCCTTCGATGAAGTATTTTATTCCACGTGATCTGTGAAGTCTCTTTAAATGCAAACTCCTATACTTTTATAATTTTATTATCTCAATATTGCTAGCTGCAGACCTGTTTCATGGATGAGGAGCCATTTTTTGTCTCAAGATGTAGAAACTCAGACAGAAAATTCCATAAAAAGTTAAAGTTTTATGTTCTCTCACCTTTATAGCATCTGAAATGAAAATGCCCAACAAGTGTATGTGAAGCTTTTCACTCTACAAAATATTGTGTGCTGTGACCTAAGTTGTCCCTTTGAAGATACAAAACCCAGGAGCTGAGTGTGTAGCTCAGAAGTTAAAGCACTTGCCTAGCAAATACAAGGCCCTGGGTTTGATTCCCAAGCACCCCATAAGTCAGGTCTGGTGGCACACACCATAATCCCAACACCACTTGAAAGGCTGAGGCAGGAAGATTGTCATATTGTCATGGGTTTGATGTCAACCTGGGCTACATAGCGAGTTCAGGATCTGCCTGAACTACAGAAGGGGACCCTGTCTCAAAAAAAAAAAAAAAAAAAAGGTACGAAGATCAGCAAGACAAGGTCCCATCCCATTCTGAAGATAAACCAGCCAAGTCCAAGGCCTTTTCAGAGTCACTAGGGTAGTCAGCTATATGGGATACATCAGAGCCTGTGGTCATAGATGATAGTTTTCAGTCATGACTGATGGACAAATATATGTTTACCAGATAGAGTGTGAGGAGACATGTTCGAAGAGCTAGCGATGTGGACAAAACCTTGGAGGTGTGAAAACTCCTTGACGTATTCTTGGAATGATAAGCAATCTATTTGCTGTAGTGTAGAAAGAAAGAGTCCAGGTTATCAGGTCTAGATTACAAGAATTTTGGATGAAAAGGAACTAGTTCATACTGGAGTTTTAAGAATTCTGGGCAGTAGAATGCTCTTAACAAAGAGGGGTTTATGATTAGGTTTAGGGCTTAGATTCCTATAGCAATTGCTTAGAGATTGGAGTGGACAGGTTTGAAAACAAACAGAACAAATCGGGCATGGTGGCACAGCCTTAATCCTAGCACCCCAGGAGGCTGAGACAGGAAGATCACACCTTTGAGCCTAGCCCAGGCAATTTAGCAAGACCCTTTATCACAAAATAACAGTCATACTACTGCTGCTGCTATACTATTACGACTAATAATAATAATAAAAGAGGCTGGGGAGGAGATTCAGTACAAAGGCCCTGGATTCAGTCTCCAGTACTATAAAACATACTACCAAAAACCAAAACAGGACAGTGAGGGAGCAGTTGGATTAGCTCGGGTAAGGGATGATGACATACTGGAGCGATACGTTACTGTGAAGATGAACGAATAGATAGCTGCCAGAACTAGAAATGAAATGGTAAGACATTATTATCTTTATTTTTTTTTTTGCATTATTGTGAATTGAACTCAAGACCTCATGTATGCTAGTCAAGCAATATCAGCAACCCTTTTCCTTCATTTCTATTTTCTTAAATTTTATTTTGAGACAGTTCTCACCAAATTGCCTAGGCTGACCTCAGATTTTCAGTTTTTCTGCCGTGGCTTCCCAAGTAACTGGGTAGAGGCATGCATTACCATGTCAGGCAACGCTTTTTCTTTTTTAACAGTACTGAATGTGGAACTTGGGACCGTCACACTGAGCTACATACCCATTTTTATTTTTTGTTTTTTTGAGACAGGGTCTCACAAAGTCACCTAGGCTGGGCTAGAACTTGAGATCCTCCTGCCTCCAACTCCCAAAGTGCTGAAATTACAGGGCTGCACCACAGAGCCCAGATCCATCTCATTTTTTGGTTTTGATTATGAGTTAGGGTCTCAGTAAATTGCTGATTTGCCCAAGATGGGCTCAGACTTGCAGTCCTCCTGTATGCCAAAATGCTGTGTTCACATGCCTGTACCACCAGACCTGGCTTCAGGTGACACTTTATTTTGATCCTCACATAAATACTGTAAAACAATCACACAATGATTAATATTGTCATTTTATGATACAATAAAACTGAAGCTTAGGAAAATGAAGCAACTTGCCCAAGGTCCCAAGCTAAAAAAGTGGTAGAGCCCAGGCTAGAACTCAGATTTTCTGACTCAGTGCATTGTTCAGGATGATGGTCCCTTGCTGCCTCTCCTCTTTGTCAGTGTGCTTAACAGAATGTTCGAGTGTCAGAGGGTGTGAGGGTCTCATAACCAGGGAAGTGAACAACCCAGCACCTGTTGTGGGCAGCCTGCTGTGACTGGGCATGTGGCCCTTCACTACTAAAAGTTCTTTCTCTTGCTATCTGTTTTACTAGAGATAATACATACACTGTAAAGTACACTTAGTCTTAACTGCAGAGCTTAATACCATTTTGTATGATATACCTGTATTTAATTATCAATTCAAAATATAAAACATTTTTAGGAAGCCCTTCTTTCTGGCACCCAAAAACAGGACTGCCTGTCACGATGTGCTTTTCTATCGCCTTGCCTCTGAAAGCTCTGTTTGGGATTGTATTCATCCCACAACTGAGCTCTGATCACTACTGCCAGCAAAATGGTTTACTTTGGAATTATATGTGGAAGAGCCGAATCATATAGTACAGCTAATGAAGAGGTCAGACTGACAGCTAACATTTGCTTTTTGTCTGTAGTTTTCACATTTATCCATTTATTTAAATTATTAATTACTCAAATATACAGAGAAGGTACAGAAAATACTGTTTGTCAAAATCAGAAGAAAATACCCCTTTATTGAGGAAAAAATGTAGTTTAGCTCATCTGATTAAAGGCACAGTCCTACTTGTTCTTCCCTGGTTAATCTTAAACATTATTTAACCTGTATCATGCTGTCTTGTTCACTCCCTGGTCTGTGTGTGGCTATGTTGCATCCCCAGCTAGACCATAAGTACCTTGTGTGCAGTGACCATGACCCACGTGTGTTTTTGTCCACCGTGGCACTCCCCTCAGTGCTGAGTACAGTTAGGCCTCAGTAGTCTTTGGCTAATTTTGATTTACTTTAACTGTCATACAGTCCTTCAGGCTAATGTCAGACTTTTGGCTTATGATGAAAATTATGGTAAAGTATGTGTCACTTTGAGGGAAAAACTAAGATGAATCAGGACCTCTAAATTCTCCAGTTCCTACAGCAAATTCAGTCTCCCACTCTCTTGTGGAATCCCAGTAAGAGCTTACGGGCATGGGCTTGCTCTTTCTGACCTCTCAGAGCCATGTGTTTAACGTTTTAGGGAGCTGTTTTTCAGTGGCTGAGGCTCTGTAGCCGCATGGAGTTTCCGGTTCTAAATTTGGAGACAGGATATCTTGATAATATTTTTCAGTATAAATTGGACCCTTTAATTGTCTTCATATCAGCACCCTGTCTCTTAGAAAAGAAACCCAAGATAATTGTTAAAATGAGCTCTCCTCCTCCTGCAGTGCCTGCAGAGCCATGTCTGGATATCCAACAAGGCCCTGGACTCTCCATGTGGTTCTGCTGGGACTCCATTTCTCTTGCCAGAATTCTCCTTTTAGTGTCACTTTCCTGCCCATGATTTCCTTCTCATTCCTCAGCATTTGCTGTATATATTGCGGGCCATTAATGCAAGCGCAGGGTTAGCCTGTAACAGCTGCACTTCTAGCTTTGGTTTAGCAAATAGAACAGAGTTCATGACCACTAGCCCTAGTACTTCTGTGATCGAAGGAAGAAATCTTAGCTCATATCTTGACAGTCAGTAGGAATCATGAAATCTCTCCAGATGTAGAATATCCCAAGGGAATTAGAGAGTTCCTAGGCATGTTTTCTTCTACCCTGTCTCACCATAGCCCCTTGTTAAAGTACTTCAGGTTTCTGACTACTACCAGTGCAGCCCCATTTCTTGGTGTTAGACTTTAAAATAAATATATATCCCTTATCTGAGATTCCCAAGATCTTTTTAGGGTGGAAAAGATACTGCTAAAATTTGGGTGAAGAATATTTCTCCTTCAGCATTTGGAAGCATAGTAAAAAGTTGTTTCCACCCTTTAGAGCCCTGTTTTCCTCTCTCCTTCCCCTTAGGATACCATAAAGGTAAGTTTTTTGATTAACGTCATTTCTAGAACATATGAAGTATCATCTTTAAAAATTCTCAAACTGAGCTTGAATCAGCCTGGGAAGTCTCCACAGATCTCAAACTGGGCCTCCTCTCTATTTTATACCTATCCCAGATTTGACATTTATGTTCAGAATGACGCAAAGGATCATCTCTTAATTCATGAGGAGGTGCCTCAGGTGGGGCACTCAGTAGCAGCTTAGGAGGAAATACTCAGGGTATGCGAGAGTTAGATCCCTCTGGCCTTGGCCAGCTGTCTAGGAGAAGGAATTAACAAGAATACCTGGGAGTGCAGCCACAGTGCCTTGAGTCTTTTAAGCTGCCATTGCCAGAGCTCAGTCCCTTTGGAGGGAGTCATATTCCAGCAAGGTTCATGTAATATAGTAATTGCTTGTAGGTTTCTCTTTGAAAGAATCTTGTTAAACACACCTCTGGATGAAATTGCAGACAAAAAAAAGATATGGAGGGGGTCAGCTGACTGAGCCCCATAAACAAGGGATCCTAGATATTCTATGCTAGTATAAAAGCATATCTGAGGAATATATGAAAGCCCTAGGTCAAAAAGCCAGCTATAAAGAGGCAGTATTCATAGGCTTCTTTGTGGTTTTACTAATGAGTAGGAAGTCCTGACTTTTTTTTTTTTTAGCACAAGTGCAGATTTCTTTCGTTTTAAAATCATTTGGAAACTCAGTTCAGCACTCCTCCCAACCCACTAACCCATCTTCGACTGAATCATTCTGTGCGTCTGATCCAGGCCCCTTGGGTTGTATGTTTCTGTCCAGCATAAGACCCTTGCTTTATGTCTGTTATTGGTGGTTCCCACTTCTTACATCTGCCTAATGCCATTCTTGTGTCTTCCCTTAAGCCACTCTGCTGATGAAACAGGCCTGGCCACAGAACTCGTCCTCCTGTGGCACTGAAGGCACCTTCCACCTCCCAGTGGACACCGGGACCGAGAACCGAACTTATCAAGCGTCCTCTGCGGCTTTCAGTAAATACAGCCCCTCTCCTCCTTTCCTTGTTCCCCTTGGTTGGGACTGACGTATTTCTTAGGAAGAAAGGAAAGAGAATCTTTTTAATTGACATTTATAATATAAACACTGCTTTGAGAGATTCTCCTAACCCATGAAAAAATTAACCTTTCTCCTTAAGGAAAGATCTTATACCCAGCTCTAGGGGAAAACAGTAGTGACTAGAGGTAGAAGTAAGTACTCAACCTAGCCAGCAAGTTTCATTAAGGAAAGACTGACTGCATTTCAGGAGGGAAGGACATAAGGCACATTTGAAGACTTGTCTGTCTGTGAGTATGGAGGGCTTTCCCCCAACACAGAGTTTTCTACTTAGCATTGTTGATATCTGGGCCAGATAATTCCATGTTGTGGAGGCCTATTCTGTACATGGTAGAATATTCATTTTAGCAGCATCCCTGGACTCTGCCCAGTAGATACTAGTAACCAAGTACCATTATGACAATCAGAAATGCCCAAAACATAGCTAGATATGCCCTGGAGGCAAAAATTGCCCCCATAGGAAAAATACTACCCTAGTGGGAAGTAAGCTATTGGAGCAAGGTACATACAGGATAGGCACCAGCTGGCCAGTGAGATTGGTCATGTTCATGTTGATGCTTGGTGGGGTAACTTATACTGTTGCCTTCTCATCTTATTTTTTTTTAATTTTTAATTTATTTTATTTTATTTTTGTAATAGGGATTGAAACCCAGGCCTCAGGTATTCTGGGCATTCCTTTTACCACTGAGATACATCTCCAGTCCTTTAAAAATTGTATTTTATTTTGAGTCAGGGTCTGAGCTGTGACCTCCAATTTGCAATCCTCCTACTTTGGCCTCCCAAGTAGCTGGCATTACACATATGTAGTCATGCTACCCATATCTGATTTTTAACACGAAGTGGTCCCACTGAAGAAATAAGCATCAGTGTGTAGAAACTACTGAATGTCATCTTGACTCTCTATAAAGAAGAACTTTGTGCATGGTAGGAGCTACTCAAATAAAGCAGCGATTGACTTGGATGTGGTAAGGACTTGTCTCTCAAGTTGTGCCAGCCAGGCTCAGACAAGTCCTCAACAGGATGCCTACAGTGAATTATTAGTCTACTAAATAAGTAAAGTGCAAGAATTCATTATAATTTTTTTCCTAAAATATCTAGTTGTCATTGTCCCTAGAGCTTAGTATAAGCTTACGTAATGTAGCTCATCTTTTAGGGAGTTTGCTTTCAAAATCACCCTTTCATTTAATCAACATAGCTTTGTGTAGTCCTATGAAGTTATTTGGATTTTCATCCTGTGTGAAAGCCAAGGTTCAGAGATGTAATGTGTCATGCTGTTCAACTGGAAAGCAGCACACATGGAAAAGGATTTTTAAAAAAAGAAAAGAAAAAGTACCACATTAAGATTCTATTAGTGGACTGGAGGTGTAGCTCAGTTGTTAAATTGCTTGCCTAGCATGCACAAGGCTCTGAGTTTGAATCCCCAGCACCACATAGTGATTAGCTGGGTGTGGTGGTACACGCTTGTAATCCCAACACTGGGAAGGCTGAGGCAGGAGGACTATTCTGTGTTCAAGCCACCTTGGGCTACCTAGTGAGTTCAGGATCAGCCTGGACTACAGAGTGAGACCCTACCTCAAAAAAAAGTAAGTAAATACATACATAAATTCTATTACTGGCTTTTTTGATTGGGTTGATTTTTCTCTATAAAAGAAGGATGGCAGTTCTAGTTTTTCCAGATAATCTCAAGTAGAAATGCGTGAACATGGACTATACATACAAAGTGACTTATACACAGTTTCTTATGCATTTGCTTGTATGGGTAGATATATAAAGGCACAATTACTGTAGGTAGCGTAGTAGAAAGAAGCTAGAGTAGAAGCCCAAAGAGTTGGGTTCTAGACTTGGTTCTGTGTAGCCTTAAATAATTCATGTTTGGGGGCTGGGGGAATAGCTCAGCAGTACTGGTACCCAAGTTCATTTCTCCAGTACCACAGAGGCTGGGTGTGGTGGCACACACCTGTAATTCCAACACTTGGGAGGCTTAGATAGGTGGATTGTCCTGAGTCCAAGGCCAAGCTGAGCTACATAATGAGTTCAGAACCAGCCTGCACTACAGAGTGAGGAAATCATGTTTATGCTTTGAATCTTGGGCCTTTGAACTAAGTAAGATGAAGAGCCTAGACAGTGTCATCTTAAAGGCTTTCTCTAGCTATTAGACTCCTGATTCTTTCACCTTGGATCTGTGTGCCACCGCTCAAAGACTTCTCTGGTTACTGTCACCAGTAGCTGCCCTTCAAGCCTTTGCTCTCATATCTCCAGAGATAGGGGGCTCATTCCCTCCAGAGGTAGCCCTTTCCACAGTTAGGCAGTTTGAGTAGCAGAAGGCCTTGCCTTCACTTATGTTAAAATCTTCTGAAGTCAAATTAAAATGTCTAGTAGTACTCAGCATGGTGACTCACACATGTAATCTTAGCTACTTAGGAGGCTAAGGCAGGATGATTAAGTTGGAGCCCAGCTTGAGTAGTTTAGTAATACCCTGTTTCAAAATAAAATTTTAAAAGGGCTGGAGTGGTAAAGCATTTGCCTAGCATGCGTGAAGCTTTGACCCATTTTCCCAGTATCACCAAAAACAAATAAAAAACTAGAAATGTCCCAAACCCATATCCTTTTTTCCGGAATGAACTAAAATACCTGTCTTCTAAGCATGTAATGTGCAAACCTTTGTAATTTGATTGAGTTAGGACTCACAAAAGCTCCCAGCATTCAGGTTTTCTTGCTTTCAGTGCTGCAGAAAATTCAGGACATGGACAAATTCAGTTCAATTTCACTGACACTCGCTAAGCCTCTTTGTAACTAGGTGTCCTTCCTACTTACTCAGTGCTCTCTTGTTCGACTACCAACAAGGAGACTTAGGAGTCAAGCAAGATTTAGACATAGATCTTTGTTTGTCCAGACATAAATCTGGTGATCAATAAACCAGTTAGTCTAAAAGGCATCCATGATGTGAGGATCAGTGTCTACAGGGTGGTAGGGGCTCTACAACTGATAAGATGTAAGACGTGAAGAATAATTGAAGAGAGGGCTGCAAAGGTTTTGTCTTGTTAACATACAGAGTCTCTTTATTATCCACTTTGGTGGAGCCTAAAATTATGGTAAAATGACATGAGACAACAGACATCATAAAGCTTCTTTTATAAGGCAGAACTGGATTCTAGGCATTGAGTTCCCTTCTGTTGTCATGATACTGCCTTTAGTGAAATTGGAACACAAAGGCCAGTACACCAAATGCCCAAGACTGGACTGCAGAAACTTTTAACTCCTGTGCCAAGGCATAGTAAACCCTGATCTGTGGACTCAGCTCTACATTGATTTGCTGTGCAGTTTTAAGAAAATTGCTGCCTTTCTAAGCTGTAGGTTCTTCCTCTGAGAGAGCTTTGAATGCAAGCCTCTAACATCCTTGATACAAAGTGTTCTAAAGTCTTAACTCTGCAACCTTCAGTTTAGAATTCTTTTCAAGGTAGCCAATCCACCAGTGGGTGCATTGATTCTTAAATTCATTTAGGCAAAAATCATGAGTTGGTGTTTTGTTTGTCTGTCTGTTTAAACAAGCCCAACAGTTTCTTTTACTTAGATGCACATAGTAATAAACCTTTGACTTTTCTGATACCGAGGCTACATCCCCTGAGGAATTGTCAGTGTTCCTCACGGGTATTAATAGGCACATCAGCCAGTTGTAGGAAGCCCTCAGGAATGGTGTTCTTATAATAAAAGTCCTGCTCTGATACTCAAGAGTCTTAGAATGTCAACACCAGGAATCATGTAGTCCAAATGAGAATATTCCTGAGAGGAAGTGAACTGACTCAGGAGCCCAGGGGAGGACCCCTGGCAGTTTTCTGCAGCTGGTGTAAGATCCTCCAGACAGATGGTAACCTCAAGAACCACTGTAGCTGAAGGAAGTATCCCACTCCCCCAGGAGTTTCTCTCTTCTGCATCTGTTCCTTCTGTCATCTTTGAATGTTTATGTTGCTATTGGAGAGTTCCGAGATCCCTGCTAGCTGTTTCTGCTTCTCCCATTCCAAACTGTCTAGACAGTCAACTGGTGCCTTCTTGAGCAACAGCATCTCTTTGGCTGCCAAGGGTGGTTTGGCTACTGATTTGTATTCTGAGTATGTATGTGTCTCATTGCATAACATAAAGAGGGAAACATTCTCGGACAAGGCTATTCTTAGATGTGGAAACTGAATTCTACTGCAGTCTCCTGGACTAGCCTTTTGATTTTCCTCAGAGGGACAGTCCCAACATTTTGTGATATTGTCCTTATAGCTATAGAGGAAGTGTACACCTGACTTGCGGAAGATTAAAATTCCAGAGCACATTCTCTGAGAATGTAAAGGAAAATTGCTATCTTTGATGGCTTGTTAACTTGAAAGAATCATAAAATCATAGTACTTCAGCCATAAAATTTTGGAATCGCCAGGACTGGTGACACAAGTTTGTAATCCTGGCTCTCTGGAAGGCTGAGTCAGGTGGATCACAAGTTTGAGCTGACCTTGGCCAATCTAGCAACCTAATGAGACCCATTCCGATATAAAAACAAAAGAAATGGGCTGGTGATATAGCTTAGTGGGAAGGCCAATGAATAAATTAGACTCTTAGCTGGAATTGGTGGTACATGCCTGTAATCCCAGCACTCTAGAAGGCTGAGACAGAAGGATCAGAAGTTTGACCCTAGCCTGAGCAACTTAGACTTAAAGAGTCTGTCTCAAAAAAGAAAAAAAATATATATTAAAAGGTCTGGGATCATAATGTACTACAAAGGCCCTGGCTCAAACTTTAGTACCTTAAGAAAAAAGTACTGCTGTGGAGCCTGTGCTCCAAATTGGAACAGACCATAGTAGTCATAGTTTTATTTCTTGTCTCTTGTAGTCTTTCAGACTAGTCTCTTCTTGAGTATCCCTAGGAAAAGAAGCCTACAGTCCTCCTACTGAGAGATAATAATAGCAAACATGTAGCAAACATGTATGAACTGCAGTGTAACACACATATAAGCTTATATACGTATAATGTGTTAGGCACTGTCCTAAGTGCCCTGCACTTACTAATGTATTTTCACAGGAACCCACCATCCTCATTTTATAGGGGAGGGAACAGTGTATATAGCCAGGGTTTGGACCCAGGCTGTCAGTGGGTCTCCATCACTTGTCACCACCACAGATGTTTTCCTACTCACGGGCCCTGCTTTCCTACAAGGGAAAGAAGTGTTCTTCATTCTGGCAGGATTCTCCGTACTTTGTTTTTTGTGCATTTCTTTTGTTCTGGTTTTTTATGTGGGTTTTTTTTTTGTGTGTATCTGTGTGTCTCATAGTGCTGGGGATGGGACCCAGGGTCCTGCACACACCAAACAAGCACTTTACCACTAAGCTACACCTTTAGCCCCTTCATACTTTGTTTTATTCTTTTAAATCAGATCAGCAAAAAAAAAAAAATTGTAAGGCCCAGATAATAAATGCTGTAGTCTTTGGGGACCATTGATCTTCTTATAGTCAGTGACTGTAATGGCCAGATAATAGATGCTGTAGGTTTGGGGGCCGGGGGTCTCTGTAACTACCCCTGCAGCAAGGAAGTCATGGTCCTATAGAATTGACACCTTATTTATCAAACAAGCTACAGTTACAGAAAACCCCAGGCTGGACTCTGCCTGTTTTAAATATAATAGTATGAATAAAAAATTTGATGGTAAAATAAATTTGAGAAATATAGTCTCCTACATATCCACATCTTAAAGATTCATGGTTCACACTACCATTTTTAAGACTTCTCAGGCTCATGGAATTAAAAAGAATCTATCTCTCTTACATTGCTACTTCACAAACTTTTGGTACCTTAGGACTTTCCTCCTCTCTCAAAACAGCTATGACGGTCCTTGGAATTGATAAATCTGCTGTGTGCTCTTGAGACATGCACCTTGAGAACCCCTTTTATATCAAAAAGAGGTAAAGTGTGTCCCCAAAGTGAAGCATCCTTCTAGGTGTCTGAACTGTTGGAAAAGACATGACCCATTTTTGCAACAGATGGTACTAGTTCATTTTTGGAAATTACTAGAGTCATTTGCATTTATATTATTGCTATTCCATTTGACAACGAACAATTCTAGCTTCATTCTGAAAAAAAAATTCAATTTGGCTGAGTTTTGGAGATTATACAAGTTGAAGATAGAATACCAAACTCTACCATTTCTGCCATATTTCACTGTTGTATATCCCGATAAGGAAGAACATGCATCAAACTTGTGACAGTGCTGTACAAAAAATCAGTGCCAATGATGGCTCACCACATTCCATGCTGATCATTTTTATCTCAGTGATGCTCCTCGGTCAGGGAGGCCCACCCAGGTGATAACAAAGACACTGTTTGAGTCAGACCCATGACCCACGCCTGTAATCCCAGTACTCAGGAGGCTCAGGCAGCAAGATTGTCACGAGTCCAAGGCCAGCCTGGGCTACATAAGTGAGTTCAGGACCAGCCTGGGCTACAGAACAAGACCTTATCTCAAAAAAAAAAAAAAAAAAAAAAATCTCTGTGTTAAGCCAGGCATGGTGGTACACACCTGTAATTCTAGCAATTGGGAGGCTGAGGCAGGAGGATTGCTGTGAATTTGAGGCCAGCCTTAGCTACATGGTGAGTTCAGGGCTTCCTAGACTATAGTGTGAGACCCTGTCTCAAAAAAAAAAAAAAAAAAAATCCCTCCTCACATGGAATAGTGTTCCATTCAGATGAGGCTGTAAATCAGTACCTCATTCAACTTTTTACTGGCAAAGAAAGGTCCTTTTATGAGTGAGGAATTGTAAAGCTCATTCAAAGATGGCAAAAGGTTATTGAACAAAACAGGCAATACATCATTGCTTGATTTTTGTTTTTTATATAAGTAAGTGCCCTTTGAAAAACAGACTATGTCATAACTCTTCTGATAACCCAATATGTGTCATCTTCCCCCATGATGTCTGTTTTTCTTCCTATGATCATGTCTTCTGATTACCTCTATAGTCTAGAAGACTTGAGGAATCTGCTCTGGACTTCTCCCTTCTCCCTTATTTTTTTTTTAATCAAGGCTACCTTCCTTTTAATATCCTTTCCAATTCATCTTCATTGTGACTTTTTCCCAAATTTGATCACATAAAAAATAATTTTTCATAGATCAAACTGTGGATCTGCAGGTGAGAATATAAATGGCAATTCTAGGAGACAGAATAGGATACCTTTGTGACAACTGAACAGCAGCTCTCATGTCCTCCTGAATCATTCGGGAAGGCAGTAGATCATTTTGATCTCAATGCATTAGAATTTGTACCCATGTGGCAGCTTGCTCTTAGTTGGAGTTAAGGTAGAAGAGACCCAGGATCTTTGTGGCCATGGAATTTTAGTTTAGGAAGAGATCTTAACTCCTAGTTTCTATTTTAGAAAATCAGAAATTAAATCAGAAATTGGACAGTCATCACCCAAATTGGAAGGAAAGCCTGACTGAAACTTAGATCTCCTTCTTTTCCAGTAAAACCCTTCTGCTCTCTGGCCTCCACTCCTTTCTTGCAGAAACAGCTCCTTGGAACCGAAAGGGTCCTGGGTGAACATCCTTTTAGGCTAAAGAACTAAACAGAAGAGATTTGGTGATGTCTGCCTGACCCACCAAGATGGACAACAGGGAAGAAGCCATCCCAGCACCTCTGCCCTGAGGCTTCCGTGCTAAGTTTTGTTGCCATTGTCCCTTCAATTCAGTAGAGTTTGGGGTCTTTTTAGGAGATTTCTTAAGTGACTTATTCCTTCTAAGCCCTTATAATCTCTTACGCAAACAAGAGACTTGATGTCACTTGATGATCATCTAATTCCAAAGACAGGTCCATTTGGCAGTTCTGTAAGGATACAATCTTGTTATCGATTGGCTTGTATTTCAGGTTCTTCCTGTGAACTTTAAGATCTGACCCTTCTTCCCAGAGGAATTAAAGGTAGCACAATTTATTTGTATGGCCAATTACGGCCTTCCTTGGTATCTGACTTCTCAGTCCCGGCTTTTGTTCATCTCTTAGATGTAGTCATGGCCTGCCTTCCAAGTCAATATGGGCCTGTCATCGGTCACTTCATGCCTATTAGGCAGAGGTGTCCCACCCTCAAGCCCAAGAAAAGAAAAGCTATCTCAGTAGAGCAAAGTTTTGAATATACTAGGAGGTGAGGATCTGAGTATTATTTTTATGGACTTTTTTTCTTTCACACTTGGTAGGTAAAAGATAAACATGGTCAATTCTATAAAAGGAGAAAAACATCAGGAGAAAAAAAAATAGGGTAAGAAGAGGAAAACAAGACAGAAAAAGACATGAGCAGCGGCAGAAGATTCCCTGAGTGTACCAAGGAGACAGAATCCAGGACGATAGAGAAACAAGGCAAAGCAAGCAGGTGAAGGGCTGTCTGAGCTAGAAGGGTCCCATGAGAGACCATGTGGTTCCAGTCTCTTATTTTATAGACAAGAGCCTTAACCCCCAGAGAAATAAAGTGCTAGAATCATGTGTGCAGTCCTGTGCACCAGGACTGAGGGACTGCCTCTGGGTCCAGGGTTTTCTGGGTGGAGCCCTGTTGTCTTGATTGTTCTCATCTGTGTTTCCAGCCTGGATTCAACCCATCTTTATCTGGGAAATTGTGACTGACACCTGCTGCCTTCCAATAATGCTGTTCTGCCAACTAACTGGAGGTCTTTTTTATTGCCTTGGTACAGGATATACTGCGGGGACACCATATAAGGTCCCACCAACCCAGAGTAATACTGCTCCACCCCCCTACTCCCCTTCACCCAACCCCTATCAGACGGCCATGTATCCAATCAGAAGTGCCTACCCCCAGCAGAATCTCTATGCCCAGGTAGGTACACATGGAAGCTTGGGCCTATCTCTTCTGGAGGTAGAGGACCCTCCAGCCTCAGCAGGGGGTGGGGTAGCATAGGGTGAGGAAGAAAGAGTTCATGGGTCTCTCCAACTTTCACTATAGCTTCACTGAAGCAATATCCTTACAGCCTGCATGCTCACCGCTCTACTTCCGTCCTCAGAAAGGTAAGGCATGAAATCACTAAGCTTAACAGAGGCCAAAATATCAGAGGGGCACAGGCCCTTAGAGACCATCTGGATCAACTCCTTTAAGTAGTGGGGAAGCTGAGATTGAAAGAATGATTTATCCAGGGTCCTAGTGGAGTCACTGGGTGTGTCAGGATGAGACCCCATGTATCTGGGTCTCTCTCCAAGCTCTGCTGTACTCTTCCTTGGTCCGTAAGTCTGTGCATTAACTAGGAAGGAGAACTGTGCCTGGGCTGTGCTGCTAGTGCCCTGTATGACCCGAGGCAAGTTATTCTCTGTGTACCTTCATAGTAGGGCGCTCTCAGCTGGAGGATGCGCGCACTATGAGGGGAGTATTGTGAGACAGGGACCAAATGAGGCTCCAGCATGCCCATGGCACATTTTCCTGAACTAATAGTGCCATGTAAGGCACAAATAGCAAGGAAGACATTATTTAGTTGTAAAAACTAGGCATATTGGTAAGTAAAATATAAAACTTCAAAAGGAAGTAGCTTAGGATCCTTTTTTTTTTTTTAATGATACGCTACTTGGAATTATGCTTTCAGACCTCTGGGGTCACAGTGTGAGATTCTTGTCATTATTTAATAAAAAGATTTGAGAATTCCTGAATTAAGATCATCTCAGGAGCTTCTGTCTGCTTTTCCCAGGGGTCAGCAGCCCTGTGGGCCATCATAGTAGGAAACAACCAAGTGAGCCAGGTAGACCATTGTCCCCATCCTCACCTTTTAGTCTAAGGGGAAATATGGCTAATATATATATGTATATAGGGAAAGGCTGCCCATTAATGATACTTCTGCAGTTTGTAAGCTGCTAGCGGGCTGCAACAGTGCAGTCATACTGCTGATAACCTTGAGCTGTTGTGCTTAGTGCTCTGGCGTCACCAGCCCTGTTCATTTGCTTAGATTGTTCATTTGATTGATGGTAGAAAGTTATTCTACCTCTGCATTTCACACAGCTTATAAGAGAGCATTACTATAGTCAGGCCTGGCTGTACAGTGCTAATCTGGGAGGCTGAGGCAGGAAGATGGCAAGTTTGAGTTCATTCTGTGCAATTTGGCATCATGGCAGGAGCCTATCTCAAATCAAAAATAAGAAATGGGCTGGGGTTGTAGCCCAGTGTGAAGGCCCTTGATTGATTCCCAGTACCCTTCCCCCCCAAAAATGCTGTAAAGCATAAACAGTAAAAATGCTAACACTAGGGCTGAAGGAATAGAGCTCTTATCCTGTTAGGTCATCAAATCAGGACCTGGGATCAGAACAGGACCAGGGAAAAAATCTTATTTTCAGACCAGCAGCGGAGCCTGCACTGAACTCTCCACGATCTCTGGATCAGGCAAAACAGAGTTACAGCTAGGGACTAGACTTGTGTCCCTGAACCAGTGATTCTCGTACCCCTTCCCTTAGGCTCTAGGAAAAACAGAAAGCTAACCCTTCCTGTATACCCCCCTACTACCCCTCCAGGAGCTCATATGACCTCATCCTTTTTCCTCAGGGAGCCTACTACACACAGCCGGTGTATGCTGCCCAGCCCCATGTCATCCACCATACCACGGTCGTCCAGCCCAACAGCATTCCCTCTGCCATCTACCCAGCGCCTGTTGCTGCCCCCAGGACCAACGGTGTTGCCATGGGCATGGTGGCAGGCACCACCATGGCAATGTCAGCAGGTGAGGGCAGCATCCTTCTTAGCATGTGTCCCTCTCTTCCAGGAATTTCAGACAACAGAGATCAGTTAAGGGGCTGGCTGTGTCATAGCATGAAAAATCCTGTGCTGAGGTATGCTGGTGATGCAGAGGAAGGACTCTCTAAAGCTGTTGCAGGGATGAGGAAGATTTCATCTAGAGCCTGTTGAGGGAGACTCAGCAGAGGCAAAAGAGGGAAGAGAAGTTCAGAAACAGAGTGTGATGGTGGCATGTTCGCAGAATGCAGAAGGCCTGATGCTTAGGGGGACATGCAAGTGGAAGGGCAGCTGCCATAGTTGGTAACCATAAGATGGTGAGTCCTGAACATCTGTAGGTAAAAGAGCTGGCAGGGGAAGAACAGGGTTGGACTTCGACATTCTCTGCCTGTGTGCCGGAGTCAAGAGCAGAAGGGGAAAGGCTGGAAGCAACAAGGCAGTGCAGAGGCTGTCGGTGCAGTGCAGGAGGTGATGACAGCAGGACTCTCGCAGCCTTTGCAGGGGTGGGGCTGCAGCACAAGGGAAATGTTATTTAGGAGGCAGCAACATAAGGCTCTGTCCCGTAATGAATTTTAAGGGAAATAGGAGCAGGAGACCTGGAAGACTCCTCCTGTCTCTGGCTTATGTGAGAAATCAAACCAGAGCACTTCCCTTAAGGAACCTCAAGGATGAGGATGGAGAGTACAGTGTTGGGAAGGTCTTTGGATGAGTTAATGCATAAGTGGAAATGTGGACATTCCCATGATGGGCAAAAGAAAACCATAGGGCTCTGACCAGTTTATAGAAACCTGGGTTTTAAAGAACCAGCAAGATCACTGCACCGTCGACGTGAAAAGAACGTCAGAGGTAGAATGGCCATTTTGATTTTATTCAGCACCTTACCTTTGCAAGCTTTTGTCTTCCTGCCCTGTGCCAGCTATATTTAGATCCCAGGGGCCAGATAGTTATAGGTCTGACCAGAGTTCTGCTCTTAAGCACCCAAGTTAGTGTAAGAGAAACAGCCACAGACCGTAGCACAATGTATGAGCACGAGAGAAGCATACCAAGAAGTAAAAAGAGGTGCTTGATTTCATACTCCAGCATCTGAAAAGGTGCCTCTGAGGAGACGATTCATCAGGTATGCAAGGGAGGTCTGGGGATGTAGCCCAGTGGTAGAGTGCTGGCCTGCCATGCTCAAGGCCCTGGGTTCCAAAACAACGAAAAGACACCCCCTCCCCATTGGGTATGCAAGGGAGATAGAATCTAGGGCCGGAGAAGTAGCCATGCAAAGGATCATAGTTTTATCCACTTCATCCCGGTACCCTGGTGCAGCCTTGTCACGTTTCCTCTTCTCTCCCTGGATACTCAGGTACCCTGCTGACTACACCCCAGCACACTGCGATTGGGGCACACCCTGTCTCCATGCCAACGTACAGGGCTCAAGGAACCCCTGCGTACAGCTACGTGCCCCCTCACTGGTAAAGCCTGCAGCCCATCCAAGTAAGTAAGGCCAGAGTGGGAGAGATGGAGGGGAACTTACAAAAAGTTGCCTCAAGGACCCCCCACGCTGAGTCTGGACACCTATGTCTGAGAGGCAAGCAAGAGTTATCAGTTGCTTCCCTGCACCAAGGTCTTTGGGCAAGCTGACACCTAGAGAGAAATGCCCGTATTTCCATAGTGGGCAAGATATTACCAAAGGTCTGTGACCAGCTCACAGAGACCTAAGATTCTAGAGGCCCTGTAATATCCATCATCATCTCAGATGCAGTGCAGGGAGGTTCAGGGTTCCAAGGATATTGGAACTTGGAAATCCTCTTCCCTGGGACAGTATCTGTCTTGCCTTCCTCCAGGGGCTCTTGGTGCTAGGACGTAACTTCCATGAGTGGGGAGCAGGCATTTCCACTGGGAAGGCACACAGGGCCCCATTTAGGGCTCCAAAGTTGAGATAAGGGTATATGGATGCTTCTCAGAGTGGCCTGTGGAGTATCACTGGTACTGATGGTTCCTTTCCTCCCCCAGATCTGGAGTCACACATTGTATGCAACTACTCAAGTCTTACACAGGTGCTGGAGCAGCTCCTTAGCAGCACCACCTTATTTGCAAGAAGAGACAACGGAAGTGCAAGGGTCACTTTATGCATCTTTAATGGTTTTGGTTTTTATTTTTGGTTTTTGTAAAAGCTGCTTTTTCTAATCTCCTGCCTCTCCCTACTGTCCCCACATAGCCTCTGCCCTTCCAGCTCTACCCCCTCCTCCTACCTGACCAGGTCACACACTTATTTTCTTCCCCAAAGTATCCTGTTCCCAGGCTCTCAGTTTGGTGGCAAGCTGAGAGTGGGGTTTGTTGCTGTGGTTTAGCCAAGGCTGGACTTCATGAACAGATGAGATGCAGACCTCAGCTCTAAGAACTCAGAGCTATTTAGCAGGCCTCATCTCAGAGCAATTGTTCTTTAGCTGGTTTTCCTTAAGCATGAATAGTTCAGGACATTACCATGTCATGGTACAAATTAAATGTCTTCTGAGAACCATTGCAACATACTAAGAACAAATCCACCTGATCAGGTAGGAGTGTTGTTAGCAGCTTCTAAACCCCAGGCTGAGAACCAGGGGAAACAGTCTTTGGGAGAACTTGGGGAAAGGGTTGGGGAGGGAGGAGATGGTAGGAAAGGAGAGGGGAAAAGGGGAGAGAAGTTCTTGCCTAATGGCTTTGGTTTGAAAGGTCTCTGGCTGTCTTGTTTGGGCCTGGACCTTCTGATTTGCACAATGATGTTAACTGACCTGGCACTTCCTCAAAAGGTGATTTTTGACCTCAGATCTGCCAAGCAGCTGCAGGGTTGTGGGATCCCTGTGTCTCGAGGACTCCGAAGGCTGTGTGTAATCAAGATCTTGGCCTCTGAGCCTTCATGGACCCACTCTGATGAGAAGCTTCCTCCTGATTAGAGTGGGAAGTTGTGGGATTTCTTCCCCATTCCCTTCTGCCCTTCCCAGTGCCAGGGTCACCCATCCGTCTGTGGGGCCGGGCAAGCAGGCCAAGCTCTTGGTTACCTTGTGCCATTCACGGCCAAAGTAGAGGAACCACATTCCAGGTGGGTGTTGGCAGCTCTGAAGGTCAGGATAGTGAAGGAAAAGCAATAGCAATAAACATTTCATAGACTCATGGAACTGAAGGGACATTAGCAATCATCTCATTCATTTCTCTATTTGACAGATGAGGAAATTGAGGCCCAGAAAAGAGGCAAAGACTTCCCTAGACCTCGCAGTAAATTAGCATTAGGTGTGGCCTTCCTCCCTAGTGGCATATTGCCTACAAAAAATGTACCTAGGGATGGATTGGCTTGATTTTATAAAAATTAGGTCAGCAATGCCCATATCTGGTGAGCTCTGGAATGATCTCTGGGCTCTTTTCTTTTCCCCTATGGACTCCCAAGTCAAGGGGCGGTGGGGTGAAGACAGGGGCAGAGGCCACATGGGATGAGACGGCAGAACAGAAATTGAAAATGAAGAAATAGCATTTGGAAATTCTGTGAAGACATCTGGAACTTTCATCCTGTACCTGACTCTACCCTAGGAAATGGAGCAGGTGGGTTGGCTGAAAAGGAAAGGCCATGCTTTTAGAACAGTAGCCCCTCCTGAGAAAAGAGGAAGAGTGGAAGCCATCAGGAGAGGAGGACGAGAATGAGGCCCAACAGACATGGGTTCATCTGGGACAAGAAGGCCCTTGAGAGTCTCAGCCGGGAACCGGGATTGCCCAGCACTACTCTCCCGTACTCAGCACTTAGCTGGGCCAGCAGCCCCTTTGGGGTGGGGCAGGAACATTTTACTGTACAAAATGGGATCACTGACATTTGGGACTCTTAAATAACTATTTTCATTTTAAGTTTATGTAAACTTGGATGTATGCTTCCCCTGCCTCCCACGTTCCCCCAAAAGAGGAAAGACATCAGGAAAGCCTAGGGCTGGAAGGGCCTCGGAAGCTGTCTGGCTGCTCCCTGGAAGTCAAGAGCCCATCATCATCCTTGGCCCAGAGACAGGAGTTGGGGAGCTCACCTTCCTGGCTTTCCAAGGAACTTCAGGATCAGTAAGAGAAAACCCTGCTCTTCTGAGTGATCTTTTCTGGGGTGCTGGTGAGGCTTTATTTTAAAACAACAGTTTTCCAGTGTTAATCCATTTTTTGCAAATACCTCCACCCACATTCTTTGATTTTGTAAAGGTGGGTGAAGGCTGTTTTAGATCATGTCATCTGTGTTTGAAAAATGCCAAAATATTATTGATGACAATAATAATAGGAAACCTTTACTTTTGTTAGGTGCTTCATAGATTTTAAAGCACTTCACAGCCTTTAGTTTTCTGACCTTGGGAGAGAGACCAGATCAGTTATTCCATCATTTGACAAATGAGAAACAGGAATAGGAATAGGCCCAAAGTGAGCTGAATGCTGGGATCCTGGTCAGCTTCCTGGACCCTGCTGCCTCCAGGTGGGATGGGTAAGAACCGAGAAAATGAAAGAAAGGGAGAAACCTAAGAGTGACTTACGTACCTCACGGTTCACACAGCGGTTTAACACGTTTTATCATGTGGCTTAGCCCTGAGAAATAGAGATTATATCTACCACTTGATCCACAAGGAAACCAAGGCTCAGAAAATTGAAATGACTTGCTTACTAAGCGACAGAGCCACTTGAGCCCCAGATAGTCTACTGCATCTCTCCCTGCAGCCGCTCACAAACAGGCTCACTTACTAAAGCACCTTTTCTCTGAAACTTGTCTTAGCTCCTACTAAGACCTTTAAGCAGAGAGGCCCGAGGGAGAAGGTAAGGCAGGTCCAGGACCCTCTTTTTAGAATGAGCACCTGAGCCCCGCTAAAGCTGGCCTCAGCCTCTTGTTTTGATGGAGATGCACAAGCCTAGCCAAGCTTGGGGAATCACCACAAAGGGGCTGAGCCCAGAAGAACAAGGCAATGTGTGCCTCTGAGAGGATGAACATAGTTCCTGGCAAGGCACAGGCATCTGGAGGAAGGTTCTGTTGGTGTCAGCCAAAGATTTTAGGTGGCCCAGTGATCAAGGTGGACAAAAGATCAGAGCTGGAAAGTTCCTATCATTGTAGGAAGGCAGGCAAATCAGACAGGACAAAGGACATGCCCACACGACCTAGCTGCAGCACTGGCAACTGAGTGCACATCCTTAACCGTGCCACGCCTCTCCAGCTCAACACCTTGGTGGTCAGGGGCAGGGGTAAAAGTGGTTCCACTGATGTCCTGGCTTCCTTCCTGGTAGCTGACTCTTCTCACTAGCCTAGGGCCCAGGAAGTTTGTCTGAAGGCTGGATTGCCCCAAATAAGGAAATCCTGAAACAATCTTTTGCTACACTTTGAAAAGAATAGTAATTTCTTCCCGTGAGAAGGCGCTTGCTGTTCCTTCTCATTGTCCTGGTAATGACCCTGACACTGCATCTCTCCTCCCTGAGTATGCAACAGGAGCTGATGCAACTGTCCATTTTCTTTTTTGGTATGTAAAGTACTTTAACATTGATTGCCAAAATTCACATTTTATAGATGTAAAACCTAATGCTCAGAAAGGTTAAGTTACTTGCCAAAGGACACACAGCTCGTAAGTGAAACAGCCAAATTTTGAACTTTTCAAATCCTCTGTTCTTCCTGCTGCCACCTGCTGGGTCTGAGTGGCATGCTTGAAGAAGGGAAGGACTGTTTGCCCCCACATAGAGGGAGAATCTTTGGAGGCCTGGGAAACTCAGCTTTGTCAGCTGAGCAAGTTTTTATGGGCTTCTAGACCCATAATGGTCTCTGGGGACCCAAAGCCATATGAGACAGACAGTTTGAGAATTCACAACAAAAGGCATTACCTGAACACAATACTGAAATCATGGTGCCCAGTACTAGAAAATGTTCAAGAATACCACTTACTTTTCTAGTGAAAAATTCCTGTCTCCAGGAAGCCTAGTACTCGGGCTTTCTGACTCAAGGGCCTGCCCACTATCCAGATCCAGCCAGTTGGCATGGCAGAAGAACATGACATAGCCCTTAATGGCCAAAAATATAACCCAACTGGAGTCCCTGGGTTTGCTTTTTCATGAATGAGAGACACTTAAGTAGATGTCATGTGTTCTAATCCTTTCTCCAGGCCCCTAAATCCTTCCAAACTTGAGATCCTTTCAGTGATATGGGTAGCTTCTTTAGAGGGTTTGCTTTCTTCTGCATGACCTTCAGAAAGGAATCATGTGGAGCATAAAAGTAGGACAAGCCCCTTGGTCACCAGGTGGCATCTTCGTTGTACAGGTCAGCCCTCCTCACTGTGGGCACACAGTCTTCATCACAGCATTCTGGCTGGACCGGTTACCATCCTATCGTGCGACTCCTTGACTGGAAGCTCTGCTCTTCCATCTTCTCCCATCACATCATTACTGAACATGTGGTCCCCAGGTTCTTCCAAGCTCGGGAATTCAGAAATGGGCAGCCACATGCCAAAATGAGCAAGCGGGAAACAGGCCCCTTCTGGGTGTGCAGCCCCCGAAGTCCAGTCCTTGCCCACCTCTACAAAGCCTATCAAGTGGAAGAAACTCAGCTAGACTAAATGGTCAGATTCTGCACCTGAACCTCTTAAGTGCTCATGCTTCAGGGTACAGGCTGAGTTGACTACCCATCCATGTTCTCATCTTCTAGAAATCTCTTTTCTGAAATTCAGCATTAAGTTCTGGTTGGCTGGTCTCACGTTCCATGGCCAGGCTTGGACCCACTCCGTCACTCTGTCCAGTGAGTATTTCTGTCTCGCATGCTATCAAGTCCAGCCCAGTGGGTAACTTAGGGACACAGTGGTTGGGACTGGTTGTCACAAAGCCAGAGGGGCATAACCGCACCTGTTTCCTATGGTGGTGTCAGCAGTCACTAGGTGTCCTTGCTGTGGCAGTCTCTGCCCAGTCCAGCCCAAGTAGAGAGGGGATTTTCCTTTCTGAAGAGAACAGATAGAACAGCTTTGCAAATAAGTACCAGCCCATGAGTTTCACATGGATGAAGGACCCTTCAGGCCAGACCTCAACAAGGCCGGCATCCTCCAGGCTCCAGCTTTCCTCCTTAGGCCTATAAGTGACGGGACTAGAGACCTTCTCAGGTTGGTCAGGTTATCTGGATTGCTATTGTGACTTAAGTACCTCCTTAGCCAAAGAGAGAAACCGCTAGACCTCCAGCATCTTGGAGATGTCTGTAACGATCTCTAGTAGGCCCAGGGCTTGTCCGTTCCTGACTTCAAGGATCTGCATCCCTCTTTCATATCACATGACAGAGAAACCTGTTCTCGTGGCATGTAACATCCCTGTGAAGAGAGCGTTGTATATGATTTTTGTATTTTTTAATTCATTTTAATCTACAGGTTGGAATCTAATTTTTAAATTTTATTGGAACTCACATTTTAAAAAGAAATAAAAACATTTAAAATAATGATAATAATAATAATAAACCTTTGACCGGTGTCTTCCAAGTAGTTTGATCAAAGAATTTATAGGTATTTTCAAAACACAACTGTAGTTGTAAAGATTGGAAAGCCCCATGGCCTCGCTTATGTGTATGAAGTGTAAATCTGGTTTTGTTTTGTTGTTTTGGATTCCTTTGGGTTTTGTTTCATTTTGTTTTGAAGATCAGATAGTGATCACTCTGAAAGATTGAAGCCAAGAGTTTGTAACTATGATATTTACTGTAAGCTGTAGAACACTCAATAACTATTAAAAAAAAGTTTCCAAAAAAAACCCCAAAAAGTCCTAGGTGACCAGACTCAGTGGTTCTTGGGGGAGGGAGGCACAGAAGACCCCTCTTGGGCCAGTGAGTCCTTTAGGGCTCTCCCTACCTTGATGCTAAAACTTATTTCACCTGGTAAGAAATTCTCATGCTGCTGTTACAGGTGGCACAGCATGGGGCACGTGGCCTTTCCTAGTGATGTGGAGCTGGGCATGGTGATGATTAAGCTGTATGCTGGGAGGGCAATGAGTTCATTAAGAGCTGACATCTTTGGGGCCAGAGGTATAATTCAAAGGTAGTGTGCTTAACATGTGTAAGACTGAGTTCAATTCCCTGTCGACATGCCTGCCTGTGTGCACGCACACACACACACAGCTGCCATGTACTATGGCCCGCTATTCATTTTCTACTTGTTAACTCATGGAATACTCACAACTTGTAGTGAGGTAAACCCTGTCATTAGCTCCATCTTTGATGGGGCAGCAAAGGAGTGCAAAGAACTTGGCCAAGATTACAGAGCTGGTGTGGGCAGAGGTGGTTCTCACTTTGTTCTGTCTGTAAAGTCCAGGCAGTAAGGCCTGTGTTTTTCTCCCTGTTCTAAAGGAAGAGATTTACTTTTTCAAAATTTTTTCTTTGTTTTATTTTTTTTATAGTACTGGAAATTGAACCTAGGGCCTTCACAATAACCTGTATCACCAGCCCTTTTTTATGTTTGTCTCAAGAGAGGATCCTGGTAAGTCACTACTGTTCAGCTGGGACTCCAACTTGTGATCTTCCAGCCTCAGCCTCCCAGAATGCTGGAACTCTAGGCATGCACCATCACATCTAATAAGGAGGAGCTTTCTTAAATGGTGGACTTTTCAGGTAGGAAATCAAAGGTAACCTGGCTTATAGTTCCAGAAGAAGAATAAATGAGGGAAAGAAACCACAGGACCTCATCCAAGCCATCACCAAGTGCTATCAGTTTTACCTGCTGAACATCTGGATCTTGTCTCCCCTTCTGGGTGGCACCCTGGCCTGAGTTTCTCTCCCTGGATCCATCCACGTTTCTATCCCAGGGTCTGGCCTCCACACTTCATTTTCCACACATACACAGCCACACCTTGCATTCAGCCTACTGGACTAGAAAGCAAACTGGCCAGAAGAGTGTCACTCTGACAGACAAGCCAAGCATTTGTCACTATGGTATTTACTACAAGCCATAGAACATTCAGTAAGTGTTCTAACAATTTCTACAGACTGGAAGATGTAGCTCAGTCTTAGAGCACTTGCCTAGCAAGCATATACCACGCCCTGGGTTCCCATCCCCAGTACTGAAAAAGCCTCCTACCCCCATCTTAAATAAGTAATGCTGGGTGCTGGCAGGGCAGGCACAGCAGACCATCGCCTGGGCAGGTGAGAATGACCTAACTGGGGCCAGTTAAACTTAAATTGGAACTCCATACCTCACCTGCACCTCCGCAGCACCCTTCCGGCTCTCCAGCATCCGTCCTGTCCCAGGAGGAAACCCAAGAAGCAGGGAGCGTACCTCTGGCTACAGGATTTGCCAGATAATGGGGAGCAGTTTCTTCAGGGCTGGATGAGACTTCTTGGGTGCTTAGTTCTGCAGAGCTGAGGGCCAGAGGTAAGCAGGGTGACAGAGACCGGGCCTTCACCTGCACCATTCTTGGGAGTGGGTGAATAAGCTCAGAGCTGGCTCTACTGGTGCCAAGACGCACTTTGCCCTCCAGCTCCCACCTTTGCCAGCCGAGAACACTACAGAAATCCCCAGGGAAAAGCCAGGGAAGTTTCTGAGTGGGTCCCTGAAGACTAGAGGATCAAACACCCCAGGCCTGGTCCCTCAGCTCTTCCACTCCACATGTGGGGACTAGCTCCAGCACCCCAAGAGACACATGCAGAAAGAGGCCACTCATTTCTGCAAGCATAAGATGGTGGAGGGGGAGTGGTATCCACTGTGATGGGGTCTTTGCCAGCTAGCGTCTGCAGCTGCATCTTCCCAAGGTTGGCTGGGCGGGTCATAATGGTACCTGAGGACCACAGTCCCACCTTCTTGGAAGGAAGCTCCAGACTAGAGTGGGTGGGGGTCACGCCTTCCGTTCCCACTACTGGGCACTGTCAACTTCATGACAGAGTGGGCCATGTGCCAGCCAAGTCCTAGGTAAATTGGGGTGGGATGAGCTGGTTGGCTGAGGAGACAGCTATGAGAGGCGCAGCCGAACAGCTGATAACAGAAACGGCCAGTGCACGTGTGTTCTCGGGAATACTTTCTGGCCACGCTGGTGACACCTCTAGTCACCTCCACTGCCTGGGCTTTGACAACTTTAGCTCCAGAAAAACCTCATGTCCAACCACATCACCTTCCTTTGTTTCTCCTAATACAGGTGAAAGTTTATCTCCCAGGTCCCCCGGCACTCCCTGTCCCTTTCCAGCCTACTTGAGAAGCCCTGAAAGAGGAGCCTATGTCTTCAGTACTGGAGACAGAAAGGACAGGTGCGCTCCCAAAGCCTGCCTGCCTGCCTATCCCATCTAGGGTGGGGTTTCTGCAAGCAGACCTGGGCCTGCCATGCTAGTGCCTGGGTTCCATCAAGGGTCACTCTGAGGCTTTTCAGCCTCTTAATAGGGAGGCCACCAGAGTTTACATGTGTCACTCTCTTCAGTCTGCACACCAAACACTAATGAAGCCTCAACTTTAATTACAAACCCTCTCTCCCAGACCTGAAGGTCCCATCTGCCATGTCCTAGCACAAGCAGGATACTGCTCCTGGCCCCATGTCCTTCTTCACCTGGATGCCAGGACACTACCCTCCTCTGATTTGCTGCCAGCCTCCCTGGCAGTACTTTGTCTGCCAGGCCCCGAGGCAGCTTGAGATCTGCCCTGGGCCTTTCCCTGAGATGGGTTTTGTCTAAACTCGGTCTGGACTTAAATGCTCACCTGATACTGTAGGGTTTTGTTTTGTTTGCGCTAATGGGATCAAGCCCAAGGCGAGCTATACCCCCAGCCCATTTTGTGTATCTGATTTTAAGACAGGTTCTCACTGAGTTGCCCAGGCTAGGCTCAAACTTGCAATCCTACTGCCTTTAAGGCAGTAATCCCACAGTACTGGAACTACAGGCCTGCACCCCCAGGCCCAGCACTGCAAGTTTCCACGTCACTCAGGTGTGTCTGCTGAAGAGCCCTGGGTTTTCGTACCTAGGTGCCTCAGAACATCCACCATGGCTGTCACAGGGTGCGCCCAAGGCTGCTCGTCCTGTCACTGCACATCCCATAAGGGAGCCTGGCAGGTCTGCCATAGGAATGCCTGAATTCATCTGTTTCTCTCCAGTTTTTCTCCACCAAATTCTTCAAGGTGCACTAGTCCTGCACTGCAAAGTGGCAGGGGACTAATGGATCAGGCTTCCCCTACCTAACCACTCTGATGCCCCTTGCTGTGGATGCGCAAGGCCTGTACCATCCCCTTGGTGTGCCCTTTACCCGTGCTGTCCCTTCTCCACAAAACACATCACCCTTCCCCCTCTCCAGCCCCCAGTGCTCCGATTAGCCCCTTCACCTCCCAGCCCCACTACCTGCTTCCTCTGGAGCTGCGCCATCCACTGTGGTAGCCATTGCCACAAGCAGCCTCTGAGCCCTGGATACGTGCTAGTTCACACTGAGATGTGTCAAGTACACACCATATTCTTTAAAAAAAAATTTGTCATTTTTATATTGATTTTATATTGCAATGAAAATATTTTAGATATAAAATATATTATTAAATTCAGTTCATCAGCTTTTTACTTTTTGGAATGTGATTAGAAAATTTCAAATCACCTGTGTGGTTCACACATTCTTTCATTGGCTAGCCCTGCTTCGTGGGGGCCTCAGTGGGAAACAGGTGGGGCAGTAGTGCCTCTGGCCTGTGCCCTCTGTTGCTGAGCTCTAGGCACTGCAGAGGACAACCTGTCCCGCAAAGGACCAGCACAGAGCAGGGCTCAGGAGGTATACACTGAAGAGAAAGGTGACTTGGTGAAGGGGAACAGGGAAAAGAAGCTCTTCGTAACATCGCTTTCCCACCTTTTATTCAACAAGTGGAGAGGGATGGGATGCAAGAACAGGACATGACAAGTTATAATAAATAAGAGAAATGGGGTTGGAAGTGGGCTTGTGCCTGCACAGCCCCATATAAATAACCAGGTGGCTGAGCCAGAGTGGAGACGCATGGTGCTGGACCAACAGTCGCCTGCACTGTTTAGGGCCCAGGACACAGACACTGCACCATAGGGACATAAAAACTACTAAGGCCAGTGGCACTCTCCAGCCCCACCCGTGATCCTCTCCAGGAAGCTCCAGGCACCTTGCAGGACAAGTTTAGCCTGCAGGCAGCAGGCTGGGCTGGCGCTCTACCACACCCAAGTCAATTTGTATTTTTGGTTTCATTAAAAACAGCAGGGAGGAGGGAAGGCAGGCTCATGCATTAAGCCCCACCCATAGGCACAGCCATGGATGGGCAGCCCCATGGGCCTTGAGGGCAGAAAGCAGCAAAAACAGGCCAGATAAAGCTACTAATGGGAGGGGTGGCAGAGTCAAGCTGTGTCCCCACAGGACCCAGCCCAGAACCCGCAAAGAGCTGGAGAGGACCTGGGGCCTGAGACATTCGCTCTCCACTTTACAGTCCGAAAAACTGCGATCCAATGGTGGCCAGAGGTGTGCTCAAGATTAGAACCCAGGCACTCAGCCGCCCAGCCCAGAGCTTTTTTTGTTGCCCCTTACCTTCACAGGGCCTGCTAGATAGAAGAGGAGGGGGAGGCACATCTGCTCTAGGACCCTGGCATGGGGCTAGGGTAGCAGGTATGGCCACCACAGCTCTGTGAACCCTAGACCCCTAAGGTACAGAGAAACCTGAGGGCTCCTAGAATGTGGCCCGGCCAGGCACAGGGGTGGGCACTCTGCAGAGGAAGAACTGAGGCAGCAGGGAGAGGGGTGGGACTCTCAATCTGCTCCTGCGCACGGTGCCTGCCAACTGCCTGCTTCCTCACCGGGGTGGGCAGTCCCACCTCCAGGCTGTGGCCTTTGCTGTTTTGACTGCTGGCCCTTTACTTCTTGGTCCTCACAGTTCCAGATGGAGCTCTGCCTCTTCCAGGAAGCCTTTGGGACCTCCCAGGGCAGGCTGTGTCTTCAGACTAAACCTCAGATGACCAGGTTGCTCTCACTGAGCCGGACCACATAGCGGTTCTCCTGGGAGACACAGGTGAGGAACCACAGCCGAGTCATTTAGGCTTCTAGGCCCCAGGACCCCCGCACTCCACCCCATTCTGTCTCCAGTCTGGGCTAGCCCAGGTACTAACAGGATCTTCCCCCTCGCCCTCACCTCAGCCTTATTCTCTGCTGGTGGCTTCAACCACTTAGTATGGTTTCCACCACTTCCTAGCAGTGTTTGCTGCTCAGGGAGGAGGCCAGGTTGTGGGGAGCCAGGGATATCACCCACTGAAGGCCTAGTCTCCATGATCGTTTTCACTTCGGGTGCCATTAAACTTGTCCTCTGCTCAGGAATTCGGGCCACACGGAACCTGTGAGGAGAGGTAGTGTGATCATCCCATCAAAAAACCCCAGTGCAGAAGGTAGCAACTGCCAGACTCACACAGCAAGTTTGGGGAAGACAGCCTGAACCTACAGACACCCGTGCCCAGGCCCTTCCCTGCCCTCCACAGACAAGGGCTTCCCTCTGCTCTTTATAACCAGCCCCCAGCATTCCCACCTCCATGTTACAAACGCAAAGGCCTTGACTTGGGTTGTCACGGGTGCGGTAGGGGCCAAGACTGTGTACCAGTCACCCAAGGGCTCCACATGAAACAGAGCACAGCTGGGAAGTCTTCATTTTTCTCTGGCTACCCTGTCCAGAGGCCCGGGAAGGGCAGAGATGCAACCGAGCAGAATGCTCAAAGCTTGACCTGGCACACAGCCTTCCCTCAGTGCTGTCATACCTCGTATGGCACTTCTGTGTCTGTGCCAACCTCACCTGCCCACAGATAAAATGGTGATTTCACCCTGACGTCCTGCCTTGGCCCCAACCTTGGGAGCCCTGGCCAGATTGGGCAAGAGGCTGGGAGCTGGAGTAGAGGCAGCTGCGGCCTCAGGGGACAGCAGCACCTCAGGCCACTTCTTCTGACTACAACGAGAACAGCAGGGGCCAGACAGTGAGGCCAGGCCCTGCACGGTGTGGCAGTGGTGACGATGGGGACAGATGTGTGGCATGCTGGAGGAGACAGGTGGCAGCCTGCAGAGGGGCACAGGAGACAGAGTCATTAGGACAGGACAGGCCCAGGGCCAGAAGACTCCATCAGGCAGAGGAAGGACAGAGGACATGCAAGAAGAGACCCAAGTGGGGAGCCCCAGGAGTCAGGCTATGGATCTGCGTGCCCTGCCCTCCTCACCTGAGAACAGGTCTGTGGCTTGTCTGCACCACCTGTTTGCTGTGGTATTCTTTCAGCAGCTCTTCCAGGGCCGCTGCATTCTCTGTGGGCAGCTGCAGTCAGAACCCAGCTACAACCATGAGGAGTGCCTTCCACCCTACCCCAGCAGAGACCCTCTGACCTTCCCACCATCCGTCCCCCCTGAGCAGCCTGGGCTGTATGCCTTTTCCTCCATCCCTCATCCAGCAAGACAAGAGACACAGGACCACCTAGCCCACCTGAGGCACTAGGGTGGGGAGGACAGAGTGGGGTAGGCTGGTGACCCTGCCTGCTCACAGGCTCTGGGAGACTCTCCCTTCTGGGGTACTGGGAATGGTCAGCCCCTCTCCTCACCCTTCTTCTCTGTGATCAGCCGAACCAGGACCCCAATGGTGTCCTCGTTGGCATCCTCAGTCTGGAAGGCAGGGTTGGCCCCTGGAGAAGAAAAGGACCATGATCCTAGGGAAAAGGTGGAAAGGACGCCAGGCTCCTGAGCCACACCCATGCCTGCCAGCAGAGGGCGCCCCTGGCCTTCTGAGTTGTAGGAGTGGTTCATGTTTAGGTGACGGACAGCTACTGTTTGGAAAAGCCCACTGTGAACTTCACTACTCTGGACCCAGCAGCCGGGGGTGCTTGGTGGCTTCAGAGTCGTCTGAACCCCACAGTCCCAACATCTACAGCAGACTCTGTCCTTTCAGGGCCATTACCTACCAGCACAAAAACTTGTCTACAAAACTATTTAACTGAGGGCACTCGGTCAGCTTTGGGCTAAACCTCAAGAGTGTGGGAGTGGGCCACTGTAATCAGTCCTGAGCTCAGCAGCAAAAACAACTCCCAGGACTTGCACCCAAGCAACAGCCCGCAGTTAAAGGAAATCCAGTCCCAGGAAACACAGTTCTTGAGTTGACACTTTCTTGCCTGCCTGCCTGCGGCCTGCCTGCAGCTCCTGTTCCTTCAAAACTTCAGCGTCTGGAATTAGAAGGGCCTCTGGCCCTCCCCAGCAGCCTGGCATGGAGATGCCATTTCACCTTGACTTGGCCAGAAGGCTGCTGTGGGCCCACAGCTGTGGATATGCATGTGGGGACTCCTGATCTTCAGGGGGCATTGGTCCCATGGGAAACAGGAAGAAAGGCCCAGGACCCTGGGGTAGGGGTGAAGAAAATGCCTTCCCTCTGGTTCCTGGATTTGTAACACAAACCACAGCCTAGAGCTGAAACCTGAGCCCCCCATGGTGCCTGCCCAGGACAGCTACCCTGCCAGCCCTCCTGACACAGGGCATTCCTCTGGCTCTAGGCCAGAGGTGAAAGGTCCATTTGAGTCCTGAAAGTTATCCAACCCTTGAACCACCAACACAACAGTGGCCTGTAGCCCTTTAAGAGAAAAGAACCCACAGCTGGGCAGGTGGTAATCCTGCGAACACTACTTGACCAGCCTCAGCTCTACCCGTGGGCACACCTCCGTCCTTCGTGTTCCTCTCGCTGTCCCTCGGCAGCTGCCTGCTCTAAGGCTCCTGCACAGCCGAACCTCCTGATTAGCTCCCTGTGTGCCTCTGCGGAACCCCCAGCCAGGAGCTTCCTTCTGGCACTCCGCTGGCTGGTGTGGGGCTGGACTCACCCAGGCTCCAGCCTACCCCCAGGCCCTGGCCAAAGCTCACCGCTGCCTCCACCGCCGGGTGTGGGCCCAATCTCCTTGTGGGCCGTGCAGTGGTAGCCCTTCCTCTTGAGCAGGTTGCACACCAGGATGCCCAGCAGCCCCATGAGGCAGAAGACGGGCACGATCGCAATCACAGCGTACGGGGCAGCCTTCTCCTCAGCGCCTCCTGCCCGAGTGCCGTTCCCAGGCTGCCTCCTCTCACCGCTGCTGCCGCTGCTGGCCCCTGCTGCCGCCTCCACTCCACGTCGGGCCCGCCGCCCCCACTCTGAGCACCACGGAGGACGGTGGCAAAGCAGAGGCAGAGAGAAATGGAGACAGACAGCAAGGCAGAGGCCCCGGGCCTGAGTTGGTGGGGGAAGAGCTGACATGCCCCAGGCAGCCCCACCTGCCACACCTGGGAGGCAAAAGCCAGGTCAGGCCCCTGCCTTTCTTCCATTTTTTGGCACTGAGGCCAGTTGTCCAGAGACAAAGCTTCCTCGGGCTCCCTCAGCACCCCATCCCTGCAGGCTGAGCTGAAAAGAGTGAGCAGATGGGTATGGCACATGCCTGGACCCAGCAGCACAGCAGGCCACCTCCCACAGCGTGGTGTGTGCATGGGCTACTCCGGAAGTGAGTGGCTCAGTGATGAGAGGAGCGTGCATGTGTGCACATGTGGGCATGAGACTATGTGTGCTCACACTCATCTGTAGGAGTCCATGGAGAGGGCAGGGGCAAGAGACTGCTCAGGATATGAACCCCCTGACCCCTAACTGTGTTTCAGTTGTCTCTGCCATCAGAAGCAAGGTAGGCAACTGACTGATCACAGCCTTGGAACACCCTCTGGATGCCCATCCTCCTAGGGGCTGGGAGGAGGACCTCACTGTCCCCACAGCTCACTGAACCCCCCCACCCTCAATTCATCACTCACCATCACAGCCACGAGTACTCAGAGGTGCCCAGGAGCATGGCTGACATGGAACACTGGGGTTTCCCTCAAGCTCAAACCACCTGCAGGAAGGGAAGACGTCATTAAAGTCCTGAAGTTTCCTTAACAAACTCTCAACAGGGGCTGATTTCTTTTCTATCAGACACCTGAATGGCCTCGCCCCATCCCATTTCACAGCAGGGAAAACTGAGCCTGCTCAGGGTGGAATGAGGCTAGAATTCCAGGATCGGCGGATCCTGGACTCTAAGCATGAGTTCCCACCTCCCACTCTCATGCTCACCCAGGCTGGCAGCCTCCACATAGTGTATCTTGAGTTGCGGTGCCAGCCTGGGCCTCCAGCCTCCTTCGAAGGCTGCAGCGGACATGAGGCTGGCATGGGCTAGAGCCCCAGGAGGCTGAGAAGGTGCCCAAAGGGCAGGACCTGCATGGTGCACTTTGCCCCGGGTCCTATAGGAGAGAAGGGTTAAAACCAAGGCCAGGAGCCAGGCCTAAGGACCCTGGGAAAGCCAGGCCTAAGACTCCACCCCTGGCCCTCATAAGTCTTCTTCCCAGGACAGTGCAGATGGACAGGGCAATGCTCACCAGTTCCGGCTCCTCCCCGGGTGGGCACTGCCAAGGAGCCATTGATGTTGCAGTAGCCAACGGCCAGGGCAGCAGCTAAAACAACAGCAGGCAGGAGGTGTATGTTGAGAGAGACAGAAAGTGCTATGCAGTGGGTCTCTGTAGTTACCTGTGCCACCTACTTCCTGAGACCCTGGGAGTAGTAATCACTAGCCATATAGCACCACCACCACCACCAAGACTTCAAGGGCAATTTCTTCACATCTATCCCTCACACTGCAAAGAAAACCTGCCATGTCCCAGCCCTACATCGTCACCAGTGCCCAGGTAGACAGAGAGCCACATCTTCTTCCACAAGGTGCTGGAAAGAACCTGACAGGAGACCAGTACCTCTGAGTTACATCCCTTCCATTGATCAGGCTGATAAGGAGGAAGTGCTTCCAGATTCCTTGCTCAGATTCCCTCCCTCTTCCTGCTGCCCCCACCGCCATCACAGCTGGGTATATCATTAGCCAGCCTCTGTTTATCATTCCTGGAGGCAACTCTGCAGCTGGGGCTTACTATTCTGAGCCCTAGGCTGAGTCTCTTGAGATCACATCCTTCTCCATGACCTCGCCCCACAGCCAGGCCACCCCATTCACACCCTTGTATCACACAGGGAGTGCCTCATTCCAGAGGAGGGGTCTTCTCTATGTGCACCTCCAGCTCCCTCTGCTTCCCACTCAGGATGAACTTTGCCCTAAACTCCTCCTGCTGTGAGGAGATCCCACTCTCAGATTTGGCCTCAACTAGCTAGGGGTCACCAGGCACAGAGCAAAGCCAGCTGCCCCTGCAAATGCAATGTCACACGGAGGCTCTGGGGATCTCCTGAGGAGATCCAGCATCTGCCAAGGCTGGGAGGCCTCCTACCAAATGCTGAGCATCACCCTACCTGGGCTTCAGCAGAAATATGACCCCAGACCAGACTCCAAAAGGTTGCCTGAGGCCAAAAGTCTGTAGGTTAGAGCAGCTTGATTCTCTTGATTCCAGCACCTGGAATCTAAGGTCTCTAGACCAATATAGACCTTAACTCCCACACCTGAGATGCTCCAAATTCCAGGCCTCTTTGGCCAAACTCCCTCCATCTCCCCAGCCTACCCTCCCCACTGGTCTCAATCCCTGCCCTCAGGCTAGCCTCTCCTTCTCCCCTCTACCTGGCCTAGGTGGGCATAGGTTACGAAAGCTGAGTCCCCTTATCTTGGATGGCATGAGTAAAGGCATCAAGGACCCACCCACCCTCTAGAGATACCATCTCATGCCAAGAGGACATGAAAATGCTTCCTCAGAGTCCAGCAATCTCAAATTCTCCCCTGAGGAGCCATGCCTCCTCCCACCATGGAACTCCTGAGCAGCATCTATGGCCTCCTCCCTGGTGGGTCAGTCGGGGCTCAGAACTGGGTTCCTCTGGCTTCTCCCCGGCCCATCTCCAACTTACCACAAGAAAGCAGGACAAGGGCCAGCATGGCGAGGTCAGCTTCATCATCAGGCCCCAGCGTGATCACTGGCCTAGGGTAGATGAGGGGACGCTAACGGAGGCAGCACAGACAGGCAGGCCGCTTTCAGGATGACAGAACCTGACCAGGAGTTGACAAGGTATTGCGGGAGAGGCAGAGCATGGGGCGGCTAGCCGCACACTCCCCAGGTACAAACCTGGGCACAGGAAGGGCTGGGTGTTGAGGGCCCAGCCTCCCAGCCCAAGCCAGGCTGGCAGGGCAGGTGGCAGGTTCTGCAGCCCAGGGAGGCTTTCGTGAGGAAGAAGGGCTTCCTTCCCCTCTCATGAACAGCCAGGTACCCTGCGGCATCAGCAGGGGAGCTCAGAGGAAGAAAGCACAGGGAGGTCTAGGGCAGGCTGAGAGGGTGGCAGAGTCCCCACCCCTGGCCTCTTGCCCTTGCTCTTCACTCTCTTCTGCAGCTGTCCAGCTCCTGCCCGCCTGAACTCTCACTGGCCCACAAGCTCGTGTTCCTCTGCCTTTGCACTTGCTGTTTCTACTCCAAGGAAAGCCCTCGTTCTCTTTCAAAGCCCAGCACGAGGCTCTCTTCAAGGCCGCTCTTTCTACAAGTTCTACTAGATGCTTTCCCCAGAGCTCATTCTGGTTCCCACAGCTCTTGTCTATCCTCGTCACACACCCAGCACTCCATCCCAGGCCTGGTCCTCCATGTGGCCACTGTCCACACCTCCACAAGGAATGCTGAGACATATCTGCCTGCATCTCTGCCACCTGGATGCCACAGCAGACCTGTAGTGGTAGAGTGGCCATGCAGCCAGTGTTCAGCCTCCCCTCACCTCTCCAGCACCTCCTGCTGTGCTAGGCTGGACCTTTGCCCAGCAAAATAGGCATGAACTAGACAGACGAGCCAGATGTGGTGATCCGTACCTGTAACACCAACATTCTTGGAGGCTGAGACAGGAGGATTGAAAGCCCAAGCCCAGGCTGGGCAACAGTCTCAAAATAGAAAGGGCTAGGGAAGTAGCTCAGTGCAAATGCCTTAGGGTCAAAAGGAAAGTCTTCAGAGAGCTCCAGCCCAGGGGACACAAACAACAAACTGAGGGACAGATTTGCCTGCCAGTTGGTAGGACGTGCCAAGAAACAAGATAAAGCAGGGTGTGGGCACGATGTGTGCCATTTCAGACAGTACCAGTGACAGCTCCCTAGCCAGCTGGTCCAAGGCTGAGGAGCCCAGACGGTGGCCACCTCTAGGAAAGTCTCCAGCCAGTGGACAAGGTTGAAACAACAGGAAGAAGGGTGCAGATTAGGAGCACGGAAAAGACTGAGGCAGAACAAGGAAGCTCTCCCAGGCACCGGCCAGAGCCTCAGTCATGCGGATGAGAAGCAAGCTCATCAGGCCCGGGCCCCAGCCCCACTGGTCTCTGAAGCTCACAGGCCTCAGAAATTCCAGCCACGGACCTCAAGCCTCCAACCACCTGAGGACCCCCAGCCTGTCTGATACCACAACGGGCCAGAGGCATTCTGCCTAAATTAGGTTCTGGGTCACACAAGAACCCCTCTCCCTGTGGGCAGCCTGGACTTCCCACCTGGAAAAGGATCCAAGGAAACCAATCTGCCTACCTGACCTGGGCCTGGCCCGGCACAGATCTCAGCAGGGCCAGGGGCTTGAGTTACACCGGGGGACTGAGGGGGGGGGGGGGGGGGC